>CM053328.1:7340835-7880267 GCA_028583605.1 Dastarcus helophoroides
AAGGCCCTTGCTGCTGCTGACTACCTGGCTGATTTGGTTGTCCTGGTTGTTGATTGTTTGGCTGATTCCATGATGCCTTGTTGTTGACTAGACTGGCCAGGTTGTTGTGGTTGATTCCAAGCTCCTGTAGGTTGATTTCCAGATCCTGGTTGAGGGTTTTGGGGCTGATTCCATGGACCTTGTGGTTGACTAGATTGACCGGGCTGTTGTGGTTGATTATTAGATCCTGCAGGTTGATTCCATGAGCTTTGCTGATTTGAAGGATTTTGTGGCTGATTCCACGGGCCTTGTGACTGACTAGATTGACCAGGCTGCTGTTGTTGATTAGAAGGTGGCTGATTCCATGAGCCTTGTTGATTTGATGGTTGTTGTGGATTGTTTGGGTTTTGGGGTTGATTCCAAGATCCCTGCTGCTGATTAGATTGACCAGGCTGTTGTGGTTGATTGGAGGGTACTTACCGGCTGATTTGAAGGTAGTTGCGGGCTGCTGGGACTTTGGGGTTGATTCCAAGATCCTTGCTGCTGATTAGACGGAGATTGCGGTTGATTCCAAGGTCCTTGCTGTTGGTTAGATTGACCAGGCTGCTGTGGTTGATTAGAAGGTCCTGCGGCCTGACCCCATGGCCCTTGTTGATTTGAAGGTTGTTGAGGGTTTTGGGGTTGATTCCAAGAACCTTGCGGTTGGCTAGATGGAGCTTGTGGTTGATTCCAAGATCCCTGTTGTTGATTAGGTTGACCAGGCTGCGGTGGTTGACTGGGGGGCCCTGCGGATTGACTTGACGACCCCTGTTGATTTGAAGGTTCTTGCGGGCTGTTGGGGTTTTGGGGTTGATTCCAAGGTCCTTGTGGCTGGTTAGATGGATATTGCGGTTGTTGCGGGTTGCTGGGATTTTGAGATTGATTCCAAGGTCCTTGCTGCTGATTAGGTTGGCCTGGCTGTTGCGGTTGACTGGGGGTGCCAGCAGGTTGACTTGGTGAACCCTGCTGATTTGGAGGTTGTTGCGGGCTATTGGGGTTTTGGGGTTGATTCCAAGGTCCTTGCGGCTGGTTAGATGGATATTGCGGTTGATTCCAGGATCCTTGCTGTTGATTAGATTGACCAGGGTATTGAGGTTGGTTGGAGGGTCCTGCTGGCTGACTCGGTGGACCTTGCTGGTTAGAAGGTTGTTGCGGATTACTGGGATTTTGAGGTTGATTCCACGAACCTTGTGGTTGACCAGTTGGAGATTCTGGTTGATTCGATTGCCCCTGCTGTTGAGTAGCAGGAGCTTGTGACTGTTGGGGCATTTGATTTTGTTGGTTTCCTGGATACGAGGGCATGTTAGGGTGACCCTGCTGACCTTGTGGATACGGAGGTTGACCTTGTGGATACGAAGGTTGACCTTGTTGACTCCATGGTCCCTGAGGTTGTTGCTGATTTATTGGGCCTTGTTGTTGGTTTGAATTTGTCGGTTGATTTTGAGATGCCCCTTGTTGGCCTTGCTGAATTGGTGGTAACGGCTGATTTGGTTGGCCCCAGGGACCTTGAGGTTGATTTGGGGATCCTTGATTTATGGGACTAGTTGGTGATGAACCATTAGGAACTTGCTGGCCACATTTTCCGGAAACTGCCCATGCATGATTGCAGGAAAGTATCATATCATCCCATACTGTTCCAGGACCACAATTATATTCATATTTAGTGAAACCTCCTCCATTATTGACACATCTATAAAATTTTGAGCAATCGTTTTGATCACCTACAAATCCTTCAGAAGTGCATTGTGATCCAGATAATTGACCATGTTCTGAAACATTACTCTGTGTATTATTTCCTTGTTGTGTATTATTTGTTTGATTATTTGTGCTTTGCTGTTGCTGATTTCCTCCTCCTTGTTGACTACTTGAATTTTGACTGGAGCTTTGCTGTTGATTGTTTGATTGTTGGTTATTAGAAGATTGTTGCTGATTGCTTGCACCTTGTTGATTGCTAGAATGCTGCGGTTGATTTGTTGACTGAGATTGCTGACTCTGTGATCCAGCAGGCGATGATGCAGTGCCACACTTTCCTGTTACAGCCCAAACATGATTGCACGATAAAATAGAACTGTCCCAAACTGTTCCGCTGCCGCAGCTAAATTCATATTTAGAATATTTTCCGTCCCCTTGGTTTACACATCTGTAGAATTTCGAACAATCTTGTTCATCTCCGAAAAAGCCTTCTTGAGTACATTGGGATCCGATTTGTTGACTATTTTGTGGTGCTCCTGGCTGATTATTTTGACCAGACTGATTTGGTGCATTAGATTGTTGATTTTGGCCCCACTGTTGAGATTGGTTACTTTGTCCTGGCTGCTTCTGCCCTTGATTGCCTTGTTGATTCGACCCACCTGATTGTTGTGTTTGTCCCCATTGTTGATTTTGTCCTTGTCCACCTTGCTGTCCACCAGATTGTTGATTTTGTCCCCATTGCTGATTTTGCCCTTGGCCACCTTGTTGTCCACCGGATTGTTGATTTTGTCCCCATTGCTGATTTTGCCCTTGGCCACCTTGCTGTCCCCCAGATTGTTGTGTTTGTCCCCATTCCTGATTTTGGCCTTGGCCACCTTGTTGTCCACCGGATTGTTGATTTTGTCCCCATTGCTGATTTTGCCCTTGGCCACCTTGCTGTCCCCCAGATTGTTGATTTTGTCCCCATTCCTGATTTTGGCCTTGGCCACCTTGTTGTCCACCGGATTGTTGATTTTGTCCCCATTGCTGATTTTGCCCTTGGCCACCTTGCTGTCCACCAGATTGCTGATTTTGTCCCCATTCCTGATTTTGACTTTGACCACTTTGTTGTCCACCAGATTGTTGATTTTGTCCCCATTGCTGATTTTGCTCTTGGCTACCTTGCTGACCGCCAGATGGTTGATTTTGCCCTTGGCCTCCTTGTTGTCCACTGGATTGTTGATTTTGTCCCCATTCCTGATTTTGCCCTTGGCCACCACCTTGTTGTCCAGTAGATTGTTGATTTTGCCCCTGATTACCTTGTTGTCCACCGGATTGTTGATTTTGTCCCCACTGCTGATTTTGCCCTTGGCCACTCTGCTGTCCACCAGATTGTTGATTTTGGCCCCATTGCTGATTTTGCCCCTGACTAGATTGTTGGTTTTGTCCTTGATTACTTTGCTGTCCACCGGACTCTTGGTTTTGTCCCCACTGCTGATTTTGTCCCTGGTTGCCTTGTCCACTACTTTGTTGATTTTGTCCCCATTGTTGACTTTGTCCTTGGCCACCTTGCTGTCCACTAGACTGTTGATTTTGTCCCCACTGCTGATTTTGCCCTTGGCTACCCTGTTGTCCACCAGACTGTTGGTTTTGTCCCCACTGCTGATTTTGACCCTGATTACTTTGTTGTCCACTAGTCTGCTGATTTTGTCCTTGGTTACTTTGCTGTTGATTTTGGCCTTGCTGATTTTGATTTCCTTGGTTGTTTTGACCTTGTTCTCCCCCTTGATTTGGTTCTTGCTGATTTCCAGGAGCGCTCTCTTGAGGTGCTCGATAGCATTTGCCGGTAACAGCGTAAGCATGATTGCATGCTAAAATGCTTGAATCCCAAACTGTCCCATCAGCGCATGAAAATTCGTATTTAGTGTAACTATTTGGTCCACTGCTTACGCATCGATAGAATTTGGTGCAATTATTTGAATCACCGAAAAAGCCGTCGGTTGTGCAAGGTGATCCAGGGGCGATTGGTTGAGTGGGTGAGCCTTGTTGATTAAGTTCGCTACCAGATTGGTTTGGATTACTAGGTTGTTGGCCGCTTTGTTGTTGATTTCCTGACTGCTGATTTTGTTGATTCCAATTAGAACTTGACTGTTGACCATTGGTTTGTTGGCTTCCACTTTGTTGTTGATTTTGATTGGAGCCACCTGTTTGTTGGCTTCCGCTTTGTTGTTGATTTTGATTGGAGCCACCTGTTTGTTGCCAAGTTCCTTGTTGTTGTTGACCACTTGTTTGCTGATTTTGGTTCCACCCGCTACCTTGTTGTTGTCCATTTGAGGATTGATTCCATCCACCGCCTTGTTGGTTTTGATTTGAGTTGCTGGACTGCTGTTGGTTTGAGCTTCCTTGTTGATTTTGTTGACCGCCCCATTGCTGATTCTGATTCGAATTGCCAGATTGCTGTTGGTTGGCATTAGATCCTTGACCTTGTTGCCATGATCCGCCACTTCCTTGCTGATTCCAGTTTTGTTGATTTGATCCTTGACCAGAGCTACTCCAACTGGAATTCGATGCAGAACTACTAGATGACCAGTTGGAGGAGGAACTGGATGAAGACGAGTTTGAATGCTGAGATGAAGAATTTTGATAGTTCCATTGTTGTTGTTTCAGAGGTTGGTCATCTACTTGTGTTCTGGCAGTGCAACCGAAACGTCGGGCAGCCCAAGGGTAATTGCATGATATCGCCTGTGGGTCCCATATAGTTCCGGAACCACAACTAAACTCGAAGCGGGTGTAAGATCCTTGACCATTCTGTATACATCTGTAAAATTTGTTGCAGTCGTTGGCGTCTCCAAGAAATCCTTCTTGAGTACAGGACGTGCCAATATAGCTTGCTACTGATGTTGCACTTGGAGGGGAGCTTGTGGATGTCGGGTTCCACTCTTTTTCTCCATAATAACCTGGTAGTACATTACCAAAAGTACCAGTTGCGTCATTGCCGCCACAAGCTTGTCTACCACTGGCGTAGGGGTAGTTACATGCGTTTATCGCTGGGTCAAAAACTGTGCCTTCTGCACATTCGAACTTCAAGGGGTAAATTATATTGAAGTTGCCCCTTATGCAACGATAAAACGCTTTGCAATCTATTTGGTCAGGATGAAATCCTTCGCTAGGGCATTGAAAGTTTAATGGATTATTACCATTGACTTGTCGAGAGTGTCTAAGTCCAGAAGTTGATGATTCTGCAACAACATAATTTCGCATCAAGTACGATAGTCGTAATTATAGTGTAAAACAAGCTAGCTCTAGTAATTACTGTCAGAAAATAGTGAAGTCAGATTGCAAACATGCTTCTTGAGTAGAAGCAGCCAGAATACTGATAAAATCGTTAGTTTTATGATCCATGTCTCAACATGAAGTGAGCACCATTACAACGGCAACTACTTTAGTCATAAAATGGCCTTATACTTGAAAATAAGAAATATTCAGTTGGATTTGACGTCAAGAAAGGAGCTGCTGAGTTATTTCGTCTGTGATAGAACATGTTCATAGACATGCAGTATAAACTTATTGCCTTCTGCAACAAAGAAACTTGTATTGTTGCATGTGTTACTACACCGAGAATAACTTCAACTTGACTACTTCTTATTTTGTATTAAATATTCTGTTATCAAGGATGTTTACTTTTGAAGGCATGATCTCTAATGAGGGGTCTGAATCGGAAAATAATAAAAAGTGGAATTTTGTAAAATTTTTATGTTGCTGTATTCCAGTTCATTGGGGGTTTTTATTTCTGATTTCACTATCAGCAACTTTATTACTCAAGATGCCACGTTTTTATGGTGCGGAATAAACGCAAAGTATCGAATGATTTAAGACGTTTGTGATGATAAACGATATGCTTTTAATGTGCTGTAAAACAGGTACTGGTTTAGGGTCTTTAACGAATGATTATATATAAATTATGATAATTGAAATAAATGCTTCTTTGTTGGTGGTTATTGGGCTTGACAGACAAAACATCGGTGAATTGCGTGCGGAATTGAGTTATCACGCTGCTATCTTTATTTATTTGTCGGCGAATTTAATTATAATTGAATTATATATAATAATATGTATGAGACGAAAATACATAATGGTTAGAATATTAATAACAAAACCAATGGCTTGGTTTAAAAAAAGTTTTTCTCTTTCTAAAGCACAATACAGAAATTGTTTTTATTTTTTGTTTGTTTCTTTTTTTTAATCATTTTTACCTTCTCCTTGTAAAAATGCACATTTATTTAATTAATAAAATTTGATTCATTCTAAGAATATTACGAGTACATATGTAACGTTTCGCAACGTTATTTCTCAATAAAAAAGAAGTCAGTGCAGTTTCTTGTACATTATATCCAAAGACGCGATTAAACTAAATATGGAATCCTTGCAAAAAGTAGTAAGTGTTTTGGTGCGTACACCCCCTGCTGATTGGCTGAAATGTACCCTTAATCTAATCGTATCACTTGAATTATTGACGTTCGATGTACTAGTCGGCATTTTAATTGGATCCGGACACTAACTGCTTGTACTCTGTTCTATTAGCAAGAAAGTTGTCTCGTATATTTTTCCGACTCGACTGTAAATCTGCCCCAGCTCTCATTTTTACGCCAAAGAAACGCACACTGGGACTCAACCTGTGAACATTTTTGCTTGTTAAAAAGTTGAAATTACACGAAGAGTGGTAAGAGGATGCAGCGCGTTTTAATTGAAGATTCAATTTGTAATTTGTCGTAATCAGTGGGTTGGTAATTTATGAATTAAACGCCAATTATCCGCCAAGTTTATCGTCGTGACATCGGATGCTTTATGCTCATTTGAAATTGAATTTTATGCGTTGTAATACCATAAATATGGCGATATGCGAACATAACTCATCTGTGTCTTGGCTTCGCCGTTTGCCCAGGTTTTAGATTTTGCTAGATGCAGGTTTTCAAAGAGTTGTCATAATATTTAACGTCCGGACGACAAATTTATGGCATCGTTGATAACCTCGCTTGTAAAAACATGTATGTACAGGGTTACTTTTATTTTCTATAACGCGAGCCATTGAAATACCGAGAAATTTTTAATAATAAACGTTGCAGATTCTTCTGATTGCTGTAAGTTGTGCACCGTTCAGATTGCCCATGTGGGGATCTGCAAATATTAAATCAATCTATTCTCTACAGAGTGGGATGCTTGGATAAAAAGGTGATAGAAAATGTAGTTTGGTAGCAGGCGCCTTACCCTAGGATGATTTTTAGCACAGAAAATTAAAATGTTTTCTCTTTATCAGTAGTAAATAAGAAAAATGAAAAAGAAAATAAATTTCTTGCAACATTTTTTGTTGATAACCAAGGACCAGTCCGTTAATAAAAATAATAATAAATAAATAGTTACCTGTTTCGTTCGCTGCTACTAAAATATTGGTGGCCAGGAGAATTATGACACTCGAAGGGATCATCTTAATGAGTGTGTTGGACTAGATCGAGTTCATCTGAAATAGAAAAATATTAAATATTTTTTTGAACATTTCGTTTAAGCAGTTTAAACTAAAGCCAAAGGTATTTATTTTCTTAATGTAACCACTAACATAAAAAAAGTTTGTTTTATGCATTTTAAAAGTTGAAATTAATAGGCACGCGAAGAATAAATCTTGATTTAAGATTTTTATAAATCCTGGATTTAGTGTTGAAAGAGTAAAATGAATAGAAGAGTCGCTTAATCGAAGCAGATACAGAAGTATCCAGTTACATCTGCATATTTGAACTCCTGCGCTTCTGGGTGAATAAATTCTTGTCATCCGAAGATGCAGATTTGAGATCTTTATCAGTAAATACGTATGAAATTTTTAGAATGAGCTTCGGAAAAGTAAAGCTTAATTTATTCAACGTCTGGTCTGCAGAAAATGTAAATGTAACGATAATTAATTTTGCCGGACTCAACTACGATATAAAACCAGATAGGGAGTATGCAACAATTTAGATTATCGTAATTTTTCAGTCTACCTGCCAACGGTGGTTCTTGGGGAACAACAAGAACGAATAATTTATCAAAAGTATGTAACCGTTCCACATGGAGTACGTTGGACTATTCTAAAAAAGGTCCAAGATATAATTTCCATATCAGTATACTATGAAAGGAAAACGAAAGGACGAAAAATCTACTAAATAGATTAAAAACTCTATCAAACTTTTATACTAAACAAATTAATCTACAAAATCGTCTACTAGATGCCAAAAGTTCCGCTAAATCTAGTAGAAATTCTATAACCTAGTAACACTGACTGTCTTTTAAAAAATACCACTAGCGCCATCTGTTAGCGTATAGATAAAGTATAGAGGGTACTGCTTTTGACCACCAGATATTCATGAAAAAATTTGGATTTTTAAGCCAACAGATCTCGAAATTTAAAAAGGTAGATGAAATTTACTTTACGTATTTACCTAGAAATTCACTTAAGCTTTATAATCTCCAGTTTCGGTTATTTTTCCCTATATTGCATATACCCTTTTGCTTGAAATTTCAAAATTTTTAAGACTTACATTCAAAAGTTTAAGAGTCAAGGTCAAAATGTTATAATCTGAGTCGTAAATGATTTTTCCCAAAATTTCGACTTCTGTCGAGGTTAAATTACAAAATTTCTAAAACAATTAAAATACTTCTAAAGATAATAAATTATTAATAATCTAAATTTTCTTCGAGATAGATTTTTTCGACATTTATTTTCCAACAATCAGCCTTCGAATCGAAATGTAATAAAAAAATATTGTAATTACAAGTTTCAATTGACAATTTAAAAAAAACGGCAAAATTTTGAAAAAAAAAGATTAAACTTATTAAAAAGCTTCTGATTAACATTTCAACTTTTTATGGAAATCTTGAACATTTAAAAGAAATTTAGAGGATAATTGTCAAAATTATTTTCTATATCTTTTCTGCATTCTCAAATAATATCTTCAAAAAATGAGACCAATTTTGGAATTTTTAATTTTTAAAGAAGCAAAAGATCTAAACATTGAGAGAGAAAAAAGTGAGTGTTTAAAAATAGTCTAAATTTCGAGCAAATTGATAATTTTGGAAAAAACTAAATTTGTTAAAACATGTCCTCGGGATGGATTTTTTTTCAAAATTTCTTTTCCCGTAACAGCTTTCGAATTGAAATTTAATAAAACAATATTGTAATTACCAATTTCAGTTGACAATTTAAAAAAAATGGCAAAATTTCGAAAATAAGTCACTCATTTAGAAAACCTTTATTAGAATTTTAACTTTTTCTGGAAATTTTGAACCTTTGAAAAAATTTAGAGAATAAATCTCAAGGTTTTTTCTGCATTTTGTTTGCATTCTCAAAAAAATAATCCAATTTTGGAATTATCAATTTTTTAAAGAATAAAATGTCCAAACTTTGAGAGAAAAAAGTGAGTTGTTTGGAAATACTAATCTAAATTTCGAGCAAAACTGTGGAAAAAACTAAATTTGTTAAAAAAATTCCTCGGGAAGGATGTTTTTTCAAAATTTTTTTTCCTACAATACCTTTCGAATCAAAATTTAATAAAAAATATTGTAATTACCAGTTTCAGTTGACCATTTAAAAAAAATGCCGAAATTTCGAACAAGTCACTCATTAAAAAAACCTTTATTAAAATTTCAACTTTTTCTGGAAATTTTGAGCCTTTGAAAAAAATTAAAGAATAAATATCGAGGTTTTTTCTACATTTTGTTTGCATTCTCAAAAAAATAATCCAACTTTGGAATTACCAATTTGTTAAAGAGCATAAGGTCCAAAGAGAGAAAAAAGTAAGTTGTTTGGAAGTACTAATCTAAATTTCGAGCAAAACTGATCCCCTTGAAAAAAACCAAATTTGTTAAAAAATATTTCTTAAAATGTCTTCCTTAATTAGGAGGTTTTAAACATTTCCGAAAGTTTTTTCTAATCAGCTAATTTCTAATCAGCAAATTTCTAATCAGCTAATTTTAAATCAAAAAGTTGAGATATTATCTAAGAAGAATTCTAAATGTTATCAAAATTCCGTGTTTAAACTTGACCTTTTTAAACTCGAAAATTAGTAAAAAAAACTGTTATAACCTGTTTTTTTTTTCATTAACTCCACCTTATTTTGAAATGTCGCCACAAAAGTTAAAATTTCAAGATTAAGTCAAAATTTTGGTTTCAAATACCAAATTTCACTATTAGAGTCGAAATGTTGTAATTAAAGTCGTTTCGTGATTAAAGTTAAAATAATTTCGTGACCAACATCAAAATTTCAATTGTCAATTCGATATATCAACCGTTTCTTTAAAGTTTTAACTTTGAACTCGAATTTTTAAGGAAAAATTGTAAATTTCGAAGTTAACTAGTTAAAATTTCGAAAAAAATTCGACATTTTGATCCTAAAGTCGAAGGTAAAAAAAAACGAAAACATTTGAAGTATAAAATGTTAAAGAGTCGAGAACCAAAAAACCCAATATTTTCCAAAATATTATATTCTTAAATTCTGATTTTAAAAATTTGAAGCGATTAAAATAAAAGTTTTGATTCAAATGAAGCTTCTGATTAATTTCTAGGGTCTCCAGCATAATTATTCGATAAGGTAAAGCTTAGAAAAATGTACCACATGAAGACAAAATTATAATGGAAAAAGAAAATATTACTGATGAACTTTTGTTTTTTATTAAAATTTTGACCACCAAATGATTATTAAAATGGATTGAGTGTACCCGAATACGTAAGGCGATGAAGGGGGTTGCTATTCAGTTTCTAATGAAGTTTCTGATTAGTTTCAAGAGTCTCTAGCACAACAATTCGATAGGCGGCTTAAAAAATGCTCCATATGAAGACGAAATTATAGTGAAAAAAGAAAATATTACTGATGAACTTCCGTTTTCCATTGAAATTTTTACCACCAAATGATTATTAAGCTGGTTAGATTGTGTTCTAATAAGTAAAATTATAAAGACCATATGCTGTTCAGCATTAAATAACATTTTTGTTAGTTTCTAGGGTTTCTAACATAACCATTCGTCAGGTTCAGCTTGGAAATGTGTACCGAATTAAGGCAAAATTATAGTGGAAAAAGAAAATATTACTGATGAATTTTCGTCTTTTCTGGAAATTTTGACGACCAAATAATTATTAAGTAGGATCGATAGGATATAACTTAGAAAAGAGTACCTCATGAAGACAAAATTATGGTGGACAAAGAAAATATTACTGATAAACTTTCGTTTTCCATTGAAATTTTGACCACCAAATGATTATTATTTAGGATCTATAGGATACAGCTTAGGAAAATATTCCACATGAAGACAAAATTATAGTGAAAAAAGAAAATATTACTGATGAACTTTCGCTTTCCATTGAAATTTTTACCACCAAACGATTATTAAGCTGGTTAGATTGTGTTCTAATAAGTGAAATTATAAAGACCATATGCTATTCAGCTTTAAATAAAATTTTTGTTAGTTTCTAGGGTTTCTAGCATAACCATACGTCAGGTTCAGCTTGGAAATGTGTACCGAATGAAGGCAAAATTATAGTGGAAAAAGAAAATATTACTGATGAATTTTCGTTTTTCCTGGAAATTTTGACGACCAAATAATTATTAAATAGGATCGATAGGATACAACTCAGAAAAGCGTACCACATGAAGACAAAATTATGGTGGACAAAGAAAATATTACTGATAAACTTTCGTTTTCCATTGAAATTTTGACCACCAAATGATTATAAATTAGGATCTATAAGACACAGCTTAGGAAAATATTCCACATGAAGACAAAATTATGGTGGAAAAAGAAAATATTACTGATAAACGCTCGTTTTCCATCAAAAGTTTGACCACCAAATGATTATTAAGTAGGATCGATGAGAGACAGTTTAGAAAAGTGTACCACATGAAGACAAAATTATGGTGGAAAAAGAAGATATTACTAAGGAACTCTTGTTTTTCATTGATAGTCTTACCACCAAATGATTATTAAGTAGGATCGATAAGAGATAGCTTAGAAAAGTGTACCACATGAAGACAAAATTATGATGGAAAAAAAAATATTACTGATGAACCTTCGTTTTCCATTGAAATTTTGACGACCAAATGATTATTAAGTAGGATTGATAGGATGCAGCTCAGGAAAATATTGCAGATGAAGGCAAAATTATGGTGGAAGAAGAAAATATTACTAATGAACTCTCGTTTTTCATTGAAAGTTTAATCACCAAATAATCATTAGGTAGGATCGATAATAGATAGCTTAGAAAAGTGTACCACATGAAGACAAAATTATGGTGGAAAAAGAAAATATTACTGATGAAATTTCGTTTTCCATTGAAATTTTGACGACCAAATGATTATTAAGCAGGATCTATAGGATACAGTTTAGGAAAATATTGCACATGAAGACAAAATTATGGCGGAGAAAGAAAATATTACTGATGACCTCTCGTTGTTCATTAAAAGTTTGACCACCAAATGATTATTAAGTAGGATCGATGAGAGACAGCTTAGAAAACTGTCCCACATGAAGACAAACTTATGGTGGAAAATAAAAATATTACTGATGAACTTTCATGGGCCATTGAAATTTTGAGGACCAAATGATTATTAAGTAGGATCAATAGGACACAGCTTAGGAAAATATTGCACATGAAGACAAAATTATTGTAAAAAAAGAAAATATTACTGATTGACTCTAATTTTCCATTGAAAGTTTGACCACCAAACGATTATTAAGTATAATCAATAGGAGACAGCTTAGAAAAGAGTATCACATGAAGACAAACTTATGGTGGAAAAAGAAAATATTACTGATAAACTTTTGTTTTTCATTAAAATTTTGACCACCAAATGATTATGAAGTAGGATTGATAGAATACAACTTAGGAAAATATTTCACATGAAGGCAAAATTATGGTGGAAAAAGAAAATATTACTGATTAACTCTTTTTTTTTTATTAAATGGCTGACCACCAAATGATTATTAAGTTGGATCGATGAGGGACAGCTTAAAAAAGTGTACCATATGAAGACAAAATAATGACGGAAAAAGATAATATTACTGATGAACTTTCGTTTCTCATTAAAATTTTGACCACCAAATGATTATTAAGTAGGATCGATGAGAGACAGCTTAGAAAAGTGTACCACATGAAGACAAAATAATTATGGAAAAAGATAATATTACTGATGAACTTTAGTTTTCCGTTGCAATTTTGACGACCAAATGATTATTAAGCAGAATCCATAGGATACAGCTTAGGAAAATATTGCACATGAAGACAACATTATGGTGGAAAAAGAAAACATTACTGATAAACTCTCGTTTTTCATTGAAAGTTTGACCACCAAATGATTATTGCGTAGGATCGATAAGAGACAGGTTAGAAAAGTGTGCCACATGAAGCAAAAAATATGGTGGAAAAAGAAAATATTGCTGATGAACTTTCGTGTTCCATTGAAATTTTGATCACTAAATGATAATTAAGCAGGATCAGTAAGAGATATATTGGAAAAGTGTACCACATGAAGACAAAATTATAGTGGAACAAGAAAATGTTACTGATAAACTTTCCTTTTCCATTGAAATTTTGACCACCAAAAGCATCGGTGAGTATTAAGAATGATTGGTTTTGATTGAATGCAAAATATTACGACGAAGATATCCTTTTTGGTTTCAGACGAAGCGTCTGGTCAGTTCTTAAAATCAGTAGCATATTCAATCAATTGAGTACAAGTTTCCAATTGAAGATAAAATTATTGTGGAAAAATAAATAGTTTGGTTTTCTTTTAAAATTTTAATCTCTAAGCACGTCCCCTTGTAACTTCGTGTCCCTATTTGCCACATGGATAATTCGCCACTGGTGCAGATATAAATCAGATACCAGTTGCTACCAGTTATGCATTCATTCAGTTTTTGCCAGAATTTTTCTGGATAACTCCACATGTGAATGACGCCGAATGTACATCTTTATTAGTCGAGCCAATTTTGCCCAAAAAAAGTTAATCTTTTGGTATGTTTCCCAGTCTCGTATTAATGAAATAAATTGGTTCACATTCTTGTACCCATATTTATTATTGAAGCGAGCGTAAGCGAAGAATTTGTGGAATTAAAAATCATAAAATACGTCACCTAATTAACA
Source organism: Dastarcus helophoroides (assembly GCA_028583605.1). Classification (NCBI taxonomy): domain Eukaryota; kingdom Metazoa; phylum Arthropoda; class Insecta; order Coleoptera; family Bothrideridae; genus Dastarcus; species Dastarcus helophoroides. Next base: position 7,354,682 of record CM053328.1, read on the forward strand.
TGGAAACTGCATCCGATGTCATAGGCGCGAATCCAGTTTTTATTTTAAACAATACTAAATGTGGTTGCGCGGTATTAACGTTCTTCTGCAAAGAAGTAGTTTTGCAGGTACTGCCTTCAGAATATAGCAGCTCTTTGAACAATTAACTGCTTTTAAAATTGTATTGCAACTTTATAGGTAACACGACCTGAATTTGATTTGCTTGCAGGCTTTATTGGCAGTGTTTGTAATTCACACAGATTTTACAAAGAGGTAATACTAATTTGCATAACAAATTTTCAAGTAATTTGGGGTATTTTTTGTATCTCTCTGAAGATGATAGCTTGGCTGTCGAAGCGCGTTAGAGCAACCTTTGTTGTGTTGTTTAATCTTTCTTGGTTTCTGGGGGCAAGCACTGTATTTCAATTTGGGGTATACTTCAGTGTCTTTAAGGAATTCTAAAATTGTAATCGTATTTATCCAATCTAACCTAATGCACAGACTAATAGCTTTAAACATTCATCAGATTCGCGGTTTGGAAACCAAAGGTTTCGATCATATTAAATCTCGTTAGTTTGGTATATCCAACTCGAATGTCAAACTGACGGGATCTAATAAGATTAAAGCCGGCGTTTGGTTTCCAAACTCCGAATTTGATGAATGTTGAAACCTGCGCATTAGAATCTAGTCCTCTGGGACTTTCCCAGAGAGCAACCGCTTTGCTAGGCGTTTGTGTTTCAACCGTTAGTAGTTCGGCTACCAACACGCTTAGAGGGTTGCATACTGTAGTCTAGGTTGCATTCTACTTTCATAACCTAACCTAATTTAGACAAGTACATTATTCATAATTATCACAAATTATAAATCCTTGGAAAAAAAATGAAATTAAAAAAAAGTCAATATTTTAAAAAACATTCCTCTCCGAATTTTTACATTTTATTATAAAATCGACGAATTTTTATTTGAATTTTGAGAAACAAGTCGAATAAAAATTTGTCGATTTTTTAATAAAATGTAAAAATTCGGAGAGGAATGTTTTTTTAGAAATATTGACATTTTTTTTAATTTCAACTTTTCGAATTTTGAGAAACAAGTCGAAATTTCCAGAATGTCGGAATAAATGCTTAAAGAAACCCTGATTTTGGAAAAAATGGATCGTTTAAATTTCCACGCTTGTCCCATAGTAAGGCCATGACAGCTTAGCTTTTGTATAAAATATGTGTCGATGTAAGCTCTTTACGAGAGTAATTGCCCTTCTTCTGGATGTGCTACTAACACTTACTAATATTTATCATTAAATAATCCGTTTCGAACGTAATCTTCTCAAAATTTTTTAGCGCTTTATACGAGCGTGTTCCGGTGGCTTTTAATCAAAACCTTTTACAACGTTAAAACCTTCGCAAAGACTGGCGCTTAATAAGTCACTGCCCTCATGGTTTCAGTTATTTTTTGCATTTAGCCAAGCATAATAAGGAAGGTCGAATTACTGAAGCAAATAAAACCAGTCCTATAAAATCGCAGATGTTACGATCATGACCGTCTGAGCTGTTATCTATTTTTTTTATTGTTTTGATTCCAATCGATTTCCTGTCGCATCTACCCATTGGAGAAGCGTTATGCGATGGTAAATTTTTATGGGGTAGATGTTTCGCGAAATTTTATCACTATTGCTGACGATATCTTCCTACAACTTAAAATTTTATAATGTTATTTCCTCCTGCATTCATCAGGTTGTTACATATGTTATACAATTTGTTCTTTTTTTTTCAAGAATTCACAATTCTAATATGTTGACACTGCGCCTTCATCTGCCTGAAAGAAGAGAAGATTCTCAAGTCGTTTTTCTCAAAATTCCGACTTTTTTGAAGAATTCGGATTTTATTGTTATCTGAAAAAGTTTATGTTAAAATATCCATTTTTTTCAAAATATCAATCTTATCTCGTTCCACTCCCAAAGTTTTAAGCTTTGCTCAAAACTTGAGACTTGATTTTGAAAATTTTGACTTTTTTAAACATTTTTGAAAATTCCAATTTCTTTAAAATTCTGGCTTTTTATAAAGCGTTTTGGTTTTCGTTGAAAACTTTTTATACTTTTGATAGTTTTTGTTCGTATTATATTATATTTTTTTTCGGAAATTTCAAGTTTTTTGAAACTTTTCCTTTTTAAAAGTTCAAATTGTTTTGAATATTTTCTCGATATTATCTCGAATTTTGACTTTTATCAAACTGACCTTATTTTTGAAAAGGTTTACCTATTTTTTTGCAATTCCCACCTTGTTATTGTTTTCTTTAATTTTGGCTCAAAATTTCAACTTTTTTGCTAACCAGACTATTTTAAATTCGATTTTTTAAACCACTTCAATTTTTTTTTAGAAAATATGAATTTTTGGAAAGTTTCTACTTTTGAAAATATTAACTCGCTTTTGATTTTTTGATTTCGACTTCTTTTTCAAAATTTTGATTTTTTTTCAAATTTCGGCTTTTTCTTAAAATTACGACTTACCAAAAATGACGACTTTTTGAAAAATCTGACTTTTTGATTTTTATTGAAAATCTCGAATTTTTTGGACATTCGAACTTTTTTAAACATTTCGAATTTATATTTTAAAAATTTCGAATTTCAAATAATCCATTTCTTCGACTTTTTTCCAAATTTTAACCTATTTTGTAAATTTCAAACATTTCGCAATTTCCCGTCTTGAATTATTTTCGAATTTTTTGAAATTTTAATTTGTTCCCCAAATGTCTACTTTTTTTAAAACGTTAATTTTTTTTATATACAAATTTGATTAGGTTGAAATCTTGTTTTTTTGAAAATCTCAATCTTATTATTTTAAAATATCCACTTCTTCTTAAATGTTAAACTTTTGATTATACTTCTCAACGTTTTAACTTTTCTTTGAACATTTTGACTTTTTGTTCAAAAATTTTGAGTTTTTCTCGATCTGTTGACTTTTATGTAGTAAATTGGAGTTTTATTTAAAAAATATTCTTGAATATTTTTCTTTTTTGAATAATTAAATTTTTTTAAAAGGTCGACTTCTTGAAATTTTCTAACTGTTTTGATAATTTTCACTTTTTTTTGAAAATGTTCACCTTTTATCGTCGAAATTCCGACTTTTCTCTATGATTAATTTTTCTAGAATTTGAGCATTTTTCAAAATTTTTTCCTTTATTTTTCAAAATTTGGACTTTTTAAACTTATCGAATTTTTTTATAAATTCTCAATTTTATTTGAAAATTTTGACTTTTTTCATAGAAATTTCGACTATTTCTTGAAGTTTAACTCTTTTTTTATAATTCGAATTCTTTATCAAAATTTGTTCCTTCTTTTTTTAAAATTTCTACTTTTATAATTAAAATGTTGACTTTTTTTCGAAGCGTTTAACTTCCTTCAGAATTCGAACTTTTTCTCAAAATATTCTCCTTTTTTTTAAAATTTCAACCTTTTGAAACTTTCGACATTTTTTCATAATTTTCAGTTTTTTTTTGAAATTTCAACTTTTATAATCAAAATTTTGACTTTTTCTCGAAGTTAACTTTCTTCAAAATTTGAACTTTTTTTCAAAATTTTTTCTTTTTTTTTCAAAATTTCGACTTTTTGAAATTTTCGAATTTTTTTCATAAATTTTCATTTTTTTTTTAAATTCGACTTTTTTCATCAAAATTTTGACTTTTTCTCAAAGTTTAGATTTTTCAGAATTCGAATTCTTTTTCAAAACTTGTTCCTTCTTCTTTGAAAATTTTGACTTTTATCATTAAAATGTTGACTTTTTCTCGAAGTGTTTTAACTTTTTTAGAATTCGAAACCGTTTTTTTTAAATGTTCTCCTTTATTTTTAAAAATTTCGACCTTCGGAAAATTTCGAAATTTTTTCATAATTTTTAGTTATTTTATGAAAATTTTGATTTTTATGATCAAAATTTCGACTTTTTCTCGAAGTTTACTTTCTCCAAAATTTGAAATTTTTTTCAAAATTTTTTCCTTTTTTTCAAAATTTCGTCTATTTCAAATTTTGAAAGTTTTTTATAAATTTTAACTTTTTTGAAAATTTTGATTTTACCATCAACATTTCGACTTTTTATCAAAGTTTAATTTTCTTCAGAATTTGAACTCTTATTTCAAAATGTTTCTTCTTTTTTCAAAATTTCGACTTCTTGAAAGTTTCGAAATTTATTCTTAATTTTCTATTTTTTTGGAATTTGACTTTTATCATTAAGATTTCGACTTTTTCTCGAAGTTTAATTTTCTTCAGAATTCGAAATCTTGTTTTTTAGAATTTGTTTCTTCTTTTTTCAAACTTTCCACTTTTTAAAATTTTCGAAAATTTTTCATAATTTTCACTCTTTTTGGAAAATTAGGACTTTTAGGAAATTTTCATAAATTTCTCGTTTTTATTTTTAAATTTGGAATTTTTCTCAAAGTTTTACTTTTTTCAGAATCTGAACTGTTTTTCAAAATTGTTTTCTTTTTTTTTTTCAAAAATTCGACTTTTTGAAATTCCGAAATTTTTTCTTAATTTTCACTTTTATTTTTAATTTTGACTTTACCATCAAAATTTCGATTTTTCATGGAAGTTTAACGTTCTTCAGAATTCGAACTCTTATTTCAAAATGTTTCTTCTTTTTTCAAAATTTCGACTTCTTGAAAGTTTCGAAATTATTCATAATTTTCCATTTTTTTTTTAATTCGACTTTTATCACTAAAATTTCGACTTTTTCTCGAAGTTAAACTTTCTTTAGAATTCGACCTCTTTTTTTTCAAAATTTGTTACTTCTTTTTTTAAAATTTCAACTTTTTGAAATTTTCCAAAAATTTTTCATAATTATCATTTTGTTTTTAAAAATTTCGAGTTTTATCATTAAAATCTCGGCTCTTTCTTAAAGTTTAACATTCTTCAGAATTCGGACTTTTTTCAAAACTTTTTCCTTTTTCAAAATTTTGACTTTTCGAAATTTTTACAATTTTTTCATAATTTTCACTGTTTTTTGAAAATTTCAACTTTTATCATTAAAATTTCGCCTTTTTCCCAAAATTTCAGAATTCGGACTTTTTTCTTTTTTCAAATTTTCGACCTTGTGCAATTTTCAAAATTTTTGCAAATTTCCTAGTGTAAGTGTAACTTTCTTCAGAACCTGAACTGTTTTACAAAATTGTTTTCTTTTATTTTCAAAATTTCGGCTTTGAAATTTTCGAAATTTTTTCATAATTTTCACTTTTTTTGGAAATTTCGATTTTTATTATCAAAGTTCTCACTTTTTCTCGACGTTTAACTTTTTCAAAATTTGGACCTTTTTCAAATTTTTTTCCTTCTTTCTCAAAGTTTCGACTTTTTGAAATTTTCGAAAATTTTTCATAATTTTCACTTTTTTTGAAAATTTTGAATTTACGATCAAAATTTTACATTTTATCGAAAATTAACTTTTCTTAGAATTCCAACTCTTTTTTTCAAAATTTGTTCTTCCTTTTTCAAAATTTTAAACTTTTTGAAGTTTTCGAAAATTTTTCCTAATTTTCATTTTTTTTTTGTAAATTTTGACTTTTATCATTAAAATTTCGACTCTTTCTCAAAGTTTAACATTCTTCAGAATTCGGACTTTTTTCAGAATTTTTTCTTTTTTCAAAATTTCGACCTTTTGCAATTTTAAAATTTTTTTCATATTTTTAGTTTGTTTTTTTGAAAATTTTGACTATTTTTGGAAGTTTAACTTTCTTCAGAATCTGAACTCCTTTTCGAAATTGTATTCTTTGTTTTTCAAAATTTCGACTTTTTGAAATTTTCGAAATTTGTTCAGTTTTCACTTTTTTTTTGAAAATTTCGATTTTCATCATCAAAATTTCGACTTTTGCTCCAAGTTTAACTTCCTTCAGAATTTGAACTTTTTTTCAAAATTTTTACTTTTTTCAAAATTTGGACGTTTTGGCAAAATTTCGACTATTTTTCTAGAAATTTTTAAAAATGTTAACCTCCTTCTTGAAAGCACGAATTTATGCAATTCGACGTTTTAAAAACTTCGCCCGCTGATGAAAATTAAAATTTTTTTTTGAAGAATCTGACTCACTACAATTTTTTTTTGGTTGAATGGACTGGTTCTTGGTTACTTTAAAAATTGAAATACAAGACTTGTCCCCTGAAACCAAGAAAGATTAAAAAACATAACAAAGGTTGCTCTAACGCGTTTCGACACCCAATCTATCATATGTATCTCTCCGAAGATGATAGCTTGGCTGTCGAAACGCGTTAGAGCAACCTTTGTTGTGTTTTTTAATCTTTCTTGGTTTCAGAGGACAAGCTTTGTATTTCAATTTTTTCACTACATTTCTTAAAAATTTTGAACGAATTGTATGAAACGAATTAGAGAATTAACTACATTTCGATTTTAAAGCTGGCGTTTTAAAAAGAAGTAATTTTTAAGTTGGAACTGAAAAGTTTCAAAAAAATGTCGAAATTTAGTAAATCGAAATTGATATTTAAAAAAAAGCACAGAGCGAAATTTTGTCTTTAATTTAGAAATAAAGTTGGTTAAATCGAAATGTGAAGGAACATTTTTTAGACATTTTAAAGTTTTAGAATTTCAACATCATTTCCAAATTTTGACTTTGAACTCAAAATTTCGAGAAACAGTTGGGTAGCAATTTAAAAGACTGTTTTGACCTCAATCATGCATTTCGACTTTAGTCTAGAAATTTTAACCTTAATATGTCCAAATTTCAAGAATAATTTTTTTATTCTTCTTTAATAGAAAAATATTTTTTTTACTATGCAATAATTTTTCTTCAATCTGGTATTTTCACATTAATACCAAATGTTTAACTGTAATGTGGTAGTTTTAAAAAAATTATTAAGAAATCCAAGTTTGCTCTTGTTATTCTGAAAAAAAAATATATCCTGCGAGACTATAATTTTATTGAAAAATTTTATTTTAGAAATTTTCCGCTTTGAAAATCGAAACAAAGAATACAAAAATTCGAAAAAAAGTTGAAATTTTGAATAAAAAGAATTAAAAATGCGAAGTTTTCTTTTCCATAGTTTTAGGACAAAAGTTGGAATTTCTTTGAACTTGTTTGGATTTTTTTTAGTTTTTAGAGTTTGACATTTTTCTCTTGAAATTTAAAGAAAAACAAAATGAAAGAAAATTTTAAATTGTTAGAATTTAACATTTATCTTCAAATGTCGACATTATTCTCAACTTTTCGTCTTTAAAATCTAAGCTAATATAAAACTTTGAAAATACTTTGGGGTATTTAAACTCAAATTTAAATTAAGCACCCTCTCAGCGTGACAGTTGAAGGGAGAATAATATCCTGTTTTGCCATCTTTATATTTTTAAAAATAATCACATTTTATTTTGGAATTTTGACTCTTCTCGAATTTTAGAATTTAATCTCTAAATTTTAAAATCGAAATTTCCATCTGCTTCTTGAAACATCAGGAAATAGGGAGTTTGAAAAAATTGTTTAATTTCGGTAAATTAAAAAGTTTATGGAAATTTATTGGAAGTTTTTAGATAAAAAAAATTGAAATTTCCAAAAATTATACTCAAATTTTCGACTATAAGCAGAACATTTTTACTAGAACCTCGAAATTTTGGGAAGAAACTTCAAAGTTCCCTAAAAAATAGTTCCCCCACATTTCGATCGGAAGTATCAAATTAAAGCCAACATTCCGAGTGTAAAACTTTAGTGCAAAAAAAAAATTCGTAAAAAGACAAAATATGCACTGATGGCCTGCAAAAATGCGGTTAAATTGTTATGAAGACAGATTCATCAACGAAGTCAGCTCTTAACGCGTATAGGCAACTTTAAATACAATCACGGCTATTATTCATTGCATAGATTTTAGGTCGTTTCGTTCGTACCACCTTAGAGGTTGAATTTTAAGAAATCCTTTAGTGCTTACCTACGTATTATGGGGAATACTTGTGTGAAATTTCATGTTACAGAATCCACCGGTTTGAGCTGTGCGTTGTTTGCCAGTCGCTGCTTAGAGATTTATTAAGTAAAATATTTTTAGACAACTTTCCTCTGTACTTATTATTAAAAGATGTTAAACCTTGACTTTTTTAAATGTATGTCGAATATTCAATTTTAGTTTGATAGTTTGATTTCAACTCGACATTTCGAGGAAAAAAATCCATCTTTAAAAAAAAAATGTTTGCTGAATTTGAGGTCTAAAGTTCTTCTTTATTCTTCAGTCTTCATTCTTTTGAAAATAAATTCGAAAAAAAGCAAGAAAAAGAATTAGACTTTTAAATATTTCAAAATCAAAAAGTTACGAAAATTAGTCAAAATTTCGAGCCTGAAATCCGCCCTTGAGTTTCTTTGTGAAATATATGTCAATTTATACTTTGTTGCCATAATTCCTGGATCGCAAAGAAAAACAAACGTTGCCATATCGTGAGATAAGAAGGATGTTTTTTCTGAATTATCAAAGAGTAAAGTTAAAAGTAAGAACTGGAATGAACGCGTTTTGACAAATTGTTTCGACTTAAAATATTTGCCGAACTACCTCATTAATTAATTGGGGCCACTGGTGCCACTGTGGCAACTTGATAAGTTGTATCACGTCTGGAGCATTAAAAGATTCAACACGTCAACTAAATTAATTACCAAAATGATATATTCAGTATTATCGTATTATGCCAATGTCCAACTTAGGTGCTATTTCTTTGGCATGTCCACTAGTTAAGCGCACGCCAGTTTTCATTTTAACTTTATTTGCTTTTTCTCTTGACTCATTTAAGTAAATATAAATTTAACTGCGATACGAACGTACAGCTGGAAGCATTTTGCAAAAAACCTAAAATAATAAAAAATGAGAAACTTTGTATTATTCTCGAAATTTTTAATTTTATCAATATTTTGCATTAAGACTTAAATGTTTATGGTTTTTCCAACATTTGAACTCAACCAGGACTACAGTCGTGCAGTCTTCTAGGTGTGTATGTTATAGGTATCTAAACTACCAACAATTGAAAACACAAACACCTAGCGAAGCAGTTGTTCTTTAGGAAGGTCCCAGAAGACGAGGATTCTAACTGACGAAACCTAACAAGATCGAAAGCGGTCTTTAATTTCCAAACTTCATAGCTAATAATGTCTAAGCCTATTGATCTGTGCATTAGAACATTTGAAATGTTGAACTTTTTCTCCAAATTTCGTATTAAAAATTGACATTTTTATCAGTTTTGAGTATTTCTGGAAACGTCGGCTTTTTTTATTTCAGATGTTTACCTTTGCATTGAAATTTTATGTTTTTTTTGTCATAAGGAGTATAAAATTTGAAACATGTTTATAGTATAAATTAGTTTAATTTTAAATTTTGAACTCTTTCCCAAACTTCCCACTTTAAATATGGCCGTCTTCCTTCCATTTTTTCCTTCCTATAATTTTGACTTCAAAATCGATCTTTGCATGTCTTCCCAAATTTTTAAAAATTGCCGTTGCAAATTTAAATTCATATCTTTTAATTAAGCAGTTAATAAAAAGCAAAATGTTAAAAAAAGTTTTAAAAATGAGTTCGAATTATGAAATTAAATGTCAAAATTTAAAAAAAAGTCAAAGCTTCATACTAAACTTGAAATTTCTGCTAAGTACTAAAATTTCGATGTTAAAGTCGCTGTGACAAATTAAAACCGCCATCTTCTAAGGTTGCACTTAAAATTTCAATTTTAAAGTTAAAATTGTGAGAATAAACTCCAAATTTCGAGCTAAAACTTCAACTTACAATTTTTTTACTAACACATCCAGATTACGGTCCAATTTTGAAATTAAAAGTCAAAATTTAGTAAAAAAAGTCAATGCTTTAAAATTGAACTTGAACTCTAGACTAAATGCCGAATTTCGAGAATAAGGTAGGGAACAAAAGGTTATAATTCTGACTCTAAAGTAGACATTTCGAAATTAAAGTCGAAGTTAAAAATCGAATTTCTTTAAGATTGAACTTAAAAGTTCAACTTTAAAGTCAAAATTGTGCGAATAAAATACAAATTTCGATTTTAGACGTCGATTTTCGACTTTTTTCGCCAAAACATCGAGGTAAAAAAATACACATTTCAAGTTTAGACTTCGACTTTATACTTTATTTTTGTCAAAACCTCAAGATGAAGGTCGCAACTTTGAAATTAAAAGTTGAAAATACAATATAAAAATATTTTAAAATTGAACTTGAGACTTAGAAATAAAAATTCGATATTTAAAAAGAAAACAAAAATTTAGAGTTTAAATTTAAGATTTAGAGATTTTAGTCAAAGTTTTAATATCCAGATTGAGATTCCAGAGAAATTCGAGGCTGATTTTGGTGTTTTGAGCGAAAAGTACTATCTTTGCTTCTGTTTGGGATTTAAAAAGTAAAAATTCGGATTATTAAGATTTAAATTGCGAAATGAAGTGAAAATATCAGGTTTAAACTGGAACGTTTTGGTTTTACTTCAACTTAGAGTTGATTTTAGCGTCTCGCTTTTTGCGGTTGGAAACCTAATCGCCCTCTACTCAATCTTACTTATCTATATTATCATTTAGTTGCGACTAAACGTCTTTTGAAATCTGCCCCCCTCGGGCCGCTGCCTATATGGTTTATTGGCAAATCCAGCATTGGTTTTCCTAAATTTGAAATTTTCTATCAAAATCTCGTATTTACAAAAATTTCTTTCTCCTAAAATTTCGACTTTAAACTCGAAATGTCAAGAAGTTAAAAACGTCAAAAAATTAGAAATGTCAAGAGATTTATAATATTTCTAGTTATTTTCTTAAAAACTGTTCTAAGGTTAACATCCAAATTTCAAAAAAATGTTGAACTTTGGAGGAAAAATAGAAATTTTAGCTTTAAAGAAATTTCTGGGAAAGGTAAAATTGAAATTAAAATCTTTTTAGGAATAGATCAAAAATATTATTCAAAATTCTAACAATAGGTCAAAAATTCGAAATTGGTTAAAAAATTTCGAATTAAACTCGAAATTCCGAGAAAGAATTTTTGAGATTGAACCCAAAATATCAACTTTAAATACATATTACAAAACAAGCAGGTTCAGAAACTTTCGACTTTTGTCCAAATTATTGGGATAAAAATAAAGAATTTGAGAGTTAAAAGTTGAAGATTGAAATATACATTTTTAAGGGGAACTGGATATTCTGAAATATAAGGTAGACATTTCTAATTTAAAGTAAACTTTTGAGCTACTTCCAAAGATGTTTAGTTTAAAGCAATAACGAAGTTAGGTAACCAAGGGCCCCGGTGCAGCCGTGGGGCCTTGTATAAAGTTGTTCGATTTAATTAAATAAAAAATATAAATACATATAAGTACTTTTAAGGTAAAGTCAGGTAAAGCAGTCATTTTTTAAATTAACTATGAACATTTTTAAAATTTGAAATTTTGACTGGACAGTTTCAGTTTCAATTTCCTGCGAGGTAAAAATTTTAGAAAAAAACATCGCAATTTTTTTTAGAATTGTAAAAGTTTTGGAAAACAGGAATAAAATGAATATTTAAATTTGAATGAACATTAAGTTGAATGTTTTTTTCAATTTATTTAACATTTCTTCGGTCCAGTTTGAAAATATTTAAATTTTTTTATGGTTTGTTGACAATTTTCTAAACAATTTTTGAAATGAGCGCTTCAAATATTTAAATTTTTAACACAGTAAATTTTTAACACAGTAAATTGATGATGAAACGTCTATTCATGTTAAAATTTCTTAATTTTTCTTTTTTATATTTTAAAAAAAAATTTTTATTTTTAAGTATTTCTTCCTCATTGTTCCCTTTCCATGTTATGCACTTCTGACGAGCTCAAATGAGAGCGAAACATCGATGTCCAGTGCTACAACCTTTTTTATGTATTTTTTTATATTTTCCTAATTTATCAAAAAAACAAAATTTTTATTTTTTCCACATCTAATTTTTGGTCTCCTAATTTTCATTATTCCTATTCTATGTAAAATAAACTAACCTCTTAATTTGTAAACTGTCATGAAGTGACGTTTTCAATAAATTTAAATATCACGTAGTCGCATTTCAAAAATTGTTTAGAAAATTGTCAACAAACCATAAAAAAATTTAAATATTTCCAAACTGGGCCGAAGAAATGTTAAATAAATTGAAAAAACATAATATTTCCGGTCAATAAGGGTCTACCATGAAGAATTAAGTTGAAGTGAAAATTTTGAGAGACTTACATACATTTTAAATGATTTTTAAAGATGTTTACTTGTCTCGCAAAATCACAAGTAAATAATTTGTTTCTTACTTTGACCTTGTCTTCACTTGAAACCTCTAAAAAAAACCAAAGTACGACAGAAAAAAATTAAAAGTTCTAGAAAAAGACTAATCTTTGAGTAAAGAGGTGGGAAAATTATTCACGAGGTCAATTCGAGTTTTTCTGTCCAAGGGCCAAACTTGAGACCTCGGTGCACTGCACCACTAAGCCCTCTGATAGCTAAGTCATGGCGCGACTTTGGTTAAAATGGGAAATTATAATTGAAATTTTGAAATTAAAGTCGATATTCTTAGTTTCAAAATCGATTCAAAAATTTTGATTGGAATCTCGAGAAGGGAGGAGATTAGAAATGATTTTGAAGGCAAACTTTCGATTATTTTCCAAAATAATGGAAAAAAAAAGATATGTCAAGTTATTAACTTTCATTAATGAAAATTTCGACAGTGAAATTGAAATGTTAAAGAAATTAAAGATTCGAGAAAAAAAAACTAAAATTTGGAACCACAGGAGTCGCGCCTGTAATCTACGTGGTAATAAGCAAGCATTTAGTTTCCGTAATTATCTCGAGTAATTTTGGAATAACACGAACTTCTAATGAGGCTTTTTAAAAAAGACATCTTTCTTTAAAGAATGACACAATTTGTTAAATTTTTACGAAATTCTATTTTGCACTATGCAGAAAAAACAAAACATTTTCGAAACAAACTTCGTTGGTAATTAGAAAGATGTGCCGTCATTCTTAGATTTTCATTAAAAGAAAAATTCATTGTTTTAAAAATGAGCTATTTACACATCTGTTTCTTGACATTATTATACTTGTTATAACAGTTATTCATAATTAATTTTAGGGAGGATTCAACTTGCAAGCTATTTTATTAAATGTTTTCTATTGTTTACAATAAATTATTATGCGACTATCAGATAATAACTAAATAAAATCCAACGACGTGGAATTTACCATTGTCTTGCTACGTACATGGGTATAAATAACAAAGAATTTATATCGGCTCAGCTTTGGATGCAAATCATGTAGACGTTTAAAAATGTCAGGTAGGTATAATTAAGCGTCTTATTAGCAGAATATTAGATGTTTTAATGCGATTTATGCACAACACGTCAGACAGGACTAATTTAACTTTCAGTTTTAAATGGCAATAAAAAATTGTAAAAAAATGACCAAATAATTTGCATGTGTTAGACCTGACCTTAGACGAAACGTTTCTTGTTTGATTGCAATGAGAAAGAGAAATGACACAATATATTCACCATGTTTGTTTACTTATTATCAATGACAATTTATTGATTTATTATCAATGACAATTTATTTATAATTTGATTTCAATTTGGTGGCTATTCCACTAGAGTACTAGATCATATTTTTGCAATTTGTGTTCAACAATATTGTATGTTTACTAAGCTATATTCTGAAATACCTACGGCACAACAGATTGTCAAACTTTAAAAGCTTCTGTTGAACTTTTTTGACACAGTTTTATTAGTTTTCGACTTGTTTTCTACTTGTTTGATCAGTAAATCTGGTCTAGTAGGACGTGGATTCTTAATGCCATGAGTCAGTGTCTTATTTTTTATCACTTCGACTATATTACTAAAAGTATTCATAGTTGCAATGTCACCAAAACCACAAAAAATATAATAGTATCTCGCGCACCCTCAGACTATCGTTCTAAGCTTCAAACTGTCGAGAATCGACAACTGTGTGGCAAACGAGACACTGCCCGTTGACGCATAATAGCCGTGTTCTATTTGGATTACGTTACCACCGTCTGAGATGGATTGCAGTATAGACATAAGTGCGAGGTGCCCGGGACTACAGGATCCAGATGACCAAGGACTACGACTTTTAAATAAGGCTCCAAGGAAGTATTAACTTTGGTGGAACGGACAGGTTATCTTCAAAAATTGAAATATAGTTCTTGTCCCCTGAAACTAAGAAAGATTAAAAACACAACAAAGGTTGCGTTCGATAGCCAGAGAGAGAATTTCTCTGAAGATGATAGCTTGGCTATCGAAACGCTTTAGAGCAACCTTTGTTATGTTTTTTAATCTTTCTTGGTTTCAGAATTTCAAATTTTGGGGTATTAACTATTAACTATCTGATATGTTTGATAAAAAATTCTGTTTATTATTAAACATATCAGGAAAGTTCCGTGCAAATTAGGTATTTATAATTAATTTACCTCTTAGAAGAAATCTAAAAGGAAGACCAATAACCCTCTGCCCTCCGTGTACTAGACGTTATTGTTGTAAATTTGATGAGGATCTAAACATCTAAGCGAAAAAATAAAACTAATTAAGGAAGACTTTTTTTAGGTGATTTTGATAAATTCTAATGCACAGACCAATAAGTTTGAACGATTCGAAGTTTGGAAACCAAAGACCGGTTTCCAAACTTCGAATCTAATAAATGTTCAAAACCTACTGGTGTGTGCATTAGAATCCTTGTCTTCTGGAAACTTTCTTAGAGAGCAACCACTTCGTTAGGTGGCAGTATTTCAATCGTTGGTAGTTTAGTTACCTATGATTCACTATAAATGCCTAGAGGGCTGCATGAATTTACAGTCTAGGTTGTATTGCATATGATTTTAATAAAGTTCTTTTAAATGTAAACCCTGTGTAGGTGTCCTTGCTTCCACATTTATTTAAATTGTTAATAATGTTTCATGATAATGATAACAAATGATAGTAATAGAATCCTGAACATGCAAAAATAGTTTACGTTACCGTTAGGCCCGTATACAGGATTTTTTTTGGGGAGGGGAGGGGGGAGCTGCGATTTTTCTGCTAAAACTACCTAGTCTTTGTTTGCGTTTAGGTTAAAGCTAAGAAGCCATGGTCCAATAATACTTTACTATTAATATTATTATTGTATACAAGTATACTAAAATATAAAAAACAGATGTGGGGGTAAGATGATAAAATTACTCGAAAGATATTCCTCTTTTAAAATTTATCTTTGAACTGTCTTCTATAACCTGCACTCGTGTATGAAAAATGCCTATAGCAAGTGCTCTATTTAAAGACGTAGTTTGAAGTCAGGTGGAGAAAAATCTTTTTTTTTCAATTTTTTTCAAATTTCGGTTAAATTGATAATTTGAACTTTTATCTCGAATTTAATGTTTGCACCCGAACATTTAGAATTTGGATATTCTTTCTAAATTCTGGAAGATTAGATGTTCAAGTTCAAGTTTCCTCTTAGCGTCCAACTATTTTTCTAACTGGTAACAACTTCAATTCCTACGTTTTTTATTTTGTGCAATTTCGGGAATTATTGTTGCTATCTAAATTTGTAATGTCGAAATGCATTTGATTCTTCCGAATTTCAAAAAAAAGTTTTTGCTACATAGTTATTTATCGTTTTTTTGTAAGTCTTACGTTTAATCTCAAAATTTCGACCTTATTTGGAAATTTTCAATTTGAATTAGATTTTTTGCTAAATGCGAAGTCCATTAATACTTTAACTTTTTTTTCTTCAAAGTTCAAAGTTTAAAATCTTTGTCTTTACTTTAAACCCACAAATATTTTTTTAAACTTCTGTCCTTTCTAGGAACCTGACAATTTCGAGAAAAATGTCAGATATCGAAATTCTGAACTTTTAAACTTGAGTTTTTTGAATTTGGAATTTTCATTCGAAATGTATAGAAAGGTCTACATTTAGGGTGGACAAACTCATTCTAAAAAAAGTTTAATTACGACCGTCTTGAACTTTCTAGAAAATATTACAAATTTCCAAAGGAAGATTCAATTTTAAGAAGGGAAATTAAGAAAGTTGCAATTTTCAATAAATCATACTGAAAATAAAAACCTAGCCTTTCTCAAAGACTCAAAAATGTTCAAAATTCAAAAAAGGTAATTTTTTTCAAAAGTCAAATTTTATAGAAAGACGCAACTTTTCAAAAAATACAGCTTTCACAATGAAGTATCGCAATTTTCAAACACACTGTTCTCAAAATTTAAAACAAAAAAAAATGTTGAATTTACAAGAAATCTATTTCTCGAATTCTCCAAAAATAGTTTTCGCAACATTTTGTACTAAGATTTCGATTTAATTTAGAGAGAAAAGTGAACATCTTCAGAACCATAAGACCATTTGATCTAAAAGTCATAGTTTATTGAAAAAGACAAATATTTAAGAAAATGACAAAATTTTTAAATAAATAGACCATTTTTGAAAAAGTCCAAAAAGTAGAATTTTGAAAATAAAATTGAAATTTCGAAAAAGACAAATTTTGAGGAACAAACAAATTTTAGGTAAAAGACTTTTAGAAAAATTCGAAATTTTGAAAAAAAAAGACGAATTTGCCAGGGAAAAAATATATAAATTAAATATCGGATATTGGGATAAAATCAAGATTTCCTGAAAAGGACAAACCTTAGAATACCAGTCAAAATTTCTAAAAAAAATCAGAGTCTAAAACATCGAGATTTTCAGCTAAATGTTCAGAAAAATATTGGAATTCGGAAAAAATCGAAATTTCGAGAAAACTTTAAAATAAACAAAAAATTGTCCAAAGAAATTCAAATATAAAAAAAAAAATAGTGAAAACCCCGAGACAAAGATAATATTTTGAGTGAACTTTTGCATAAAAGATCTAAACTTTAAAAAAAAAGCTTTAATCTTAGTGAAATTTCCAAGTTTTCCAGAAAGCACAGATTTTATCGAAATTCAGAAACAAAGCAAAGTTTAAGAAAAAAATCGAATATCTATTTTCTCTGGACTCCTCGAGTCAGAAGAAGAGAAAGGAGCCCTTCCTTGCTTCAACGAGCGTCAGAAAATGTCAAATATTGTGATAACACATCGAAGTTTTGACAAACAAGTTCAAACTCTTAAAAATTTAGATTAAAAGGGTTGAAGTTTACAAAGAAATATTTGTCCTTTCACAAAAATTTAAAAATTTCCAAAAAATATAACTTTTTTTCAGAAGATCGACCAGATTTCGCGGAAAAGGCAAATTTTAGTTAACAAGCTGAAATTTTCAGAATGAAAAAAAGTCGAAATTTTTAGAAAAAGTCAAATTTCAAGAAATGGCGAAATTTCAGAAAAAAAAACGGGAAACTTTTAAATTTGAAATTTTGACAGTCAGGTTTAATAAAAGAGATCGAATTAAATGTATAATGCAAAACTTCAAAACAAAAAGACAAATTTTATTAAAAAAATGCGAAATTTGAGAAGAGTAGAAATTTCGAAAAAATGTTTCAAGGAATGAATGAATTCTGAAGAATTGGAAAGTCCCTTAATTGAATACATATGCTGCATGAGCCAAACGCTCCAGTACTCATATTTTTCTCATATTCAGCCCGCGCTAAATTTTTAGCCTTGTAATTGGCCCGCTGTAAAAAAAGTTTGCTCATCCCTGCTCTAAAAGAATTCTTCCTTCTTATTCCTAACGGTACCCAGGCGGTCGCCTAGTTCGCCTTATGTAGACCTGGTTGAATTGTATAATTATTAAAGTAAAGATTTTAAAGCATGTGTTAAATTTATTAGAAAATCACATGGAACATTTTGACAGAACGAATCTATGTTAAAATATTAGGTTCGAAGTTTTGGAAATAAAATGAAATTAAAATGTAGAAAATCTAGTAAAATTTAAAATTTTGAGGAAAACCTTTTCAAATAAAAATAGAGATTAAAAAAACATTGAGTTTAAAACATCTTTTAGAAAAATGACACAGATTTAAAAAATGCAAACTTAAAATTATGCGGAAAAGGCAAAATTTTAAAAACAATCCAGATTTTAGAAATAAATCCAGTTTAAACTGAAAAACGTCGAAATTTCATAATTAGGTTCTCCAAAGGATTAAAAAAGAAATTATGGAGTTCCGATTGAAGTTTTTAAAAAAAATAACCTTTAAAATGTAAACTGCAACATTTTTAGAAAAAAGTTTTAAAAAATAGCGAATCCATAATATAAGCCAAAAAACATAAATTTTGAAGAAAGGGTCCTACTGAAAACATACCTACATTATACATATAATACGTATGAATATTACTATCGCAATTTTGATAAAAACTCGATATTTATATAAAATTTTTATATCTTCGGGTTTGCAATCAAATAAGCTAAAAGGGGAAATTAAATAACGGGAAACAGTTGAGTTTTCGAAAAAATGATGCGCTGAAAATTATCGAGTTTAAGAATTTTAAGGTTAAATTCCGAATTTAAGATACATGCTTGAGTTTTAACTCAAATTTACAGAAGCATTTGTAATTTAAAATTTTTTATTCAAATTTTTGTACAAAACCACAACATCGAACATTCGAACATTCAACTATCCAAAATCTTTAAAATTTCTGGAAAACATCGATATTTGGACATTAACTCCAAACGTTTGATTATTTTTCTTAAAATTTTTTTAAATCAAAGCTTTTGACTCAAATATTTTAATTTTTCTTTATGAGAATAATTTTTGAAGTAAAAAACAACAGCTTCAAATTTAAATTCAAAACTTTGAAAAAACAATCTCAAATTTTCATATTTTTGCAAGATAAGTACTTTAAGGTAGTTCCAAAATTTAGTCAGTATTATTAGAAAAAAAATCAAGTTTACACTTAAAAATAACCAAAATTCATTATTAAACAAATCTGAAAATACTAACTTTTTTAAAAATTTCGAATTTCCGAACAAAATTAGGATATGTTAATTCTTGATGTGACCTGTTCGAACTCGACATTTTTACTTTTTTAAATTCTAAATTTTAGAAATAAGTTGACATTTAGAATTACTCTCTAAATCCGAAGAAATAAGAAACCATAATTTTCAAAAAAAAAAGGTTTGAAGTCAAAATTTTCTAAAAAAAATTTCTCATTTCCAAAAGATAAGATCTATTAACAAAAACTAATAACACTCAACATTTTGTCTCGAAACAAAATTCAAAAAATAAACTTTGATATTTCCTGAAACTTTTAGTGTTTTCTCAAAATGGGCAGGGGATTTTTTATAAATTAAATGTCTAGAAAGAAAGTCAAAATATTTTGAAAAAGTCTAAACTTTGAACCAGTGCTAATGTAAAAATTTTGAAAAATAAACTTAAGTCATTAGGCTCATTTTTTTTTCGAAAATTTCGACTTTAATCTTGTCATTTTTAAACTCGTCGTGAAAAGTTGCAAAAATGTTATAAATCAAGTTTTTCTAAAAACATAAATTTAAAGTTGAAATGTCGTAATTAAAAGTACAATAAATTCTTAATTAAAGTTGAACTTTGATAACTAAGATAGAAATTTCAATATTTTTTTGGAAGTTTTCACTTGGAATTCGAATTTTGGAGAAAAAAGTCGAATTTTCGAAATCGTAATCGAAATATAAACAAATCAACTTCATACCACAAAATTTCGAAATTTTTTATTGAAGAGTTAACACTTTTTGAAAAAATTAAAAATTTCGAATTAAGCTGATGGGTTAAATTTATTAAAAAAATCTTGAATCTTCCATTCATGAAAGAATCGACATTTTAGACATTTTTTTTAAAGTTATAACTTATTAAAAACTGTCTTCTCAAAATAATGGCTTATAAGATATTTTGATTTTTTATTAAAGGGCCTAACATTCAAAATTTTATTCAGAAGCCGAATTTAATATTTAAATTCATAAATTCCAAAACTGTAAAACTATTATTATAAAATCCAAATTTTTTTCAAATTTGGTATAAAATATCGAAAAAATCTCTTGTGTAATTTGAGTTCTTTTCAAAATAAGAACTTTATTTCGAAATATGGAATTTAAGCTTGAAAAACTTGCAAATTCAACATTATTTTAGTAAAATTCAAAATGTAAGATTGAAATTTCAAATAAAAAAAAAAGAAATTTCAAGAAAAGCTTAAATTTTTCTAGAAACGAAATGCAGATTTAAATGTCAAAATTTTGGAAAAAATTCGAATGAGTTTAAGGTAAAAATTTTTATATTTAGGGCGAAAATTCGAAAATGAACTTGAAATTTTAAAAACTTCTTCATTTGAAGTTTTGGCCTGTTAATGCCTTTTTTAAAAGTATTTTACCTTTTTGCTGCCTAAGCTTATCGTTTTTGCCTAATTTAACATTTTGCCCACCTTTTTACCTTGTTTGATTGTGCTTAAAATCCGGTCTCTAATAATAAGGAATGGCGCCAAATTTGAAAAAAAAACATCCTCGCATTTCAGTACGAAAACAAACTGATCCATTAAAAATGATTTTCAAAAAGGTCGTACATCTGGAAAATTCAGTTCTATCTAGTGTGAGGCTAAAAAATTTCGGGAGGGGGGGCTGCAGCCCCCTAGTCCCCCTGGTTACAGTGCAAAAAGATAGTCATTAATGTTAATGCAAGAGCGAGAGCGCCTTAAATGTTCATATTAATGTTAATTTATTCAGCAATTACACTTTAGATAACACTGAGATAAATCCTGGTAGAAATGATAAATCGAAGGCTCGAAAAAGCAAGTCCAACAAAAACTAGGTGTAAGACGTGAGATTGAATTTTGGGTGTCGAATTCCGCTAATGATACGGTTGAGATGTGAACGAACTCTCTTGAATCTCGCGGGGGCTTTTATTTATTTTATTACCGGCCCAAGTTACGTACACGGATATTGCAAGCAATAATCGGGACATCATCGAACTGTTAATACCTAAATGGCAAAAAAAATAAAATTCCTTTCCACGCAAAATTTATAAGTCGAATAAGTATGTCGAAAACGATGACCCTTTCTTTAGTAGCAGTAAAAATTAGTTTTCATGTCTTCATTCCTTGACCTCTTTCACAAGAAATAAAAATTATTATGTAATATATTATTGTGCAAATAGCCCGGTCTGAATTGGACCAAATGAGCCAAAGATATAATGGATGGATCCGTAGTTTTATATTCTAAGGGTGGATCACAAATTCGACGAAATATTGCGAGACGACGAAATAGCTTTCTAAGATCTGTTAAAAAAATAAGAGCTCTGAAAACCATAAAAAAAAACCTGTATATAATGGGGATGCTGCGACAATGTTTAGTGTTTTAAAATTTTTAAGTTTTCCACTGAAAATTTCGACATTTTCGAAAATTTTAGATTTCTTTGAAGACTTGACAATGAAAACTTTTGATAATATCGCGTTTTTTGAAAGGTTGGATTTTTTTCAAATTTCGACTGTATTGCAAAATTTAGATTTTTTTCTTGCAATCGCGACTTTATTTTATTTTTAAGTATTGACTTTTCTGAAAAACTGTGAATACTCTTTTAAAAAATTCCGTTTTTTCGTAAATATTTAGGCGATGTTCTGTTTCTTTGTAATTTTTTTGAAAATTAATTATTATATATTTTTTTAAATTTTTACCATTTAAAAATTCTTACTGTTTCTGAGAATGTACATTTTTTTCAAAACTGGACTTTTTGACTTTTTAAATTTTCGACTTTTTTATAAATTTTAACTTTGTTTATAATTTGTTTTTTGGAAAATTATAAATTTTTTGTTGAAAATTTCGATTCTTAGTAATTTCGACTGGTTTTTATTTAAATGTCAACTATTTTTCAAAATTTCAACTTTTTTTGTTGAAAATTCCGCACCTCTTCATTTTCGAAATTTTATCAAACTTTCGATTTTTTTTTTCAAAATTTCGATTTTTTTGAAAATTTTGAAATTCTATGAAATGCTTGACATCTTTTTAAAATTTTTATTTTTTCGACCCGAAATTTCATTTTTTAAAAATATGTTCTACTTTGACTTAAAATTTTAAGTACCAAAAATTTAAACTTTTTCCAAACTTTTAACTTCTCAATATTTCGACTTTTGAAAACGTCGATCTATCTGATAGTTTTCACTTATTTTCAATATTCAGGTTTCGAAAATTTTGATTTTTATTGAAAAGTTAAGTGCAAATTTCCCCACTATTCAAAATTTAAAGTTTTTTAACATTTCGAGTTATTTCGTAAATTCGATAAAAATTTTTCAATCTTTTGCAAATTTTGTTATTTTTTCAATTTCGACTATAAATTTCGACCTTTTCTTTTTGAAAATTTCTTTTGAAAAATTTTGGAAATTTGAAAGATTTTGAAACTTTTTACCTTGTCAACAAATTTTGACTGTCTTTATTGAAAATTGCAACCTGTTCTTAAATTTGCACTTTTTTGAAATTTTCGACTTTTTATTTTAATTCCCACTTTGTTGAAAATTCCGGGGCCTTTTTCAAATGTTCGAAGTTTTCAAAATTTTAGTCATTTTCTCAAATTTAAAATTTTTGGAAAACTTAAAAATGTTGACTATTTTTTAAATTTTAAATTTTTACAAAATTTTAACATTTTTTGCAAACTGTCGAACCTTTATTTGAAAATTGAGATTTTTTTTAAGTCAGACATTCCTTAAAACCTTTTATTGAAATTGTCGTCTACTATTTTGTAAAATTTGGACTCCATTTCAAAACTTCGACATTTTTTGTTTAAATTTGGACTCCTTGAAAACTTGACTTTTTTTTTAAAACTACGAACTTTTTTTAAAATTTTGTTTATATATTTTCTTAAACATTTCCAATTTATTCTTTGGCTTAAAAGAAAAGATTGTTTTTAAACTTGAACTATTGAAAAATTCGACTTTTTTCAAAGTTTTATTTCTTTAAAATTTCAACTGTTTTGATTATTACGAATTTTTTTGACAATTTTGAGTTTTCTTCAATATTCAAAAAATTCATCTTCTTTGAAAATTTAATTAAAAACTCTGCAATTTATTTTAAATGTCGATATTTTTCCAAAAATTCGCCTTTTATTCACATTCCCAAAATTATTGAAAATGTCGACCATTTTAAAAATTAAATTTTTTTATCAAAATCCTTATTTTCTTTTGAAAATTTGACTTTCTATGAAAACTTTAAAATTTTTACGATTTGACTTTTTTTAAAAGTTTAAAAGACTTTTCTGATAACTTTAGCTTTAATTTTTAAAAGTGATTATGTTTTTCTTTTTAAATTTACATTTTTTGAGAAAAAATTCGAAATAACACTCAAATTAAAAAAAATTAATAATAAAAATTTCTACTTTTAAAATTCCGCAAAGTTTTGAAACAAATTTCCAACAAAAACTTGCATTTTATGTACAAATAAATTGCCAAAATTTGATTTTTAATCACCAAAAATTGGCCTCAAGCTGGAATATTTGATTTTTGAAATTTCTCTGGAACTTCAAAATTACTATAAAAAAATTAAATTAGAACAGTAAATTGTTAATGAATTTTTTCAACATTTTGATTAATTTTAATTTCGAAATTTTGAGACTTCTAGAAATGTTAACTCTTTTTCTCAAAAATTTCAATAATTGCCACTTTAAAAGTCGAAATTATAAGAATATTTTTGACAATTAATTTATTTCAAAAAAGTTTTTTTTCCTTTACTTCCGAAAATGTTATTTTTTTTAAATGTTGTTTACTAATAAAAAATTTCAACTTTTTTTAGTAATATGATCTGCTTTCTCTTGAAATTTTTAGTTTAATCTTTAAATTTCGATCTTTTTTTTATCGAAATTTGAATTTTAAATTCGAACTTGAGAATTTCAAGAATATATTTAACCTTTCTAGAAAAATTGGAAATTCCGATTCAGAATTTTCTTTGGTTCTCCAGTAGTAGTAATTTTTTAGAGAAAAGTCAAATTGTAAAAAAAGTAGAAATTTTGAAGGTTCAATTTCAATATTTTTCCCAGTTTTCTTATTTTTATGCAGATTTGAAGTTTATTTTCACTAAACTTATACTTAATACTTTTCAGTTTCTTATTAAAATTACAAAATAAAGTGAACTTTAAAGTATTGAAGTTTTGTTAAAAAACTTGTAAATTTCCAAAACAAATTAGAGAGAAATCAAAATTTCTACAAGAAAAAATATTTTAAAGACAAAATTTTCAGGAAAAGTCGAAATTTCAAAAAAAATTCTTTGTATAAAATGTTTAGAGAAAAACACAAATTGCAAAGAAAAGAAAGCAAAATTTCTTGGAGAAAAGATCGAAATTTGAAAAAGTTTTAAATATCTTTACAAAAAAGTCGAAATTTTTTGTTTTTCCCAAAATGGTAAAATTTTTATAGAGCTTTCAGGGTTTTTTCCAAACATTTTTTTGCTAAAACTACAAAATAAAATGAACATTAAATTGTCAAAGTGTCGTGAAAACCTTGACATTTTAAAGCAAATTAGAGAAACACAAAGAAAAATCTGGAGAAGTTGGAATTTCTAGAACAAATTTTAAAAACAACACTTTCAGGAAAAATGGAAATTTCGAGAATTTTTTTTACTATATTTAGGAAAAATGGAAACTTTGCAGAAAAAAATCAAAATTTCCTAAAAAAATTGAAAGATCTGAAAAAAAAAACTGAAAATTTTTATACAGACTGAGATTTGAGATAAAAATTCGAGGATACTAACTTATTTTTTAGAGAAATAGTAAAATGCGAGATGAGTTGGATTTTTGCTCGAAATACGTCATTTGTGGAATTTTCGATTATTTTTTCAAAATCCGTTTTTTTTCTCAAATTTCCATTTTATTCCAAGTTTCAACTTTTTCTTAAAATTGACTTTCTTTGAAAAATGTTAGAATTTTTTTTTTAATATTCGACCGTCGAAATTCTGATCGTTTTTTTTCAAATTACGCCTTATTTTTTGAAAATTTCGTTATTTTAGGTTTCGATTTTTTTAATTTTCAGAAATTGTGACTGAGTTACTACAGTTTCTAGAAATTTTGACTTTTTTCTTGAAATGTTTCCATTTGTCCTAAATATTATAAAAAAAATGTTTTCACGAAATTTTAATATTTTCTCTTGAAATAAAGGTTTTTCTTTAAATTCCGTTTTAATCTCAGAGTTCGGCTTTTTTGTTTGTTCATTGAAAAAATTACTTTTGTTGAAATCCCATCATGTTTTTTAATAATAATTTTGAAATAAAAACTCAAAATTTTCAAAAAAAAAGTAACCGTTCAGAAGGATTCAAAGTATTGCAAATGTAAAGTATTGTTTGACAAAAACAAGAGATTTTTGAAAAATTGGAAATAATTCCCAGATATCCAAAATAAAGAAAAGTTAAAATTTTCAAAAAAAAGGTAGAAGAGTTCATAAAGAACCTAAATCTTCAAATAAAGATGAAGAAATTAAAAAAAATCAACGTTTGAAAATGTCGAATACGATTTATGTAACGCGGTTTGTTCAAGTACATTTTTCAAAAAGGTAATTTTGTGATAAAGTCCAAATTTTTATATATCCAAAATAAAAAATAAAACATCAAAATTTAAAGTAGAAATTCTGAAAATCTAAAATTTTAAAATTTTGAAAGTCACAGTTTTAGTCAACATTTTGAAGCTTCTATTTTGAAAAGAAAATGACGAGATTTTCAAGAAAACTTTGAATTTTTCAGAAAAAGTCGAAATTAAAATCAAAACAAAATTTTCAAAATCGAATTTTTGAAAAAAATGAAGATCCTCAAATCGTAAAATTTTTAAAAAAGTTTTGAATCTCAACTTGAAAACTCGAAACAAAAAAAATTTAAAATTTATTAAAACTAAATTTGGAAAGTCGTAATTTCAAAAAGTCGCTCTTTTGAAGGTCATTATTTCGAAAAAATGGTATATTTGTGAAAAATCGAAATTCTGATAAAGAAATCGAAATTTTGAAAAAATCGAAATTTTGAAAAAATTGAAATTTTGAAAAAATTGAAATTTTGAAAAAAACGAAATCTAAACAGAAGTCGAAATTTTAAACTTTCTATTCTGGAAAAAAAGAAAATATTAAAAAAAATTCGAAGTATTCAAAAAAGAAGAAATAAAAATCAAAATTTTATAAAGTCGACATTTTGAAAAAAATCAACATTTAGGAGAAATTGAATTATAAAACTTGTGCCCTGAAACCAAGAAAGATTAAAGAACACAACAAATGTTGTTTTAACGCGTTTCAGGTTTCAGGGGACAAGTTTTATATTTTAATTTTTGAAGATAACTAAGGACCAGTCCGTTCCATCAAAATTATGGCTAATAAATTTGCTGAAAACAAAATTTTCAAAAAAGGTAAAAATTTTCAGAAAGATTTTTCTTAATAGATTTAGCTTTTTTTAAATATTTTAACTGTTTTGTTTAAGGTTCCAAATTTTAACTTGTACTTATCAGTTTTTTTCCTAAAATTTCGACTTCTAACGAAATTTAGCCTTTTTATTAGAAGTTATAACCCTTTTCTCGCCCCTTTGACTTTCTTAAATTAATATAGACATTTTTCTCAAAATAAATACTTTAACTTCAAACTTAAAGAAACTGAAGGTAAGTTGAACTTGGATTTTAACTGAAAAATCGAATTTCAAAACCTCAAACTTGTGAAAAAACCTGAGGCTCTAGTTACATTTTTGATTGAAATTTTAAGATAAAAATTGTAGCACCCTCATCGTTAAAAAAAATAAATTTCGGACAACTGAAATGTTAAAAATGTCGAAATTCTGAAAAATTTGCAATTTAAAAAAAATCGAAAGGACTTGAAATGTACGTTTTTACGAAATTTTAATATTTTCTCTTGAAGTAAATGTTTTTCTTTAAATTCAGTTTTATTCTCAGAATTCTACTTTTTGTTTGTTCATTGAAAAATTACCTTTGTTGAAATCCCATCATCTTTTTTATTAATAATTTTAAAATAAAAACTCAAAATTTTCAAAAAAAGAGTAACCGTTCAGAAGGATTTAAAGTATTGTAAATATAAAGTATTTTTGGACAAAAACAAGAGATTTTTGAAAAATTGGAAATAATTCCCAGAGATCCAAAATAAAGAAAAGTTAAAATTTTCAAAAAAAAAGGTAGAAGAATTCATAAAGAATCTAAATCTTCAAATAAAATAAGAATTCTAAACATTTTTTTTTGTGGAACGGATTGGTCCTTGGTTATCTTCAAAAATTGAAATACAAATCTTGTCCCCTGAAACCAAGGTTTCAGGTGGTTTCAGGGATCAAGATTTGTATTTCAATTCTAAACACGTTTATAAGAAAAATAAATTTAAATTTTAAAAAAATATTTTTTAAAATTTAATATTACGATTAAAACAAAAATTTCAGAATTTATAAAAATCAAATTTAAATACAGATGACCAGATAACATATCGAAAATAAAGTCAGAATTTACAAAAATAGTAGAAACTTTTGAGTTTGTAATCAAACATTTATTCGCGAAAGAAAAAAGTAAAATTTAAAGGTAAATTTCAAAAATATTTTGAAATCAAATTTGGAACAAAATTCATAAATGATATGTAATATTTCTTCGAAAATAAAAAAAAAATGTCGACAATTTCACGAATATAATCGCAAAAAAGAGAGTTTTTTGCATAAATAAGTTTCTTTTGAAGTGTTTACTTTAATTTCTATTTTATTTTACACAGAAATTCGACTTTAATTTTTATTTCATTTGTAGAAAAATTCTAGAACATTTGAGCTTAAAAAATTTTATATGAAGCTGAAAATTTTGAGAAAAAAGTTAACATTTTCATAAAAAAACAACAAAATGAAATACAAATTTTAACAGGAAATTCTGAAATGTATACACTGGATTTTAAAAAAAGAAAACCAAATTTTGAGAAATACTTTTAAATTATTAGAAATTTGTATAAAATTTGAAGCATATTTGTTCAGACTGACAGGACATTTATTTAAATTAGGATCAAATTTGTTCACACTAGTAACAACCGTATGCAAGAAAAATGCAACCTAGACTACAAATTTATGCAGCCCTCCAGGCGTGTATAGTGAATCATAGGTAGCTGAAATACCAACAGTTGAAACACTGCCACCTAGCGAAGCGGTTGCTCTCTAGGAAAAATTTCCCAGAAGACAAGGATTCTAATGCACAGACCAATAGGTTTGAACATTTCTTAGATTAAAAGTTTGGAAACCAAAGACCGGTTTCGATCTTGTTAGATCTCGTCAGATCTCGTCAGTTTGGTATATCCAACTCGAATGCTAACAAATATTCCGACAAGTAAGAACGTCTGTGAATTCTTTAGTACTTACTTGTCGGAACATTTGTTAGCATTCGAGTTGGATATACCAAACTGACGAGATCTAACAAGATCGAAACCGGTCTTTGGTTTCCAAACTTCGAATCTAATAAATGTTCAAACCTATTAGTCTGTGCATTAGTAAGAACCGTATTCAAATTAATAGCAAATTTGTTTAAATTTAATTCATCAAATGACCAATTAAGTGTTCTGTAATTAAACAGTTAAACGTTCTCAAAATTGAAAATATGTACAACCTAGTAGACTTGTTTTGGCCTTTCTTGGCCTCATCAGTATGGTACGGAGGTTGTATACACTTCGAACTTAAAGCCGTTAGTCACTCGTATAAGTATCCAAGATAGTAAACCTCTATTGGGTGACTTGTAACTGACTTTTAACCGTTTATTACGTAAACATTTTCGCCCCATGCTATTTGAAGCATTCTTCTCTGCTGAGATAATAAAGCCTTGTATATGCGAATATATGTATACAAGTTTATTGCGATGCAATTGAAATCTAATTTCATTAGAATCTAATGAAAACCAGATTGCAATTGCAAAGTTCACGTAGATGAGGCAAAGCTTGTATCACGGGTTGCATCGCAACATCCATTGATACAAACGTCCTCGGCGTGACTTTACTTTCATCTAGTTCGACAAATGACCAATTAAATGTTCTGTAATTAAACAGTTAAACGTGCTCAAAATTGAAAATATGTACAACCGCAATCATAGACTTGTTTCGGTCTTCCTTGGCCTCATCAGTATGGTACGGTGGTTGTATACACTTCCAACTTAAAGCCGCTACAAGTATCCAAGAGAGTAAACCCCCACTGGGTGACTTATAACTGACTTTTAACTGTTTATTACGCAAACATTTTCGCCACATGCTAATTGAAGCATTCCTTTCTGCTGAGATAATAAGTCTTGTATTTACATATAAATTCATAACTATTAAACTTTATTAACGATAAAAACGCAACAGAAACTAAAAATTTCACAATGTTTCGATAAATATTTGCTAACACCGGACCAGGTTTTCGCATTACTGCATCATCAGCGGTCATGCCAGCAATTTATTTAGCCGTTGTTATGCTAACAAGCTCCATGGATCACAGACTTCTACGAATATTCCGTCTAATCGAAATTCTCGTCCAAAGCTTCAATCAGAGGTGCGTTCAGAAGATCAACCGCTCGTTCATAAGTGCAAAGTGACTAGATTGTAAATATTTGTGAATTTCTATGACTTTCAAGAAATTAAGTTTTTTAGTATTATTACAAATATGTAATACTTCGACTGTGTTCGCCTATGTAAGTTTATGTTGTGTTTCTAATAGATGCTTTGCGAAATTCGATCTTTCTGGATGTTGATTTCTGAAACCTGGTCCGGTGTTAGCAAATATTTATCGAAACATTGTGGAATTTTTAATTTCTGTTGCGTTTTTATCGTTGATAAAGTTAAATAGTATGAATATTAAAGAATTCCAGGAAGTAGGGGTTGCAATTGTTTAAATTAAAATCAAACCTATTCAAATTAGAAGCGGACTTATTGAAATTGAAAGCAAATTTGTTCAATCTAGAATGCAATTAAAAGCAAATTTGTTCAAACGAAAAGGGAAACTTTTAAAATTAGAAGCAAATTTGTTCGAATTTTCAAACATTATTATTTAAAGTTGCATATTTTGACACATATTGCATATTTTAAGCATTTTTCGTGCATATTTGCATGCATATTTTAAGCTTTTTAAATTAGATATAATCCGGTATATTCATTACCTTCTGAATTACTTTGTACTTAATGTTTTAAATTGAAATATATATTAAAATATAAAAATTAGTACACGAGTAAATTTAATTATAAATGAAATTTATTGTCGATTGTTTTGTTAAATTGCCTATTAGTCCATCATCCATATTTTCGTGCTTTTTTCATTAGACAGATGAATCGCTTTTATTTAATAGGTCAGACCTTCAGATAAATTTGTTGTTCATCTCAAATTATTAACTAGATCTTCTTCAAATTAACCGAAAATTACAGAAGCAATATTGAATAAATTATAAACCTCGGAATTTTATTCCGGAATAGCTATTAGTACGACCTTCTGTAATCAGATACATCAAATCTCACAGTCATTTGCATCGGTCAGTAATGAACTTGGCACTGTTTTTTTTCTCGCTTTTACCTTGAAGTGATTCAAAGATAACTAAGAGCTATAGAAATACTACAAGGTCATTAATGTTTACTATTTAACGTTGAATGAACTTTACTTTGACAATGGGCATAGATTTTTTTATACATTCCCCAGTATTAATTGTATAGCCTAAGATTTTTAATTTAATAACTTTCACTGTCAAAAATTCCTAATGCTAACTTTAAAATTCGAATTTGCATATATTTTTTTACTTTCGTTACGATATCGTCGTAAGTCTCGTCAGTCAGTAACGGTTTCATAATTCATTCGAAAGAATCTTCATTCCTGTCTTTATTAAAATATCGCGATACATACTTTATGCAAACAATGCCCCTACGGCATAAATTACAGGCGAATCTTTTCACCTGCAAATTTAAATGCTTGTATAACAGTCCGGCCAATACATTGTAAACAAGTGATTTTTATTTAACCTACAAAACGTTTAGCGAATATTAAGTCGGAGATAAAAATCGACATTGAGTTTATTCGCGCACCGCTAACCGTTCTGTACCTGATTTTAAATATTCACGTGTGCGAATTTATGGGAAATGGACCAATTGTACGACACGCCCCTGATAACAGTACCGGGATCTTCAGTGCTATTGTAATTTATTGATTTAGATCGCGGCGAGTTATTAATTTTATTCATACAGAACTGTTTCAACATTCCAATCGATGTTTAAGCAGAATAACATCTCTATTCCAAAAAAAAAAAAATACCGCACCATTGTCTCGCAAATTGACGAATAAACCGGACGTAAAGTTAACAAAAACTCGAATATTGAAGAAAAAATGTCGAGTTGGAAATGGAAATTTCAAAAGAAAGCGGGAAGTGTATAAAATCGCCTTTTAAATCTACCAAAAATGTCAACATTTCGAGATTAAATAATAAATGTTTAATCATATTATCTAACATTTCTACGACCCAATTTGGAAATATTTAAATAAAACAGTTTTTGAAATTTGACTACGTGATATCTAAATCTAAAACGCCAGCTCTCGACAGTTAACAAAACATAAGCTAGTTTATTTTACATAGAATAGAAAAAATGAAAAATAGAAGACAAAATTAGATAAAAAAAAATAAATGTTGAATGGAATACCAAAAAGTTTAAAAAATGTCGAATTTTTTAAATTTTTTTGATAAAATCAAAACAGCTAAATACTTTACAAAAAAAAAACAAAACTTTGAATTGATAATCGAATTTTGAAGAAAAAAAGTAAAAATTGAAGGCGAACCCAGTATTTCTGAAATAAGTTCAACCTTTTGAAAATAAAGTCAACTTTGCTGTTGAATGTTGAATTTGTTATCGAACTTTGAGGAAAAAATTGAAGTTTTGAATATTTAAAGACTCTCAACTCAACACTTCTGCAAAATTCGAGTTGAATTTACGTCTGGTTTGGTAGCCAATTTGCAAGGCAATGGAGTTGTTTTTATGAATAACAGATTCAGTATGATTTACAAAGAATTCTACATAAATGGGACCGGGGATTGCTCATTACTAAATCTGCTTTTGTACTACAAATTTTACCATTAAATGTGCAATAATTTTGAGATGAACAAGTCTCCAATGATGTTGTAATTTCTGAAGTAATAATGAGGTTAACATTTTCTATAATTAGGTGCTTTCTAACTAACTTAATAGTGTCCGCAGATTATGTTTAATTTAAGTAACTAGTCAGCTTGACAAAAGTAATATCATACCGAAACATGTCGCAAATGTAATAAGGAAAACAGTGTTTTTAGTTAAACGTGTTTTAAGTGAAATTTATTTCAAGATGTTTCAACAATTAAAGATCGAAACTGTCACAAATATTATATATACACTTGTAACAACCTGGTATAAATATCTGATCCACTTTTTTTCTGTAATTTTCTTGCGCTATCTGAAATGCAAGCTCGTGGCGCCATAAATTGGCTCCCGAATGAAACGACAATCGAAGAAAAACAGGCGCAGAAAAAATGTTTGAGTTTAAATCTGAAATTTCGAAAACAAAAATTGCAGTTTTGAGATTTACATGGAGATCCCTTCTTCACTCGCCGAATCCATTACTGAAACTATGCTGGTTAGCATGGAATGCTCAATTCCCAATTTCCAAAAGAAGTCGTCCACCAGTAAATTTTGGTTCAGCAAAAAATGTGTTCGGGCTGTCTCCTACAGAAATCGCGCTTATCGTCGTTGGAGAAATAATCCCTCAGTCGAGACTCGGACTAACTTTGTAAATGCACGAAATTTTTGCTGTAGGCATACCGGAGTTGGACAAGCTGGAAGGAACAGGAATAACTGTACAAATGGCGCAGGGACCTCTGACGCTGCTGTGTAAATCCAACACTCTCACAGAGACAGATTTGGTACGCATCTTCGAAATAAACAATAATAATGTTATTGTAGCCGAAGACCTTAAGGCCAAAAACGTCCCGTGGGGCAGCCAAAGGAATAACCAACACAGCAGGACACTTCAAACGTTAATTACACAGAACGGAATCAATATAATGGTCCCAGAAGAACCAACTCATCATCGCTACACCACAGAAGCGCCAGACATTCTGGATGTAGCACTGGTGAAGGATATTTAATATACTTTTAAGTTGACATCAGTCAGCTCGGACCACAACCCAGTGTTGATGACCATCGGAGATGATCACGGACCCAAACCTTTCGAGACCTGCAAGAAAACAAACTTGACCATTTCAGGGAGTGTCTAGCAGCAAACTGGGAAGAGCCTGGAGAGATCATCACAAACGATGACATTAACTCGGCGGTGGAAAGGCTCGAAAACACTATAACAGATTCCATTCTGGCAGCTACCAAAACTTTCCGGCGCAAAGAAGGAAGAGGACCACTACCAAATCACTTGGTGAAGTTGATCAGGAGAAAAAATGATGCCAGGAAAAGGGCTAGACGGACCAATCTTCAGGCAGATAAGTAAACTTATCCACAAGCTGAGGCATGAACTTAAAGAGCACAAGATTTCCAAATTTTAGGAACATCTAAGAAACTGTAACCTCGAAAACTCCTCTGATCTCTGGCGAACAGCCAAAGTCCTAAGAGAGGATAGAAAACCCATCCCTCCGATACACGGACCCCAGGGAATGGCTTATTCAGATCAGCATTTGCTGAGACCTTTGAAAGACACTGCGAGGCTACTCTCTACTCTTAAGGGAGTGAATCTAAACTTCGTAGAGAAAGTGGAATAAGAGGTCCAAGATCTTTAGGAGGAAGAGTCAGACCTAGAAAACGTCATCAGACCAACTGACACAGAGAAATTCCAAAGCTTTCTGCAAAATCTAAACGTCAAGAAGGCACTAGGTCCCGACGGATATCTGAATCAAGCTCTGAAGAATCTTCCAGACCAAACTGTCAAATACTTTGGAGACATAGTAAATTCAATGTTCAAAAATAGGTATTTTCCCACAAGTTGGAAGTCTGCAAACGTTATCTTCATTCATAAGACAAGTAAGGCGGGGAATTTTCCCCAGAATTACAGGCCAATAAGCCTCTTATCCAACTAGGGTAAGGTGGCGGAGAGGATTTGAAGAAGCGTTTGCAGAACATCATCAGCGATCACGACATCATTCCTAAGGAACAATTTGGGTTTTAACCAATGCACTTTACATCGGTCCAGTTGTTGTCACACACAGTATGAACTGGAATCAGATAGTAGGAGTAATTTTCTTCAACTTCTCCAAGGCATTTAACACAGTTTGGCACCAAGGACTAGTCTACAAGATGCAGAGAGGAGAGAGGAGAGAGGAGAGAGGAGAGAGGAGAGAGGAGAGAGGAGAGAGGATACTGGAGAGAGGAGAGAGGAGAGAGGAGAGAGGAGAGAGGAGAGAGGAGAGAGGAGAGAGGAGAGAGGAGAGAGGAGAGAGGAGAGAGGAGAGAGGAGAGAGGAGAGAGGAGAGAGGATACTGGAGAGAGGAGAGAGGAGAGAGGAGAGAGGAGAGAGGAGAGAGGAGAGAGGAGAGAGGAGAGAGGAGAGAGGAGAGAGGAGAGAGGAGAGAGGAGAGAGGAGAGAGGAGAGAGGAGAGAGGAGAGAGGAGAGAGGAGAGAGGAGAGAGGAGAGAGGAGAGAGGAGAGAGGAGAGAGGAGAGATGAGAGAGGAGAGAGAAGAGAGAAGAGAGGAGAGAGGAGAGAGGAGAGAGGAGAGAGGAGAGAGGAGAGAGGAGAGAGGAGAGAGGAGAGAGGAGAGAGGAGAGAGGAGAGAAGAGAGAGGAGAGAGGAGAGAGGAGAGAGGAGAGAGGAGAGAGGAGAGAGGAGAAAGGAGAGAGATGAGAGAGGAGAGAAGAGAAAGGAGAGAGATGAGAGAGGAGAGAAGAGAGAGGAGAGAAGAGAGAAGAGAGAAGAAAGAAGAGAGAAGAGAGAAGAGAAAAGAGAGAAGAGAAAAGAGAAAAGAGAAAAGAGAAAAGAGAAAAGAGAGAAGAGAGAAGAGAGAAGAGAGAAGAGAGAAGAGGGAAGAGAGAAGAGAGAGAAGAGAGAAGAGAGAAGAGAGAAGAGAGAAGAGAGAAGAGAGAAGAGAGGAGGGAGGAGGGAGGAGAGAGGAGAGAGGAGAGAGGAGAGAAGAGAAAGTAGAGAGAAGAGAGAAGAGAGAAGAAGAAGATAAAAGATAGAAGAGAGAAGAGCGAAGAGAAAAGAAAGAAGAAAGAAGAGAGAAGAGAAGAAAGTCATTCCTTATAAAACTTCTGCTTGATCTGAAGTCACCGAAAATGACATTTTTTTCAAGATTTTTTGTACAGATTATTTAAAAATTTCAAATAGTCAATAGTAAATTGTCAAAATTTCGATTTTAATCCGAACATTCGACCATAAATATACAGGAAAATTAGGTTAGGCATACAATATTGACAGATGACGGTAATGTGTTCAATTACATCAATTTAAGTTAGTTGAAATTCGAGATTAAGGTCGAAATTTTGTCTTTATTCCTGGAATTTTGTGAAAAAAAGTTGATAATTCGAAATTGAAGTCGAAATTTCGAAAAAAAACTCGACAATTCGCCTATAAACTCCAAGTTTCTAACACTTTTTTTTTTATTGATGGGCTTTCTTCGCCTATTTTCTTCAATTATTTCTTGTGAAATACCAAAAAACTGAAATTTCGGGAAAAAACTAAAATTTATAAAAATGAAATCTGGTTTAATATAAATTTTGGAATTTTCAAAAATAAAGGAATTTTAAAAATGTCAACATTTTTAAAATAGGCCAAATTTAAAAAAAAACTTAAAACTTTGAGGAACTTCGGAAATTTAAAGCAAAAAGGTAAATTTCGAAACGTTAAAATTTTCGTAATAAATTCAGGTTTTTCAAAAAGTCGAAATTTTGATAAAACTCTTTTTTAAAACGTCAAACCTTTGTAAAAATGTCAAATTTTAAGGGGTCGAAATTTAAAAAAAGTGATGATTTGAGAAAATATCAAATCTTGAAAATTTTTGGAGTCGGGCTAAAAATAAAAAGAATTCAAAATTAAAAAAACAATTTTCAAAGCATTTCAAATTTTTGAAAAATTCAGAATTTTAACAGACAAATTTTGAATTTAAATTTCAGTAGTCAAAATTTAGAAAAATATGGACATTTTCATAAAGAGTCAAAATTTCCAAAAAAGTAGAAATTCGGAAAAAATAGTAAAATAGTTGAAGACAAAAATTTGAAAATATCTAATTTTCAAAAAAAAGTGAAATTTTTGAAGTCATACTAATTTCATTTGAAGATAAATTGTAATTTTGACCAAAATACGTATTTCGAAAAAAGGTCGAAATTTAAAAAAATAGTCAAAATTTCAAAAAGGACAAAATTTTAAAATAATATTGAAAATTAAAAGATATTGAGATATTTAAAAAGCAAGTCGAAATATTGAAGACAATTGGAAAATTTCAAAAGTTGCCTTTCAAGAAAATTTCAAATTTTTTTATGATAAAACGAAATGTTCAAAAAAGTCAAACTTTTTTAAAAGTGGTTTTAATTTAACTTAAAGAAGTATAATTTTGAAAAAATGTGATTTGAAAAAATCTGAATTTTCAAAATAGATGAAATTTTAAAATTAAGTCAGAATTAAAAAACAAAATCGGCAATTTAAAAAACATCGAAATTAAAAAAAAAATCGTAGGTTTTTGTTAAAAAGTGAAGTGTTTAGCAAATTCCAAATTTTGGAATTTTAATTCAAAACTTTGGAATTTTAAAAATAAAGAGATCCTAAAAATGTCGAAATTTTTAAAAAGACCACAATTTTGAAAAAGAAATTAACATTCTGAAGAAAATAAAAATTGAAATTTTGAAAAATGTTGACATTTTCAGAAAAAATTCTAGATATTCAAAAACAATTCGAAATTTTTAAAGAACTCAAACATTTTATAAAAGTCAAAGCAGATTTTGTGAACGTGGCCAAACTTTAAAAAAACCGAAGATCTGAGTCTTAGTAATTTTCAAAACGAGTCAAAAATTTGATAATTCGAAATTTTTTGAAAATCGAAATTTATAAAAATTGCCAAATTTCGAAAAAGAAGAAACTTTAAGAAACAGAAGAAAATCAAAATTTTTAAGTCGAAATTTTGAAAAATATACATTTTCATCAAAAGTTAAAATGTTCAATAAAAAGGCAAGATTTTCAAAAAAGTGAATATTTTGAAAAAGTCGAATTTTCTAAAAAATTCTCCTGAGCCGAGGGGTGCATTTGAAGTTTAAATTTTTTGAACAAAGCAGACATTTCGAGATTATAGACATACTTGGGAAAAAACTTTAACATTGAAAAGCTAAACTCAAAGTTCTAAAAATTTCCACTTTCATTTTAAATATTTATAAAAATGTTCGAATTTTCGATAAAACTTCAAGATTAAAGTCCGGATTTGGAGGAAACGATTCGAAAAAAACTAAAATTTATAAAAATAAAATTTGATTTAGTACAAAATTTCGGGAAAGATTCGAGTTTTCTAAGAAAATTTGGAATTAAAAAGTATGCAATTTTCAAATTTAAACATGGAATTTTGATAAAAATTTCTAATTTCTGGTACTAGCTATGAAGATTTATTTATTCAAAAAATGACAAACTCTCAAATATTCCAAACTTGGAAATTAGGTTCGAAATTTTGAGAATTCTGTTTAGGTTTTAATTTGGACATTTTTATTCTAACTTGAAAATTGGCCTATCTCTAGAAATGTTTATCTCTTTCATGAAAATTTCGACTTTTTTCTAGAAGTTTTTAATTAAAAAACGAAATTAACAAAATTGAAAGTTCGAAAAAATTTATGTAAAGAAAGTTATCTTAAAGGAATTGAAAATTTGAAGCTCAAACTAGAATTCTTGATAGGTAAGAATTTTCTTTAAAATATTTAATAAATAGTAAATAATTGTGAAAATTCAGTTTATAGTTTCGAGTTTTTGAAGTAATACTTTTCTAAAAATTCTCATTTTTCTTTTAAAATTTGTGTTTTTTTATAGATTGCCAAATAAAAGTATCTAAACTATGAATTGTCAGATAATTATATTATTTGTATACCTATGACATATAAATTTAGTATTATTTCTTAAATATACACTGCTGCCATCAAGCGGTTAGTTACAAAATTGTGTGGTCATTTGTACCATCAATATTTAT
Organism: Dastarcus helophoroides; assembly: GCA_028583605.1. Taxonomy (NCBI): domain Eukaryota; kingdom Metazoa; phylum Arthropoda; class Insecta; order Coleoptera; family Bothrideridae; genus Dastarcus; species Dastarcus helophoroides. The sequence continues at coordinate 7,392,609 of CM053328.1, forward strand.
TCTATGCAACAATTCTAATCTAATTCTATCGCGATACGAAACATCGATTTTTCAAACATCGTTTGTAAATTGAGCAATGTATCGATATTTTTATGTTTTACCATCGATCTTGAAACATCGATGTTTACAAACGATTTATCGATGTTTTCAACAACGTTTGCGTCCTAGATAGGGATGCACACGATATATTGATGTAGCAAAAACATCGATGTTTTCGTTTCGATGTTCGATATTTTCGTATCGATACTTTCGTTCCGATGTATCGACAGTATCGATACATTTTTTCGATGTATTGATTGATGAAATAAGTTCAAAAAAATCTCGACAGTTAAAATTTATCTAGGGACTAGCTAATATGTCAAGCCACTACTTAAATTTATTTAAATAAATTCTTTTTTTTTAGTTTAATCCACTCTCAAAGGGTAACCCCATTATGCTTTCAATGTATTCATTTTTTAAATCAATTTTTTTGAAATTTCTACCTTTTTAAATTTAGCCTTTCTTTGGAATTTCGACTTTTTTCAAAGTTTCGACTTTTAGAATTTCGACTTTTAAAATTTCAACTTTTAAAATTTCGCCTCTTCAAACTTTCGACTTTTCCAAAGATTTCAACTTTTTTCAAAATTTTGCCCACTTCACTTTAATGAAAATTACGATTTTTTTTTAATGTCATTCAGCCTAACGAACCGTTAATCTTTTTGAAAAATTTGACTTTTTAAACATTTCAATTTTTTAATTTAAAATTTCTAAAATTTCAACTTCTCTGGAAAAATCAGAATGTCGTTTTTTTTTAATGAATTTTCTATAATTCCGAGTTTATTTTCAAATTTGAATTTTTTTATCAAAATTTCAGCTGTTTGAATACTTTTGCTTTCAAATTTTTTTCACAGCATTTTGAACTATCCAAAATTTCGACTTTTTTTAAAATTTTATTTTTTTAAAAATTTTGATTTTTCTGATAATTTCGACTTTTTTTTAAATCTATCGAAAATTCTAGATTTTTTTGAAAAGCTTGACACCGAAGATTTTTTTTAATGTCCAATTTTTTGAAAAATTGTATTTTTTAAAAATCACGATTGTATTTCAAAATTTAAACTTTTTTCCAAAATTTTCGACATCTTGTCAAAATTTGCGTTTTTTAAGACTCTCAATTTTTTAAATTTGGACTTTTTTAAATCTTTGTCTTTAAAAATATTTTTTTTTTATTTTTGGCTTTTAAAAATGTAGATTTTATTTTCCGAAATTTTGACACTTTTGAAAATATTGACTTTTTGAAAACTCCGACGTTTTTTCCAAATTTTCACTCCTAAAATTCTTATTTTTTTAAAATTTAACTCTTTAAATTTCAACTTTTCCAAAAATGTGTATCTTTTTGGGACACTGGATTTTTTTGAAAATTTCGCCAAAATTTGTTTTATATTCTATTCGAGTTGTTTTGATATTTTGGTCTATTTTGCAAAATTTCTAATTTTTTTCATACTTTCGCTGGTTTTAAAATTTTCAATTTGTTTTCTTTTCATCTTTAAGGGTAGACTTTTTACAGCTTTTAAAAAAAACATTTTGACTTTTTGAAAAATTTCTATGTTTCTTCAAAATTCCAATCTTTTTGAAAATATTCAAACATTTTGACTTTAAAAAAAGGCATATAATCTTCTTTTTTAACCAACCAGAATTTTTTTGTTTCTCAACATTTCTACTCTTCATTTTTAGTTTTTTTGGAAGTTTAGCATTTTTTGATAATTTTTACTTTTCTTCAGTATTTGGGCTCTTCAAAAATTTCTGCTATGTTTGAAAACTTAACTAAAAATGCTTCACTTTTTTAAATCTCCATATTTCTTCAAAATTTTGATTACCTGGTTTTTGAAATTCGGATTATTTTTCAAAATTTCAACTTTAGCTTTTTGAAAATTTCTTTATTTCACCAAAATCTTTGAATTTTTAGAAAAGGTCAAATTTTACAGTATCTTTTCAAAAAGTTGACACCATTTTTCCAAAGTTTGATTTTATTAAATCCCAATTTTCTGTAAAAATTTCGAAAAATTTCGTTATTTTTCAAAATTTTGACTTTCAAAAATGTCCACTTTCTCATTTCGCTTTTACCTAAAAATATCGATTTTTTTATCGATTCTTGGTAAAATTTGGATTATTTTGCAAAAATTTCGTTGCATTTTAAAATTTACTTCAAAAATTTGAACTTTTTTCATAATGTCGATTTTTTTAACATATTGACTTTCTTTTATAAATCTTAAAACTTTTTTTTGAAAACTTCGACTTTTTTTAAATTGTGATTTTTGGGATTTGCGACCTTTTAACTTTTTTTCTCAACGTTTTAACTAACAAAAATTTCGAAGTTTTTGACAATTTTGACTTTTTTCGGAATTTGGGTTTTTCAAAAATTTAGGTTTTTAGGAGATTTCAATTATTTTTCTTTATTTTTGGTCATTTTTTAAAATGTTGGTTTTATTTCAATCTTTTTTTTTTTGAAGTTTTAACTTGCCATGAAAGCTAAGGCATTTTTCAAAATTTTGATCTTTATGGAAATTTTGACTGTTTGGAAAATTTCCACGTTCTTTAAAATTTCGACTTTTTTTGAAATTTTGAAAAATTTCTACCTTTTAAAAGATTAAGAAGGTTCTTGAAAGAAATATTTATGTTTAAAACTTCAACACTTCAAATAATTCCTAAGAAATCGACTTTTTTTGAAGATTTTCAATTTTCTTAAATGAATCCCTTTTTAAAATGGTTACTTTTTTTGAAAGTTTTCACTTTTTAAATTTTTGTTTTTGATATCAGATTTTCTTTGAAAACTTCGACATTTTTATGTAAATACACTCAAAAGCCTATAATAAAAAATTTTAAAAAAATGCAAGGTGTTCAAAAAATTTTTGGATAAGTCAAAATTTTAGTCAAAATGTCCAAAAAAAGTTAAAATGTTAACGTATTTTGAAAAAATTTAAAATTTTGAAAAATGGAGGAATTTTCATAAAAAGTAAAAATTTTCAAAAAATCAAATTTCCAAAAATATTGGAGTGTTGGCAAAAATTCGTATTTAATTTTTAAAAAAGTCAAAATATTGAAACAGTCAAAAATGTCAAAAAAAGTGAAATTTTGAAAAAAATAAAAATTTCCGGAAAAATTCAATATTAAAAAAGCCATGCAATATAAAAATTTCAAAAATGTCGCAATTTTAAAAAAAGCCCAATTTTGTATAAAAGAAACAATTTGAAATAAAAAGTAGAAATTAAAAAAAAAAATTGTGAAATGTCAAAATTTTTAAAAAAGTTAAAATTTAATTAAATAGACCAAAATTCTGAAAAAAATTTGTATGAATTAAGAAAGTCAAAATTTAAAAAATAAAGAAATTTTAAAAAATATTCGAAATCATAAAAATGTTTCAAAAAATATTTTGAAAAAAGGTTTCTCGAAAAAGTCAAATTTTGGAAAAATAGATAAATTTTTAAAAATGGTAAACAATTTTAAAAGGCATTTTAAGAAAATTAAAATTTTGAAAATAAGTGCAAAATTTAAAAATAAGTCAACATTTTGGAAAATTTCAAAATTTTAATACAGACATTTAAAATGTTCAAAAAAATGAAGATTTTAAAAACAAAGTAACAAGGTTCAAAGGTTTGAAAAAATTGAAATTTGCCGGAAAATCGCTGAAAAAAGTCGTGAATTGAAATAAAGAATCGAAAATTTGAAAAAAAAGTCGAAATTATCAATAAAGTTGAGATTTTCAAAAGAAGATCGAATTTTCAAAATTATCCAACCTTTCAAAAGTTGAAGTTGACATTTTAAAAAATTAAAAATTTGAAAAACATCAAAATTTGATAAAACAGTGGAAATTCTGGAAAAAGAAGTCCTAATTCTGGAATAAAATCGTAAAAAAATTATAACTTTTCAAAAAGCTCTACATTTAAAAAAAATAATTCTTAAAAACTCTAATTTTTATAAATAGATGCAATCTTCCAATTACAGAATTATCGCAATCTTCGAAGTTTAAACAGAAGCGAAAGTTTTTTATTAAACGATGTCGAATTTTGAAAAAGTCGTAGTTTTTAAAAAGGCCAAAAATTTGAAATAAGTAAAAATTTGTTTTTTTTAAACTACTTTTTACTACTTTTCAGTAGAAAATTTAAAACAGGGAAATTATGAAAGGCTCGTCTCGCTGGTTGAAAAGCCCTGCTGTATGGTATTGTATTTATATGATACATCGAATATCGAATAAATTTACCGATGTATCGAAACATATCGATATAACTTTTTCGATACATAAATTGAATATAGCATCGTGTTTTAAAAATTTTGTGTATCCCTATCCCTAGATACAGGATCAAGCATGAATGACTTTTTCTCTTGAACTCACAAATAATAAAAAATAAATCTCTCTTCAGTACTCTATCTTGGGAGACTCTGAAATATGCGTACTCGTATAATGCAGGCGACTGAATATTTTTTCTGAACATTTAGTTCCTTAAAATATGAATTAACGAATAAACGACTAAGAATCCGCTCATTATGAGACAAGTGCAGTTACATTTGAACGTTTTCGCAATAGAATTGACAATTGATTTAGTTTATATTTATGTTTTCAGTGGTAAATGCTCTTAAAATATTAATTATTGTTAATAGCATTAATAAAAAATAATTGATACTGAAAAAAAGCATATAACTAGCTCAATTCTTAACACAATTTTAATGCCATAACAACCTAATCCAGTTTAATTAATATGTTAATAACTGTAAAATTCGTGTGTTTCATATACTAATTATACAATAAAGAGCGTAGAAAATTTCGAATTAACAAATCATTGTGACAAACATGTAAATGACAAAAAACATTGAAAAATTTTTAATCGTTTGGATAATACATGCAAACAATTCATTCGCGAATGCGAATGCGATTGCGAATCTTTGAACTCAGAAAATGTGAGAAAAGTCACAATTTCCAGAATAAATCGAATTCTCGAAACTTACAAGAAATATTTTGCTCTAGATATCGTAAAAATATTATTCTCAGAATTTTCATACTTTTATTAAAATTTTAATCCAATTTTAGAAAAATAAAGAAATTTTGATAAAAAATCGAATTTTGAATAAAAAGTTTAATTTTAAGCAGTTTCATAATTACATAAGACATTTAGTCTGAACTCTTCGCAAATAAGACGAATTTTAAAAAACAGGTTGAAATTTCGGAAAAGTCAAAATTTCGAGAAAAATGCCCAAATTTTTATGAAATATTTAAAATTTCAACATATTAAATTTTGAGAGGAAAAAATTGAATTCTGGGTATCAGGACGTAATTTAAAAAAAGATGAATTTCAATAATAAAAAAACATGTTTAGGATAAAGTCGGAATTTACAGGAAATTAAATAATAATAAATATAAAAACCTGAAATTTTGAAAAAACGTACTAAATTTCAAGAAAAAGACGACTGTCGGAGTAAAAGTGCCGGAGTAAAAGTTTCAAAAGCGCGAACAAATTTTGAAAAAAAAATCAAAATTTTGAATCTTGAGAAAAAGATCAAAATTTCGCGAAAAAGGTCTAAATTTAGTAAAAATTCGAAATTTCCCAGAATGAAATTTTGTTTAAATTTCCAAAAAAGTGTATTTTGAGGAAAAAAAGTCAAAATTTCAAGAAAAAGAGTTGACATTCCTTGACAATATTTATTTTTTAATTGAGTGAAGGACAAACTTTTTCCCTCGTGCTCCTTGTGACATCAGAAAATCTTAACTATTGAGATAAACGTCGAAATTTTGAAAAACAAGTTGCAATTTCAGGTTGCTAAAATTTTTGTCTTTTTATAAAAATTCAAAATTTTCAAAACTTCCAAATAAATATTATTTTAAAAAGTTTTACTTTTTTACCAAAAGATCTACCAAATTTCGAGAAAAACTCGTCGTAGTTTGATAAACAAGTCGAAAATTGCAGAAAGACGAATTGACAAAAAATCGACATTTTTAAAAAAGTTTAATTTTGAGAAATAACGAAATTTAGAAAAGAAAACCGACGAATTTCAAAATAAAATTTGAAATTTTGGAAAGTGAGGTTTTGATAAAATAAAAATAAGAATAAATTCGAAATTTTAAAGCAAAAAAGGAAATTTTGTGAACAAAGAGAAATTTGGGACTTTTGAGAAAAAAGTCGAAATTTTGACCCACGTTGTTATTTTATGAATAATTAGCTGATACCCGCGCCTGCGTGCTCGTGAATGAAGAACAAGAATTCTTGGGTCTTCTTTTTGGAAATTCCGACATTTTTTTGAAGAATTCGATTTTTACTGGGAATGTAGAGGTATGTATTTTAAAAATTTCGACATTTTAAAATATCAACTTTTTTCAGAATGTCCTCATTTTCTCATTCGACTCCCACAATTTAAGTCTCTTCGAAATTTTGACTTATTTTGGAAAATTTTAACTTTTTTCGACGTTTTTACCTTTTTTGAAAATTTCAACTTTAAAATAATGATTTTTGGGTATATTTTGATTTTGTTTTTTGGAAACTTTTTATGATAGTTTCGGTTTTTGTTAAAATATTGCTTTTTTAATAGCTTTCAATAGCTCAAATTTTTAATATTTTGGGTTTATTTCGGAGTTTTTTTTCGGAAAATGTAGACTTCTTGTCACAGTTTTGACCACATTTTTGGCCACATTTTTGAAAATTTTGACCTTTTTTCAAAATTCTCGTCTTGTTATTGAAAATGTTTGCAACGTTTTTTAAAATTTTGACTCGAGATTTCAAGTTTTTTGCAAACCTGACTTTTTAAATTCGATTTTTATAAAACATTTCCATTCCAAATTCGACATTTTTCCAAAGTTTCAGCTCTTCCTCGTTTCGACTTTCTGAAATTAACGATTTTTTTTTAGTCTGGCTTCATTTTTTCTCGACTTTTTAAACATCTCGACTTTTTTGAATATTTCGAATTTCCAATTTTCCATTTTTTTAATTTCCACTTTTCTAAATTTCAACTTAATTTGTAAATTTCGACTCTTTCACAATTTTGACTTTCATTGAGATTTTGATTCGTTTTCCAATTTTTGAAAATTTTGAATTCCCAGAATTTTGATTTTTTTTTAAATTTTGATTTTTTTAAACCTGATTCTGTTAAAATATTGCTTTATAGAAAACCTCTTTTTTAATTTCCACTTTTGTTCAAATTTTTTAATATTTCTCGAAATTTTTACATTTTTCGAAAATTTCGACTTTTTTCAGAAGTTTTGTCTTTTATGTAGCAAATGGGTTTCTATTTAAAAATTTAAAAAATTCGACTTTTTTTTGAAAATTTTCACTTTTTTAAAAAATTTAATTTTTCTCACTTTCAATTTTTAAAACTTTCGAACTTTTTTTTTTAGAAGGTTTACTTTTTTGAAAATGTTAACCCTTTGTCATCAAATTTTGGCTTTTTTTAAGACATGATTTTTTTTTCAGAAGCAGTTTTTTTTAATTTTAATTTTTTCTAAAAATTTCGACTATTTTTCAAGAATTTTTACTTTTATCATCCGAAATTTCTATTTTTATGAAGTAAATGGTATTTTTATTTGAAAAATTGTAAAATTCGAATTTTTTTTGAAAATCTCCAGTTTTTTGAAAAATTGGATTTTTCCCAAAATTTCGATTTTTTTCAGAATTTTCATTTTTGGGAAAATATTAACCTTTTGTCATGAAATTTCGGCTTTTTTCTTAAGATATTGTAACTTTTTCAGAATTTAAAATGTTTTCAAAATTTCAATTTTTTGTGAAAATTTTCACTTTTTTTTCAAAATTTCGACTTTTTTTCGAAGTTTCGACTTTTGCGTAGCAAATTGGTTTTCTATTTAACAATTTAAAAAATCCGACTTTTTTGTTGAAAAATTGCACTTTTTTAAAAAATTGGATTTTTCTCGCAAATTCGATTCTGATAATTTTCGAACTTTTTTAGAATGTTTACTTTTTCTGAAAATGTTAACCTTTTCTCATCAAATTTCGCCTTCTTTTAAGATATGATTTTTTCCAAAATTTAGCCTTTTTTCTAAATTTTAATTTTTCTGCAAATTTCGACTATTTTTTAAAAAAAATTATTATTTTTTTTCGAAATTTTGACCTTTTGGTAAATTTCAACTCTTTCACAATTTTGACTTTCTTTGAGATTTTAATTTATTTTCCAATTTTTGAAAATTTTGAATTCCCAAAATTTTGACTTTTTTTTTTAAATTTTGATTTTTATTTTAAACCTGATTCTATTAAAATATTGCTTTATTAAAACCTTTTTTTTTAATTTCCATTTTGGTTCCAATTTTTTATTATTTCTCGAAATTTTGCCATTTTTTGAAAATTTCGAGATTTTTTCAGAAGTTTTGTCTTTTATGTAGCAAATGGGGTTTTTTATTTAGAAATGTAAAAAATTTGACCTTTTTTTGAAAATTTTCACTTTTTTGAAAAATTTAATTTTTCTCACAATTTCGATTTTTAAAATTTTCGTATTTTTTTTAGAATTTTTACTTTTTTTGAAAATGTCATCGAATTTGTCATCGAATTTCGAAATTTAAATTTTTCCTAAAAATTTCGACTATTTTTCAGGAATTTTTACTTTTTTTCGAAATTTTGATTTTTATGTAGTAAATGGTATTTTTTTTATTCGAAAAATTGTAATATTCGACACATCTTTGAAAATTTCAACTTTTTTCAAAAATTTCGATTTTTTTTTTGAACTTTTTTCAGAATTTTCATTTTTCTGAAAATATTAACGTTTTGTCATGAAATGTCGGCTTTTTTCCTAAGATATTGTGACTTTTTTCAGAATTTAATTTTTTTCCAAAATTTCAATTTTTTCCAAAATTCCATTTTTTTGCAAAAATTTTCACTTTTTTTCAACAATTTCGACTTTATCTCAAAGTTTCGACTTTTACGTAGCAAATTGGTTTTTATTTCAAAATTTAAAAAATTCGAAAAATTTTGAAAAATTGGATTTTTTTCACAAATTCGATTTTTAACATTTTCGAACTTTTTTTTAGAATGTTTACTTTTTTAAAAATGTTTATCTTTTGTCATCACATTTCGGTTTTTTTAAGATAGGATTTTTCCAGAATTTGAAGTTTTTTATAAATTTAAATTTTTTCTGAAAATTTCGACTATTTTTCAAAAATTTTATTTTTTTTTTCGAAATTTTGACCTTTGTGTAGTAAATGATATTTTTATTTGAAAAATTCGACTTCATTTAAAAATTTCCACTTTTTTCAAAATTAGATTTTTCTCAAAATTTCGATTTTTTTTTCGAACTTTTTTTAGAATTTTCATTTTGTTGAAAATATTAACCTTTTGTCATCAAATTTCTGCTTGTTTCCTAAGATATTGCGACTTTTTTCAGAATTTAAATTTTTTTCAAGATTTCCAATTTGTTGTAAAAATGTTTACTTTTTTTCAACGATTTCGAATTTTTCTGGAAGTTTCGACTTTTACGTAACTAATTGGTTTTTTATTTAAAAATGTTAAAAATTCGACTTTTTTTCAAAATTTTTACTATTTTGAAAAATTGGATTTTTCTCACAAATTCGATTTTTATAATTTTCGAACTTTTTTTAGATTGTTTACTTTTTTTGAAAATGTTAACCTTTTCTCATCAAATTTTTTTAAGATATGATTTTTTTCAGAATGTATGTATTTTATTCGAAAAATTGTAATATTCGACATTTCTTTGAAAATTTCAACTTTTTTGAAAATTTTGATTTTTCTCAAAATTTAGATTTTTTTTGAACTTTTTTTAGAATTTTCATTTTTCTGAAAATATTAACCTTTTGTCATGAAATTTCGGCTTTTTTCCTCAGATATTGTGACTTTTTTCAGAATTTAAATTTTTTTCAAGATTTCAATTTTTTGTAAAAATGTTTACTTTTTTTCAACGATTCCGACTTTTCCTGGAAGTTTCGACTTTTCCTGGAAGTTTCGGCTTTTAAGAACAAATTAGTTTCTTTTGAAAAATTGGATTTTTCTCACAAATTCGATTTTTACAATTTTCGAACTTTTTTTAGAATGTTTACTTTTTTTGAAAATGTTAACCTTTTCTCATCAAATTTCGGCTTTTTTTAAGATATGATTTTTTTCAGAATTTATGTATTTTATTCGAAAAATTGTAATATTTGACATTTCTTTGAACATTTCAACTTTTTTGAAAATTTTGATTTTTCTCAAAATTTAGATTTTTTTTGAACTTTTTTTAGAATTTTCATTTTTCTGAAAATATTAACTTTTTGTCATGAAATTTCGGCTTTTTTCCTCAGATATTGTGACTTTTTTTCAGAATTTAAATTTTTTTCAAGATTTCAATTTTTTGTAAAAATGTTTACTTTTTTTCAACGATTTCGACTTTTCCTGGAAGTTTCGACTTTTAAGATATGATTTTTTTCAGAATTTAGCCTTTTTTATAAATTTTAATTTTTTCTGCAAAGTTGGACTATTTTTTAAAATTTTTATTTTTTTTCGAAATTTTGATCTTTATGTAGTAGGTGGTATTTTTATTTGAAAAGTTGAAAAATTCGACTTTCCTTGAAAATTTTCACCTTTTCCAAAAATTGGTTTTTTCTCAAAATTTCGAATTTTATTGAACTTTTTTTAGAATTTCCATTTTTCGGAAAATGTTAACCTTGTATCATCAAATTTCGGCTATTTTCTTAATTTCTTAAGATATGACTATTTCAGAATTTAAATTTTTTTTCAAAATTTCAATTTTTTGTGAAAACTTGACTGTTATGTAGTAAAGCGGATTTTTATTTAAAAAATTTAATAATTCGACTCTTTTTGAAAAGTTTCACTGTTCTGAAAAATTGGATTGTTCTCAACATTTCGATTTTTAAAATACATGAACCCTCGTCGTTAGATTATGTCGTTGCTTCGTCATTGCCAAGCTTTGCATTTATTTACATAGAAAATGTGTCGTACTATAATATGCGCGAGAGTAGAAAATCGAGAAAGTGCGCGAAATCTGGCAACACTGAAGCGGACAAACAGACAGACAAACACACTGTTCTGAAAAATTGGATTGTTCTCAAAATTTCGATTTTTAAAATACATGAACCCTCGTCGTTAGATGATCTCGTTGCTTCGTCATTGCCAAGCTTTGCATTTATTTACATAGAAAATGTGTCGTGCTATATATGCGCGAGAGTAGAAAATCGGGAAAGTGCGCGAGATCTGGCAACACTAAAGCGGACAAACAGACAGACAAACACACTTTCGCATTTATATATCAGTAAGGATTTCTCGTTTCATTGATAAATATGCACATTCGCATTATATTCGCATTTCTTGCGAATGCGAATATTAAAAAACATGCGAATATTCGCGAATGAGAATGCGAATATCGTTACATCGCTAGTATGTACTACATACACTAGAAATTAAGGGACATAAAAAGTTCTAAATTTTTAATCGATTTTCTAAAGGATGTAGCTCAAAAAAATTGCGTTGAGATAAATAAAAGATAAATTAAAGCTCCCAAGTTTCTACTTTTAAAATCTTGACCCTTTAACGTCAGTTTTTGATTAATCATTCGATAACTATGGGCCCAAATTTTTTCCGAATTTTTCTTTATCTGCAGGTCTACACAAACTTCAATTATCTTTTTTTTGAGTCATATCAAAAAGCACTTCTAGATAATTTAATTTCCTTTACTTTGACTAACCTCCAAACCTTCTACTATGATATTTCTCTAAGTTATCGTTCAAAACAAAAAAGGCATTTTTGACTTTGGTAGTTCGGTTAGTTTGGTTAATTCGGAAAATAGTGATCGTGCAGAAAATGCAAGAAGAGTTATGAAAACTGCAAAGCATTATTTACAAGTTGTAGTTATTTGTTTTTGATAAAAAATGTCTTTAATACCAAAAAATTGATTGAAAAGGAGGTAAAAAATTCTGTAATTAGTGATATTCGCTTAACTTGGCACATCTTAACAAAATAATGGATCGTGGAGAAACAAGACTTCCTTCTCGAGAGTCATAATATTTCCAAATAAGATTTTAAGTACAATTTCTTCCTACTACTCAAAAACAGAAGCACAGAAGCATGATCTGTAATCTAGATAAGAACACTTTTCCTGTCAAGAATCATGCCACCCTGCTGCCACGTTCTTTATATTGACTGTACCTTTTTAACTTACAAAATCTTAAAGCACCCGTGAAAATTTCAAATCTCTAAGATTTATTTCTTATTGTGCTTAATTTCATTAAATTTGTTGTTTTTACTAAAAATCAATTTAGGGATGAAGTTTTTTTCATTTTTTGTCAAGTTTTTATGTTGAATGTATTTTTTTAAAGCAAGGTTGAGCAAGGACCCACCAAATTAAAGAGGATTAAATTATCTAAAAAAACTATGATGTAATCACAAAGTAAGCAAACATTTGAGAACATTTTTGGGCTGTGGTTTTCTCAAATTTAATCAAAAACTACTGATGCCAAAAGATTTTGAATTCATCATCTGAAAATTAGAAATTTGAAGTTTTAATTTACTTTTTTTACGTTTCTCTCTGGCCATTTCTAATCGAGACACATTCTTTTGAAAAATCACCTAAAATTCAATTGAATATCCAAAAAAAGGTTATAGAGCTTTTATTACAAACATTATTTGGTTTAAATAAGTACAAGAATTATTAAATTGGCAAAAACTTGAATCAGTGCTCGTTTTAGTTTAATATAAATTTCTTATTAAAATGAAAAAACTCACCCCATTCACATACACCCCGGCAGAATTTTCCCCCTGGCAGGTACGAATGGCACTTTGTTCTATCCGCACGTCGAAGTCTCCGAAGTAAGCAGGATTCGCGTGCTCCAAATTCCGGGTGTTTAGAGATGTCACAACGCTTTACTTCCATCTATAAGGTGGTCGGTTTACTTATAATCCCCCTCCCCCAGTTCGGATTGAATTCGCCAAGTGCTTAAGATGTTCCGCAGGATGCGTGACTGATATACGTACTCCTGAGAGAGGGAATTCCTGCCGCTGAAAACTGCAAGGCGAAACAAACGGTCGATTCTTACACTTTGGCTACTTAATAATGCTAATGCGGTAACTATTCAGGTCGTGATTGTGTTGAACCTGGTAATTGATGTTTTGCTTGTACATACATAAACGATGATTAGTGTTTATTTTTATCGAATTTTCTATCCTTAGCATCCAAGGATTGAAACTTGTACCTTGATAATTGTTATAATTCAACAATGTGACTAACAAGATCTTTCCAAGAAAAACCACATTTTTGATAAATAATCCGTCAGATTTAACGAATGGAAACGAAACAGAATCAGACACGAAGATCTTCCAAAAGAACCCAAAACATTGCATAATTCTGGATGATGCGAATCTGCAGCGGAGTCATTTGGGGATAACGGACATTCCAGGATATGTAAATATTCGCGGACCATTCTGCTGGAGCATTGAACTTTTTAGTGCTTATAAAAAACCTGACCGTCTTGACACATATATCCAGCTTAAGAGTCTTCGCTTTTTTCTGGTGACTCAGCTAATCTGAATATGGTAAATTCGGCAGGTAAGACGAGTAAATAAACATTTAGCAGCTTCGGTAGTTGCAAATGCAGTTCAATTGTTACCCAACTATGAAGAAGTAATAATCCATCGATGTCTCACACAATTTTCAACAGTTCTACGACTGTTACATATCTTTTTTTATTGTTTCCTTCAAGGATGTACTTGCTCATCATTGTTAAATGTTAACGATTCTCATGGAGTTACGTGTAATTTATAATTATTACGAAGAGATTACTTTTATTAGGTGTATACCCAATGAAGATCAAAGGTTGATAATTGATGAAACGGATGCAGTAAACACTGACAACACCGACTTACAAAATTTTGTCACACTTTTTGTAACAATGCATGTAAATTAGCAAAAGCCGCAGACAAATACCTAATAAATAAACAATTCAAAGATGACGAAAACAACACATTTTTCAAGATTCATTTCGAAATTTCCAACTGAAATCAAACTGATTTTAAAATTTTGTTATTAGAGCCAAAATTCTGAGACTAATCCAGTAGGTTATTCAGAAATAATAAATTTATGGATTCTTGTATCAGGATCTTGAAATTTAATTTAAAAATTTCACACGAAAGAGGAATATCGAACTCTATTTCAAATTTGAAATTTCGACTTTCAGGTAGTTATTTCTCCCACGTCCCGCCTCACCTCTGAGAGAGACTAAAAAAAGCCAGATTTTTAGAATTCAATCACTGTAGTTGTGCTTGCAGAAGCGTCAGTGGCGGCTGGTCTTAAAGGGCCCAAGAGCGCACGCTCCTCGTGAAATGAGCGATCTATTCTTTTCTGTTCAATGTTAAACACTTGGATTTATCACATTTTTAAACACAAAATAATAACATACTAATTAACTAATAATACTTGTGAATAACTTGGAATAAAGTACGCAAAGGTTTAATTCCATTATAGTAAATATTATATACAGGGCGAGTTACTAAGCGAGAATCGGTCTTTGGTAGGCGTATCGTTCAAAATATCAAAAAATGTTTCGAATAAAAGTTGTTCGAAATAAAGTTCTCCACAACCTAAAATTATTGCCAAATATGGCGGCCTTCCGGTTGCACCGGAAATGAACACAACTTTCTTATTTTAAATAGAACACCCTATGTATTTTTACATTTTTGGATTTCTTGTTAAAAATGAATATAAATTTATTAGGACGACATAGGCCCTTAGTTGAACCGTTTTCGCGTATTTAATATTTTTGGTTAAATTTGACGATTTCGGAGCTTGACGCCATTAACGATATTTTCCAAACGCAATGACTCAGAATTGTGTGGCATACGGTTTTGGATTCAGGAAGAAATGGAGTATTTGTTTACGTCTTTGCTGTTAGCAAGATTTCTTAAATCTCTTCACATCCGTCGACTCAATTCTTCAGTTGTTCAAACATGCATAACTTAATTTTTTCAAATGGAACCACCTATCTTGGATTATCTTATCGGATGCGAAATTAAATTACCTTTCTTTTGGTACCAGGGATTGCCACCTCCGTCTAATAATTTTTGAGAAATTTAGAATTTTTTAAAAATTTTAATTAATTTCGTATTATCGCGTTAGCCTTGGATGTCGCGGTTTTGTTTCATCTCGTTTGTCCTGTAAATTACAGAAAATGTTTTTCGAACAAGAATCGGTTGATACTTTACATTTTTTAAAGAAAATTATTTTTTGAAAACTAGGTCAATTGTTAGAGGAAGGCAAACACAAAAAAATAAATAATTAAAATTCAAAAAAATAAACAATTTTATTAGAGTTTGTAACATGCCCAACGGTTTGTCAACCAGAGATGTTCAAATTTAGTGGCATTCTTCAGGTTGTAGCTAACTGGAAGTACAGAATACGAGAAAAAGGAGCGTAAAAAACCAACGGCGCATGAAGAAAACCAAGTTTCAGTAGTGGTTGCTACTGTCCAATATCCGCACTTAAGAACCAGAAGAATTAGTGTGACATTACAAATAAGTCAAAATCGGTTTCATGATTGTTGTGTAAAAAGAAGTTTCATTCGTATCACACCTAGCTAGTGCAAGAACTCAATCAAGCTGACTAACAATCGATGCAGTTGTGCGAATGGACGTTGCATAATCTGCAGGAACAAAATGACCGTTTCGGACATTGTACTATTTACCGACGAATGTACAAACATTTTTTAGGAACCGCTTCGTTGGAAGGAAACGATACACCACGATACTGAAAATCATCATTGGATTTCAGTGTTAAGCAATAAAGAAAGTAAATAAACAATAAACAAATCGCTAACAGTAGGTTGCAACAAATATTAATAAATATTAATAAACAATGGTAATAATAACATTAAATTAAATGTTCAACATAACCACCAGCTTCACGCTGACAAATGCGTAGTCTCTGTAGCAAAGAATTGTTCCCATCCACCAAGACGTTTTCATTGATATTTTGGAAAGCAACACGAACTCGCTCCATCATGTCTTCTCGGGTAGTTGGTGGTTCCTGGTACACAACTTGCTTAACATCACCCCACAAGAAAAAGTCTGGCTTAGTTAAATCCGGTGATCTTGCGGGCCATACCACTGGATCTCCTCTTCCTATCCACTTGTTAGGGAATTGTGTATTGAGGAACTCTCTTACATTCCTTCCATAATGTGCCGGTGGCCCATCATGTTGAAACCACATTTGCCGCACGACAGCAAGAGGCAAATTGTCTATCATTTCGGGCAATTGATTTTGCAAAAAATGCAAGTAATTGTTGGCATTGAAATGTTCATTGAAGAAGTGTGGTCCGACAACAAATCTTCCTATGACACCACCCCAAACATTCAGAGAACACCTATGCTGATGGTCTAAGGGCCTTATCCAATGAGGATTTTCAGTGTGGTAGTAATGGGAGTTGTGTCCTTCCACGAAGCCGTTCTTATGAAATGTACATTCGTCGGTAAATAGTACATTGTCCAAAAAGTCATTTTGTTCTTGTAGTTTTCGTAACGCCCACTCACAAAACTGCATTCGGTTGTTAAAATCAGCTTGATTGAGTTCCTGTACTAGCTGGACACGATCGGGATGAACCTTATTTTTACGCAAGATTCGTGAAACCGAGGTTTGACTTATTTGTAATTCCGTGCTTATTATTCTGGTACTTAAATGCGGATCTTGGACAACAGCAGCCGCTACTAAAACTTGGTTTTCTTCATGCATCGTTGGTTTTCTACGCTCCTTTTTCTCGTATTTCGTACTACCAGTTCGCTCGAACCTCTCTCTCAATTTAGCGAATGCCGCTGAATTTGGATGTTTCCGATCGGCAAAGCGTTGGGCATAAATTCTTGAGGCAAGAAATGGATTTCTGTCAGCACTGCCCAAGGCGTAAACCATATCGACCAATTCTTCTTGAGAAAACATGTCTTTCAGTACTAAAACCAAGACCTCGCGACAACAATTAGATAAACTGTCACTTATTGCAGGACAAACGAGACGAAACAAAACCGCGACATCCAGGGCTAACGCGAAAATACCAAATTAATTAAAATTTTTACAAAATTCTAAATTTCTCAAAAATTATTGGACGGAGGTGGCAATACCTGGTACCAAAAAAAAAGGTAATTTAATTTTGCATCCGATAAGATAATCCAAGGTAGGTGATTCTATTTGAAAAAATTAAGTTATGCATGTTTGAGCAACTGAAGAATCGAGTCGACGGATGTGAAGAAATTTAAGAAATCTTGCTAACAGCAAAGACGTAAACAAATACTTCATTTCTTCCTGAATCCAAAACCGTATGCCACACAACTCTGATTCATTGCATTTGGAAAATATCGTTAATAGCGTCAAGCTCCGAAATCGTCAAATTTAACCAAAAAAATTAAATAACGCGAAAGCGGTTTATAAAAGGGCCTATGTCGTCTTAATAAACTCATA
This sequence comes from Dastarcus helophoroides, assembly GCA_028583605.1. Classification (NCBI taxonomy): domain Eukaryota; kingdom Metazoa; phylum Arthropoda; class Insecta; order Coleoptera; family Bothrideridae; genus Dastarcus; species Dastarcus helophoroides. Next base: position 7,410,012 of record CM053328.1, read on the forward strand.
TTTATTTTTAACTAGAAATCCAAAAATGTAAAAATATATAGGATGTTCTATTTAAAATAAGAAAGTTGTGTTCATTTCCGGTGCAACCGGAAGGCCGCCATATTTGGCAATAATTTTAGGTTGTGGAAAACTTTATTTCAAAGAACTTTTATTAAAAACATTTTTCGATATTTTGAACGATACGCCTGCCAAAGACCGATTCCCGCTTAGTGACTCACCCTGTATATTGGTGCGCGCAGAATTATGCACCTAGCGTGGCTGCCTTGCGATGCCTATCAACGGCCTCCACGGGGTACGGAGAAATAAACTACAGAACACCACGTTAAAGCTAGCCCGGGGTACGCCGCTCCGCGCTTATGCGATATTTCCAAGTGATGAGTACGAGTCAGAATTTGGAGTGCGTACTTAAGATTTATGATGCTAAATGCGTATGTGCTGGCTGATCTGATTGCGATTGCTAATTGTGCCGCTTACAGCCCTAACTGCCAATAGTAGCGCTATTCACAAAGAGATAGCAGTACCCATTCTAGGGTCTAATTATTAATTTGTAAATTTGGATTTAAAGAATTTTGATGAGAAAGTAATGAACACTTTATTTGTTTAAAAGCTCGTAGAGCGGATGTTGTTAAAAAAAAATATTTTTTTGTGTTTTTGTTGAGTTGAATTAGAACTTTGTAATAAATTATATTTTATTTTTAAATGCAGTTTTCATGAAAAAGTGATATAATTTTATTCCTATGAAAGCAAACAATTTTCATTAAGTAACCCAGAGCCATAACTACGTGTAATCGTACAGGGGCTCAGAAATGTCGATAATGTTTTTTTTTTGTACTCGATGAAAATAATTTAGAGATGATAACCTAAAAATATTTTCAAGGTGGTAAGATGTTAATTAAATTTAATTCGTAAAAATACTATTAAATATTACACATTTTTTTTACACATTACCCTTTTTGTATCACATTTGCTTTTCTTAAATTTAATACCTTGCTATGATACTGGAGTCACCTAAATTCTTAACTCTAATATTTTTGCATCTGCGCACACCCTGTCAAAAAGTCACCAGCCACTGAGACACCAATGAAAAAATTTCTAGAAAAACGCTAAAATTTCCATTTTTTTTTTAGGAAAATTGAAATACAAATCTTGTCCCCTGAAACCAAAAAAGATTAAAAAACACAACAAAGGTTGCTTTATGTTTTTTAATCTTTCTTGGTTTCAGAGGACAAGGTTTGTATTTTAATTTTTAAAGATAACCAAGGACCAGCCCGTTCCACCAAAAACTTTTAGTTTTAAATACCTAAAAATATTCTAAATTTCTAAAAAAATTGACAGTTTGAGAAGAGTTTCATAAAAAATCCAGTTTTAGCATAAACATTCAAGGAACGGAAAACATTTCGAGTCCAAACCCAATTTTTTTTTACAAAAAAATCCAATTTTTTAGATTATAATGTCATTATTTTGTATTTTGTGAGAAAAAAATGAAATACTTCAGAAAGTAAAGTATTGTTTCAAAAAAGTTCGAGATTAAATTAGAAATGTTGAAAAAAAATAATAAGAAAAATCAAGATTTTAGAGCAAAGCCGAAATCTTGATTTTAACTTTCAAATTTTAGCAAATATGAATATTTTAAATGTATACAAAAAAAATTAAAAAAAGGGATACTAGAGCAACTTCCTTTAGAGGCTTGATTGGAGAAATAGATCGATTTCTGAAAATAAATCGAAATTTCAAGAAAATGAATCAAAATATTCTAGAAAAAAAAACAAAATCAGGACGTTTTAAAATTTTTAGAACATTTTAAATTTTCAATCTGTAATCAAAATTTTGTGAAGAGATTCCAAGTTTTAGGAAAAAAGTTAAAATGTTTCATTCAAACGCTTAGCTGCCAAACAAATTCAAATTTTGTTCAGGAATCAGGACGTGACAAAATTAAAAAACTGTAGATTTTAGGGATTACACTAGAAGCTAGAAAGACTTAAAAAACTGTAAATCTACAATTAAATACAGAGGCTTAACAAATAGTAGTTAGTTTCTCTATAATTAAAATGGTAAGGTGGCAATAGTGGCATACTCAATTCGAGGTTCAAGTTGGGTATGAAAACTGACACGATTTACTTTCTGTGCCTAAAGTTTTGATCTTCAACTCGAAAAATCGATTGTTTCTGACATTTTGGAGATTTTTTCTATAAATTCATGATTTTATAATTAATTTTGAGAAATGAGATACCTTTTAGAAATTTACGATAATTTAAAGACTCTGATGATACATTAGGCGTCTTTTTCTTATTACTGATTTTGCCCACAACCCCTGATCTACTAAAACTAATTAATTACAAGAAGTGTGGTAATGGTGGGCTTTACCCCTTTTTTCCCCCAGCTACTTTTATGTTCGAAATTGACGATAATCGTTTTCAGGTAATTTTTTTTTTAAGTTTAGTCCACTCGCAAAAGGTAACCCCATTATGCCTTCAAAGCATTGCGAGTAGGATGCAGAAACAAGGATAGATGGCGATGAACCGCCTCCTTAAACAAGGATAGGTTGTAATTTTTGGGGAAAATTCCTTTCGGTAACGCATTCCGTAGCTTGAAAGTTCTGTAGAAAAAAAGAGTCTCCGTCGACAGAAGTCCTCACTGTGTCAAGCTGGAAGAATTTGCTGCTTCCGACTGTCTTGTATGCCTCAAGCATCTTGCCCTTGAAGGGATCAATCCTATTAATTCCTGCAAGCATCTTCCATGAAAGTACTTTTTAAAAAAAGACAAGTCACCAACCATCACCCTGCGCTCTAGTGTTTCCAGAGAATCGGTTAAACTTTCGTCATCAATTAGGCGAATCGCTCTTCTTTGAATTGAATCCAAAAGAGCTAAACAGTGCTTTGGGGCTGAACTTCAAACATAAGAACAGTATTCTAGTGTAGGCCTAACTTGAGCTTTGTATAGTGTAAGTAGTTGATAAGATGTAAAGTATTTTTTTGCCCTAAAAAGAAGGCATAGCTTCTGAAAGGCGGATTTGGCAATGGCGCGCACATGATCGTCTCAAGAGAGGTTAGTGCTCGCATTCACTCCTAGGATAGATAGATTAGATTCTATCGGAAAGATTTTACCGTTCATTAGTATGTTTGTTGCATTATCCCTTGATATTTTCTTAGAAAAAACCGCTGCCTAAGTTTTTGAAGCATTGAAGTCGACTAAATTTTTCTTTTTCGATTCCAGAATGACATCGAGATCCCGATTAATCATCTGTATCTGCTGTTCCCTTAGTTGATCTAAAGCAACGACGGATAATAGTTTATCGGAGGAAAAAGATAACACAAAGCTACTATCATCTGCGTAGCTGTATATATGATTGGAAGTCGAAGCTAAGAGATCGTCACAGAAACAGACTAGGATACAGGACAAACCCCTGAGGCACCCCTGCATTAATCGCAAATGTTGCGAATGAGATGCCATCTACGGTGATCTGAAGAGATCTGTCAGCGAGAAAATTGGTTATCAAATGATAGAGTCCAGGAGGGGCCATAAAATCAGAAGATCAAACGAACTTACTTGTGAAGTTCGATCTTGATTATATGAGGTCTCGTCGAAGTAAATAGGGTCCCTCCCAATTCCCAAACCCGTATTTAGTTGCAAAAAATGTATAATCTCTGAAATAAGACTGAAGTATATGGGGAGCCGAGGTGCATACACAGCGGTGACTGTGAGGGCATAACGAGATTTATGATTTGTTTATTTCTTTAAAATATGTGATTGTATCGCCTAGAATGAAGGTACTACAATTTATCCTATTTACTTCGACGAGATCGCATATAATCAAGATCGAACTTCACAGGTAAGTTCGTTTGATCTTGTGATTATATTCGGTCTCGTCTCGTAAATGAGATAAATTGTGGATATTTAGAGTATGTTGCAAAAAATAAACCGTAGCAAATCACTAAATTGGAAAGAGTATATTAATTAAGCGAAATAAATAAACTGCTTATATTACATCTGAATAATTGGGTTCTAACCAGATATTATGTCAGTCGTGGCCACAAAAATATTAGGGTTTAAGTTGAAGAAAAAGGTAGTCCTAAGAGGGGTTGCCTACGATTTCTCGAGAGGTTTGAAGTCTGAATTCAAAACTCAGTCTGATCTTCCAATAAAAAGTTTTATTAATATCTATAGCAAAGGATCTCGAAGTATTGGACTGTGGCTGATGCCAACAGAGTAGTTAACTTTGAGATAATGACAAAGTTTTTTTTTTTGTATCTTCAAACCTGTCGAGAAATGTTAAGACTACCGAAGTATTTGAAAGACGAAGGTATTTGAGTGTACCGGGTCTAAGCATATCAACCTCTTCGAAAAATGTTGGAATCTGAAGTTCTGGCATAGATTTGGACCGGCCTTCTGGGCTAATAATGAACCAAAAAGAGTTAAGAGAGCTAAATACAGATGTAAAAGCATTCCTTGAGAACGCTGTTTTGTAGAAATATTTACTTGATAAAAGACTGTTCTCAAGGAAAGCTGGGTTGTTAATGGTTGAGGAGTGCTGCCCAAGGAAAGTAAATCTACGACCACTGTGTCCTTAGCTGAGCCACTTACAAATCCTTTGAAGAGGCAGAGAATGATAAAAGAAAGGGAAAAGCGAAAAGGTGTAGAATAAACTGATGATCAACGCGTCTATAGAACTGGCTTCCTGGGTCACTGATCCTGAAAAAGTAAACCTTACTTTTCGTATTTATGCGGCTAGCAATTAAATTAATGACCAAGGAGCCCAATTTTCGAGTCAAGAGTCGAAATGCGTATTTTGCAGTGACCGTCCTGTATCCACTTATAACCCGTTTTAAGTTTTATCTGCCTCCACATTTTCTGTTGACTTCATGTAAAATGGAATAATGATTATACTTTGAAACTCGCACCCTTTCCAAATTGATTGAGTGAAAATGTTTAATTGTGTACACTATCCATGTCACTTACCATTCACGCATCATATTGCGGTAGTCCTATAAATCCTACAGAGAACTGAACAGTTTTTTAATTGTTTGGTATACCATTTCTGTTCCAAAAATTGACTTAGAAGTTCTAAATAATTGATGGGATGGGTCTTGCCTTTCTCGGGCCAAAAACCGAGAGAACATCCGGCGAAATATTTCCATAACGAATGCGTCTTTCTGTAGAGAGTGTTACCATATTTCAAGTTTTCTAGCTGCCAATAAATGCTAGAAATCGAGCCGATTGCAGGGAGCGTTGTAATTTTCCTGGCTTCTGTTGAGCGCTAAAAAATTTATGTGTTCGACAAGTTTGATGTACCAGAAAGCCATAGTTTAAAGCTGGGCAAACTGACACCAAGTTTTCCCTTAATGTAAGGAAACATTCTGCGTTGTCATAATTGTTTTGTTTGTTTTAGAGTGAGATGGAACAACCACTTTTTTCAAATTGAATTGAGATACTGAAGAGTTAAAAAACACACCTAAATAGACTCATTTATTAACTGGGAGCAAACACCTGTTGCTATAGCTATAATTGAAAGTAAATTGAGATACTTAGGTCTGAAGAATTGCGATAATTGATAATGAGACCCCAATGTTACAATTAGTTTATTGTTTGAAATAAAACGGAGACACTACCTTTATAAGAACTACCCATGGAGATAATCATTCAAAAAGACTAAGGGCATCAGTTTTTCTTATTTTTTGAATGCATCTATTATTAGGGCAAAATTTATACCAAAATAAACACAAGTATATTCGTTCATTTTGCCACTGAATGAAAATCTGAATCATTGAGGAGAGGAAATGGGTGTTTTCCAAGTCAAGTTGTGTCAAAATAATTTAACTAAATTGAGCTAGTAGCGACCCTACAATCTTCCATTTCATAATGGCTTTTCAAACTTAGTATGAAACGAAAGAATATAAGATTTGAATAATTGAACACGAGACATTACTACAATGATTTGCATCTTCTGAAGTTATCGCCCCCTAATAAATATTACAGAACTTCGGAGGCCAATCTCACTCGAAAGCTTCAAACCACAAAATAAAATGTGCTTAAAACGCTTTCCTTCTTGACTGAGGTACTAAATTAAGCTGACTGATGATGGCGTTGTACAACCTACACTTAAAATTCCCAGATATTAAAAAATCGGGGACCACCAACTCCATATTTCGTATAACCACAATCCTCACGCAGATATTCATACATAGGGAGGCTGTTAAGAGAAAGGTTACAATGAGTTCAAGTGCACGGATGGCAATTTATGAATGTTACGTGATAAATTTCACTTTTATTTGACTTGTAACGTTTTCTCTTCATTACATAAGCCGTAAACTTGACTTTATATCTTGAACTTGACACTTGCATTACACTGTTACATGGCCGCAGATCGTTTTCATCATTGCGATAAACGCAAATGCGAAAATAACAGACTCGGTTGGGTTTTTTCCGAAAAGATAGGCGGAAAACATGCTAAATCTTCTCATATTTCCAATGCGGGATGTCTAAGGAAACATTGGGAGACCGCGATAGAAGAAATAAATATGAATATGCGACGTGAAATATGGAAAGCGTGGACAATAACAGAAAGTGATATCCAACATTCGAGAGGTTGTTATATTCATTCTGCAAGTCCCAACCGGGATTAATGCTTTAAAAAAAAATTACGCGAACTTTCATACTTCAATCCTAAATTAGATTAGATTAGATTAGATTAGATTATACATGGGTCGTTTTGTGTTTGTTTTCGTCCTCTCTCACCTCGACCTAAGGAGATATTTTGAGCATACCCTAATCCAGGCCCGCAACCAGGGGGGGCTAGGGGGCTGCAGCCCCCCCCCAAAATTTTTTGGCTTCACACTAGATAGAACTGAATTTTCCAGATGTGCTACCTTTTTAAAAACCATTTTTAATGGATCATTTTGTGTTCGTACCGAAATGCAAGGATGTTTTTTTTCAAATTTGGCGCCATTTCTTTTTATTAGAGACCAATTTTAAGCACAATCAAGCAAGGTAAAAAGGTGAGCAAAATGTTAAATTAGGCAAAAACGGAAAGCTAAAGAAAGGCACCAAAAAGGTAAAATACTCTAAGGCATTAACAGGCCAAAACTAACAATTAACAAAAAAAAAACATTTTAACATCTCAGGCGAAATTAGAAAAAATAATAGATTTTAGGTTATACTCAGGATATTCAGAAGGAGTATAACATTTTCAAATGAAGAAGCTCTTAAAATTTCGAGTTCATTCTCGAATTTTCGCCCTAAACCTTAAAATTTTTACCTTAAACTTATTCGATTTTTTCCAAAATTTTGACATTTAAATCTGAGATTTCGTTTCTAGAAAAATGTAGACTTTTCTTGAAATTTCTTTTTTTTATTTGAAATTTCAATCTTACGTTTTGAATTTTATTAAAATAATGTTGAATTTGCAAGTTTTTCAAGCTTAAATTCCCTATTTTAAAAAAAATTCAAATTTTGCGAAGAACTGGAAATTTATACAAGCGATTTTTCGAGATTTTACACCAAATTTTGAGAAAAACTTGTATTTTGTAATAATAGTTTTACAGTTTTGGAATTTAAAAATTTAAATTTTTAATTCGGTTTTTGAATAAAATTTTGAATGTTAGGCCTTTTACTAAAAAATCAAAATATCTTATAGGCCATTATTTTGAGAAGATATTTTTTAATAAGTTATTTTTATGAATTTCTTCTGTAACTTTTCTAACATGGCCATTAAACTTTAAAAAAAATGTCTAAAATGTCGATTCTTTTATAAATTTCGAGTTTTACACTAAAACTTGAGCATTTTTAAGTTGGAAAATTCAGAATTTTATTAATAACCTTAACCCATCAGCTTAATTCAAAATTTTTTGTTATGAAGTTGATTTGTTTATACTTCGATTACGATTTCGAAAATTCGACTTTTTTCTCCAAAATTCGAATTCCAAGTGAAAACTTCCAAAAAAATATTGAAATTTCTATCTTAGTTATCAAATATCAACTTAAGTTAAGAATTTATTTTACTTTTAATCACGACATTCCAACTTTAAATTCATATTTTTAGAAAAACTTGATAAATAAAATGTTTACGACTAGTTTAAAAATGTCAAGATAAAAGTCGAAATTTTGAAAAAAAAATGAGCTTAATCACTTAAGTTTATTTTTCAAAATTTTTACATTAGCACTGGTTCAAAATTCAGACTTTTCCAAAATATTCTGACTTTCTAGACATTTAATTTATAAGAAATCCCCTGGCCATTTTGAGAAAACACTAAAAGTTTCAGGAAATATCAAAGTTTATTTTTTGAATTTTGTTTGAAGACAAAATGTTAAGTGTTATTATTTTTTGTTAATATATTTTATCTTTTGGTAATGATAGATGTTTTTTAGAAAATTTTGACTTCAAACCTTTTTTTTTCAAAAATTATGGCTTATTTTTTCTTCGGATTTAGAGAGTAATTCTAAATGTTAACTTATTTCTAAAATTTCGAATTTGAAAAATTAAAAATTTCGATTTCGAACAGATCACATTAAGAATTAACATATCCTAATTTTGTTCGAAAATTCGCGTTTTTAAAAAAGTTAATGTTTTCAGAAATGTTTAATAATGAATGTTGGTTATTTTTAAGTATAAACAGGGGTCGTAATTAAACTTTTTTAGAACGAGTTTGTCCACTCTAAATGTAGACTTTTCTGGACATTTCGAATTAAAATTCCAAAGTCAAAAACTCAAGATTAAATTCAGAATTTCGATATCTGACGTTTTTCACAAAAATTTTGGCGAAATTTTTAGGTTTCTAGAAAGAATCGAAGTTTAAAAAAATATTTGTGGGTTTGAAGTAAATACCAAGATTTTAAACTTTGAATTTTGAGAAAAAAAATTAAAAGTATTAACATACTTCACATTTAGCAAAAAATCTAATTCAATTTGAAAATTTCCAAAAAAGGTCGAAATTTTAAGATTAAAGGTAAAACTTACAAAAAAACGATAAAGAACTGTATAGCAAAAACTTTTTTTAAAAATTCGGAAGAATCAAATGCACTTCGACATTGCAAATTCAGATAGCAAAAATAATTCCCAAAATTGCCCGAAATAAAAAGCCTGGGAATTGAAGTTGTTGCCAGTTAGAAAAAAATTGGACGCGAAACTTGAACTTAAAAAAAAACATCTAATCTTCCAGAATTTAGGAAGAATATCAAAATTCTAAATGTTCGGGTGCAAACTTTAAGTTTGAGATAAAAGTTAAAATTATGAATTTCATCGAAATTTGAAAAAAATTAAAAAAAAAAAAGGTTTTTCTCCAGCTGACTTCAAACTATGTCTTTAAATAGAGCACTTTCTATAGGCATTTTTCATACAAAACTGCAGGTTATAGAAGTCAAAAATAATTTTTAGAAAAGGAATATCTTTCAAGTCATTTTATCATCTTACCCACACATCTGCTTTTATTTGGAAATTAAATTAAGATAAATAGGCAACGTTGTTGTTAAATTACTTGTTAGAATGTTAGAAGAGTTAGACAATAATAATATTAATAGTAAAGTAGTATTGGACCGTGGCTATGAGCTCTAACCTAAACGCAAACAAAGACTAGGTAGTTTTAGCAGAAGGATCGCAGCCCTCTCCCCCCTCGAAAAAAACCCTGCTTACGGGCATGCCCTAATCTATGTAATTCCTAGGTTCAAACTCTTGTAAAAGTTTATTATTGAGTTTTTCCACATTTGAGTTGTTTAAGGACGCCCATCCGAGCTGGAAGCGTCTTTTGCATCGCACTTGCGTAGCACATGTTCTGCAGTCTCCACAGCTTCTGTGCAAAAACGACATAGGTCTATTTCAGCTTGACCCGTTTTCTTGAGGTGGTACCTCATAGGGCAACATCCTGTTAAGAGGCAGGTTAGTACCCTCAATTCGGATTTGCTGAGTTCTAAGCAGACCTTTGTCTTTTCAAACGTTCCAGATATGAATCTTTTCGCCTGTCGTAGTCCTGGATATGATCTCCAGTGGCAAATTCTTGACTTTGCTTCCCATTTTTTGACCCCATTGCTAATTTGACTTTTAAAAAAACCAAAAGCGGGTTTAGGTCCAAGAACTGACGATGCAGATCCTTCTCTAGCGAGTTGATTCGCAACTTCATTCCCTTGTTGATCCTGTTGTGTTTAGATAGTTGCTTTAGAGTTTGTTGACAATCTGAAACTAGCTTGCAGCTGCTAAGAGACTTATATGCCGCTTGACTGTCAGAATTAATGTAGATCTTTGTTCCTGTCAGTTTCTTCGAAGACACTCGGAGGCGCTTAGTTCTATTGCATGGATTTCAGTTTGAAAGACGGTTGGGTCTTTTCCTAATTTAGAGAACCTATATAGTTAGAGCAATACATTCCCACTCCAGCCCTATGTGCTGTCTTTGGTCCATCTGTAAGGCAGATGCATAATTTGTGTTTTTCTTCAGATATTGATTAAGCGTCAATGTGGCTATTTAAGTCCACTTCAAAGGAATGATCAAATTCGTACCTGGGTTGCATATAATCATAAACCGATCTTGCTAAAATCATAGGGCTACATTCCTTGAGGATTCCCATGTGACCGGCGAAGTCTTCTTTAAATTGTTTTAATTGCAGTAATCTTGAGGCTTCCTTGATCACCTTCCTCTTCACTAAAAAGTGGAAAGGAGTTAGACCTAGCATTACCTTTATTGCTGCTGTTGGCAGTGCGCCTGTTATGCCCAAACATGCGTACTTTTGAACTATGTTCAGTTGGTTTTGTGCTGTCTTTTTCGATATTTTTGGCCACCCTACTAAAGAAGCGTATGTAATTATCCTATATGATTAGTAGATCATTTTCGGTTTCAGATCCCAGGTTTTGCTGAATAATCTGCGGTACGTCCAGAACGCTGTCGTGGCTCGCTTGGTTATTCGAGTCAAATAAGGATTCAAGGTAGACTTTTGGTCTAGAACTATTCCTAGATATTTAGTCTCACTTGAGAAGTTAAGCTGAACTTCATTTATAGTTGGAGCTGTTAGATTTAGCCTCCTTCTCTTCGTCATTTTTTCTATTGTTTTATTTGGGTTTACACTTAACCCTTGTTTTGAACACCAGTTGTCAATGGTGTTTAGGGCTTTTTGCATTAAATCCGACAGAATTTTTTCGTTTTTGCTCCTAATAATGACAATAATATCATCTGCATCATCTATTGCTTTAAAGCCCGAGTAATGTAGTATATTTAGGAGGTCATCAACCACGATGGACCACACCAGTGGAGATAAAACACCTCCTTGGGGACAATCCCTTGCTGCACGCACTGTGACTGAATTACTGCCTAAGGTTGCTTTGATTCTCCTACCATTTAACATGGAGACGATCCAGTTGATAGTAGGTTTCTCAAAACCTTTTTTGCTAGCTGCTGCCTTTAAGAATTCTATGAGGTGTTATCAAAAGCACCCTCTATGTCTATACTTCAATTCTACTTACACACTAAACTACGTATCCTATTTTCCGAAATCTCAATCAAAACTAATAAATAAAAATCTACATACAATGAATTTAAAAGTTCTATTCTTGAAGTGAGCGAATTTGGATAGAGGATAAACTTTTCCCGTTATCATCACGCGTGGCCATCACGCGTTACCAACATGCCCTAATCTTAAAGCCGTATGTTATACTTTTAACATTGCGTGATCGGCAACGGGGTTTGAACCCGCGACCTCTTAAGCAAATCAAACGAAAAGGGCAGGCCTAACCAACTAGCTATCAGTGGAGTGTTCTTCATGGAAGCTAGCTTATAAAATAAAAATGTCTATTTTCGTTCATGTTTTATTGGCTTTTTCTTCGCCAATTCTAGATTTTCAGAAACCTTTCTATTAAGGAACTAGCGAGAACTAATAAAACATGAATAAAAATACCAATGCTTTGCAAAGAAGATACACAGAATATACAAAAATATTCGTTTTATTTTAAAATTGCTTTTTTTACACAACAGCTGCGACCTCTCTTTAATGATATTAGTTACGCTTACGATCGAAATTTAACAATTGTATCTATAAAATAACAAATTCAACTTATTTTTGACATAATTGATCGGAATTTATTTGTGTACAAACTTTTAAGGAGCGAAATATTATAAACATTTTGTATGTTATTGAAAATATCGACATTTTTTAAAATTGTTTTTTTAAAAGTGGAATGTTTTCAAAATTATAACTTTTTTTGAACAATTTAACATTTTTAAATTTCAATTTACTATTTAAAATTTCCACTCTTTACGAAATTGAGATATTTCAAAATATTACCTTTTCCAAAACTTTCTTGTTCAAACTTTCATCTCGTGTAAATTTTGACCTTATCAAAATTTCAATTTTTTTAATTAAATGTCATCTTTTTAAGTCCGGCTTCTGGTAAAAGCTTCGATATTTAATCCATTAAAATTTTTCAAATTCCAAAATTTCTGTTTTCTTGAAATTTAGTAATTTTGATTATTTTTCCAAATTTTTTTACTTTTAATGTCGAAATTTAGAATATTTCGTTTTCGACTTTTTCGAAAAATTCGACTTCTGCTGAAAATTTAATCTTTTTTTGAAGATGCAAACTGTTTTTCAAAAAAAAAATTACTTTTTTTTGAAAATTTCTAATATTCTGAAAATATTAACTTTTTTAAAAATTTCGACTTTGTTGCAAATTCAGACGACGAAAGCGTCAATTTTTTCAAAATTTGTGCCTTTCCTTGAAATTCTGACTAAACATTTTTACTTTCTTCAAAATATTGATTTCTTTTTAAATTTTTCACTTTTTTCCAAATTCGACTTTTTCTAAATTACAACTTTTTTGAAAAATTACTCCTTGTTGATAATTTGAAACCATTTACTTGTAAATATCACTATTCATTATTTCTTTAAAAAATATACAGAAATACCTTTTTTAATAATATTTACCGAAGATTTCGACTTTGTTGAGAATTAAGAATAAAAGATATCGACAATTTCGGCTTTTTTTTGAAATTTAAAATAAAAATTTTTACGAAAATTTCAGTTATTTAAAAAATCTTGACTTTTTTGAATAAAATTTACACTTTTTCTCGAAATTTTTACTTACGTTTAAATTTTCGACATTTCTGAAAATTTGATATTTTCTAAAATTTAGTTTTTTGTCGTGACATTTTGACCACTTTTTAAAAATGTCCAAGTTTTTCAAAAATTCATCATTTTCTGAAATTATGAATTTTGTTTGAAAATTTTGATTTAAAATTTGGATTTTTTTTTGAAAGAAGGCTTTTTTTCGAAAAGTTAGACTTTTGTCAAAATTTCAAATTGTTCTCAAAATTTCAATTTTTTTCTCAAAATTTCAATTTTTTTTAAATTTCAATATTTTTTCGAAATTGTAATTTTGTAAATTTTAAAGTTCTTTAAAAAATTTAACTTTTGTCGAAAATTTGGATTTATTTTGAAAATTCGACCTTTTAAATTTGGATTTATTATTGAAAATTTCGACTTTTTTTGACAGTTTAGAAATTTCAACATATTAATTTTTCAAAACTGTTTTTTCTTTAACATTTTCGCAACGTCGACTTTTTTTATTGTAAATTTGGATTTTTTTTTAAATTCTGACTTTTTAGAAAATTTCGACGTTTCTCAAAATTTTGACTATTTCTTCATGTTTTAACTTTTACTGAAAATTTCTATTTGATTTTTTCTAAAATCTACCTTTTTGTCGTGACCATTTTTTAAAAATGTCCAAGTTTATTGAAAATTCAAGTTTTTCTGTTTTGAATTTTTTAAAAATTTTGAATTAAAATTTCAAATTTTTTTTTGAAAAGTAGGCTTCTTTTCGAAAAATTAGACTTTTATCAAAATTTCGACTTTTTCCCAAAATTTCAATTTTTTTCTCAAAATTTCAAATTTTTCTTAAAATTTCGATTATCTTCATAATTTTTAAAATTCTTTGAAAAATTTTGCTTTTGTTAAAAATTTATATTTATTTTAAAAATTTGTTTTTTAAATTTGGATTTATTAATGAAAATTTGGACTTCTTTGACAATTTGGACGTTTCAACATATTAGCTTTTCAAAACTTTCTTTTTTTCAACATTTTAACTTTTTCTCATAATGTCGACTTTTTTAACTGGAAATTTCAACTTTTTTCCGAAATTATGACTTTTTTAAATATTTAAATATTATGTTGAGGTTTTAGATTCTAAGGATATGTTAAAAATTTCGACTTTTTCAAAAATTTGTTTTTTTTTTCTACAGTTTGGATCTTTTTCCCAAAATTTTGACTATTTTTGAGAAATGTCAATTTTTTAGAGATTTCAGGTTTTGTAGAAATTTCTACTTCTTTGAAATGTTGACTCAAAAATTTCGATCTCTTTAAAAAAAAGGAACTTTTGTTTGAAAAATTAGAATTTTTCCAAATCTTAATTTTTTCTCAAAATTTCAATGTTAATAATCTTTTTTAAAGATTGACACTCTTTTGAAAATTTTGACTTTCCAGAATTGTGAATTGAAAGTTGCGACGTTTTTTAAAAATTTCAATTTTTCAGTAAATTTTGATCTGTTGAAAAATTTGAACTTGTTTTAAATTTTTTTAACAATTTTGACTTGCTTCGGAATTTCGAAATCTTTTGATAATCTGAACTTTTTCGAAATATAAATTTACATTTTCTTAAAATTTCGATTTTCTTTAAATGTTGAAGTTTCAAAAACCTCAGGAAAAAATATATTTTTGCTTCAGTTCCATTTTGTGAATAAAAGGATTTTGATGATTTTGACTTTCCAGAATTGTAACTTGAACGTTTCGACGTTTATTAAAAAATTCAATTTTTTCTGTAAGTTTTGGATTCTGTTAAAAAATTTAATTTTTAAAAATTTAAACTTGTATTAAAATGTTTTAAAAATGTTGGTACTTCTTTAAGAATTTCGACATTTTTTAAAATTCTGACATTTGATAATCAGGACTTTTTCAAAAACTTCGAATTTTTCGAAAAATAAGTTTACATTTTTCTAAAATTTTGATTTTCTGTGTTTTAAAGATATCAGGAAAAAATATATTTTTGCTTACTTAAGTTCCATTTTTTGACTGAAATAATTTTTGTGATTTTTCAACTTAGAATTTTAATTCGAAATTTTGAGTAAGGATCCAAATTTAAACTGAAAACTAAACATTAAAGAAATACTTCACATTCAAAGTTTAACTTGATCTGGAATTTTTTAAATAAATGTCGACAATATCTGGATTTAAACTTAAAATTTGTAATTGTTTTCGAATATTTTTCAACATCTTTTGGAAATTTGAATCTTCTTTTGAAATCCTGAATGTATATCGATATTTCGATTAATCGAAACAAGGCAGAAAGGAATATTATTTTTTCGATGCTAATGAAAGCAAAACTAACCACGACACGCCACTGCAAGCTATACTCTCCTCGACAAGTTTGCTTTTAACTTGTGTCTTAAATATGGTTACTATAAATTAAACTGACTATTTTGCTTTGTTCAAATTGCATTTTTAGTTTTAATTGTTTAATTGTATAATCCCTGTATAGTACAACAGTGAGTACCGTAGTAGTTTGTTCGAACTACACTAAATAGACACTGTTGTTTCCTAGTTTTGAGTTTTCACTTCTGCCGGCAGTCTCCAAGACTGTCAAAGCTTTTTTTTTTGTTTTATATTTCAACCCCAACCATCATGGACGCGAAACGTTAAATTATTTTCTGTAATTATTCAATCACATAAAACGTATAACTCCCTTATAATAGCAATTAAGAATAAGGTTTAAAGTTTAAAACATTACTTTTTCGGTGATTTAGTCCATTAATTCCAAATTGCTATGTTCTTTATTGGCACACCGCATTTTTGCACTTTACTACCAAGAATCAAAATTTCGCCAGTAATCATAATTAGACTCCGTTCACGTTAAAATTTATTTCAAGCTGGTTTTACGTGAAGCAGATTGCAATAAGGATTATGCAGTATAACTGCAAATATTATACCATATAAATATTAAAATAGCCACTTATCCATATTTCTGATTTCAGGTCGAGATTAGACAATATTATACGTTTGCGATGAGCTTAGCAAATCGAAATTTGAAATTCTTATTTTGCTGAAATGCACAAAGGTCGCGAAATAACTTTTAAGGCATTATGGTAACAAATAGTAACTAACAGTTGAGGTCGACAATTTTAATCAAAAACCACGCCGAAAGCGTAAATTCCATGAGTGCCCATTTGGTTAAAAATCGAATATTTGGATTTAAAATAACAAGTAACGAAATTAAAGATTTCTTCGACTTCTTAATATTCTACCTCTAAGTAATTTTTCTCTTTTTCATGAAAGTCGACTTTAACTAAATTTTTTCCTAACAATTTTAAAGATCTAATAAATTTCAAATGCAGAAATCAACACTTGCAGAAAAAAAGAAGTAATGTCAAAGTCGTTTTGCTATTAAATTGGAATTTTGAAAGATTAAGGATCAGGTCAAATCCAGGGATGCTCTTTCATAGTTAATTCAAAATTCCTTATTCTCTATCAACCAAGAAAACGCTTATATTTACACTTACTCTAAAAATTCATTCAAACTCATTCAAGAATAGAAATAATTATTTAGATTACTAGACAAAAAGGCGATGATCTCTTTCCTGCATAAAAAGAAACAGCCTGAGACGAAATTACTAAACTTATGGAAACTAACTGGGCTTTAGATACCAACTTGGGCAAGAAATTAAAAAGTGGTATAATATCGCACCAAAATTAGAATATACCAATTGCTGTTATCTGGTAATTCGCCAAAACTTTATCTAATTAAAGAGTCTTCCGCTAAAACAATCCCTACGCCATTGTGTACATTCAAACCTTGAAAATTAATGCAAAGTTTAATTAAATAACTGGCTGGAACGAATTTTTTATAACAGGAAACATGGCGTACAACTACCTGCTTAAAAAGAGTTCATTATCGTTCTTGTATTGAATAAATTTGAAATGATATTTTGGTTGGCGTCTGCTCCTAAATAAAAAACTCGAGGAATTTATCTGGAACCTAACTGGAATTTTATATACTCGCTATGCGGATTTTTGTTGGATATTGACTACGTACCAAGACGCATTGGCGGAAATTTTGTTTTATTTGTAAATCCCATAAGTGCGATGGCGTGTTGTCTAGATTTCATTTGGACGTTTCTCCTGCTGCAGACGGCACTTTGTTGTGATCATATGCTAATAGATGTTACAGATACAGATACAGATATTTAAGCAGGTGATAATTAATGATGCATTGGTTCACATGTCAGCCTTGTTTATGTACGAAATATCAGCATGATAGTTACATTTTTACCAACTTGAAATACCTTTTGGGTGCAATAAAATTTCCAGATGAGTAATATACGACACAATGTCATTGTATAATTGCATTAACATGATAGGTTTTAATAATAGATTATTTATGGTAATAACTAAACAATTGCAAAATACAAGGGGAAATCAAATATCAACAGGAATTTGTTTTTAAAAATGTATTGGTACAAGATACATATATGAAATTTATTAACTATTTTTCTACATAATCTCTTGATTTTGTTATGCATTTTTCCCAATTGATTGACAGTTTTTTAATGTCATCATAAAAAGAAGGGAGGCGTGTTTGCAGCCAATTGTGCACAAATGTCCCAACAGCTGCATCATCATGGAATCGCTCACCTCCTAGAGCTTCTTTCAGTTACCCAAATCGCATGGTGATAAGTCGGTACTATAAGGAGGGTGTTCTAATGTTGTCCAATGCATTTCCTCTAATTTTTGATGTGTCACATTGGCTGAGTGGGGGCAAACATTGTCGTGAAGCAAAATCAGATTTCTGACCGAAAATTCACGCTTCTTCCGCCGATATGCACGTTTTGCTTCATCCAATAGCTGACAGTAGTAGGCAGCATTAATCGTACGACGTTCATGAAGAAAATCAACGTGCACAACTCCTTTAAATTCCCAAAACACTAACGCAAGAACCTTTCCAGATGAAAGGTGACTTTTTGCCTTGACGGGTTCTTCTCCACTCCATACTTGCTTGTTTAGATTCAGGGGTGTAATGGTCGACCCAAATCTCATCACACGTAACGATATGTTGCACAAAACCACCACCTTCACGTTGAAAACGTCCAAGATGGCGCTGACAAATCTCTAGACGTTGTTGTTCCTGTTCTTTAGTCAAAAGACTAGATACCCACCTGACAGTGGTCACCCAAGACAAGACCAGTTACTGTCGCAAGAACCTTTCCAGCTGAGAGGTGAGTTTTTGCCTTGACGTGTGCACCTTCCCTCTTTCTTCTCCACTCCATGCTTGCTTGTTTAGATTCAGGGGTGTAATGGTAGACCCCAAGTCTCATCGCATGTAACGATACGTTGCAAAAGACCATCACCTTCATATTGAAAACGTCCAAGATGGCGCTGACAATCTCCAGACGTTGTTGTTTCTGTTCTTCAGTCAAAAGGCTCGATACCCAACTGGTAGTGATCGCCCAAGACAAGACCAGTTACTGTCGCAAGAACCTTTCCAATTGAGAGGCGAGTTTTTTCCTTGACGAGTGCACCTTCCCCCTTTCTTCTCCACTCTATGCTTCCTGATTTAGATTCAGGGGTGTAATCATAGGCATAGCTAGAATAGGACAGGGTAGGGCACTTGTCCCCCTTTGGCTCATACATTCAACTGAGGAGACTTTTTGTAAAATTCGTTCCTTCTTTGAGATATCAAAATTTCGTTTACTTCTCAAAATTTGCCTTTTTCTAATTTTGACTTTATTCCTAAAATTCTAGTTTTTTTTTAAATTATCATTTTTTAATAAATTTAACCAACTTCAACTCTTTTCTTACAATGTCTATCTTTTTTGTAGAGATTTTGACCGCATTTCTATTTTGCAACATTTTTCAAGATTTCTGCTTACTCTCATAATGTCGACTGTTTTCCAAAATCAGCTTTCTCTAAATTTCGACTAGATATTCAAAATTGGTTCTTTTTTTGATGATTTCGACGTTTTTGGTAAAATTTTTCTTTTTGAAATTTCCACTTTACTCACTCGCTAATATTGACTTTCTTGGGGAAATTAATTTTGTTTTCGAATTTCAAGTTTATTGTCGAAACTTCGAAGTTTTCTTGAAATTTCAACTGTGTTTAAAATATGTCTTCTTTATTAAATTTTGCAATATTTTTCTCAAAAATCTGCTTTGATTGAACATTTTCACACGTTTTTCATTGGACTTTTTTGAAATTTCGACTAAAATATCTCTTTTTTTCAAAACTGACACTTTTTTCTCAAAATTCTGGCCCACCTCTGGCTCATACATTCAACTGAGGAGACTTTTTGTAAAATTCGTTTCTTCTTTGAGATATCAAAATTTCGATTTATTTCTCAAAATTCGCCTTTTTCTAATTTAGACTTTGTTCCTAAAATTCTAGTTTTTTTTATTATCATCATTTTTTAATAAATTTAATGAACTTCAACTCTTTTCTTACAATGTCTATCTTTTTTTGTGGAGATTTTGACCGTATTTCTATTTCGCAACATTTTTCAAAATTTCTGCTTACTCTCATAATGTCGACTTTTTTACAAAATCAGCTTTCTTTAAATTTCGACTAGATATTCAAAATTGGTTATTTTTTTAAAGATTTCGACGTTTTTGGTAAAATTTTTCTTTTTGAAATTTCCACTTTACTCTCTAATATTGACTTTCTTGTGGAAATTAATTTTGTTTTCGAATTTCAAGCTTATTGCCGAATCTTCGAAGTTTTCTTGAAATTTCAACTGTGTTTAAAATATGTCTTTTTTATTAAATTTTGCAACATTTTTCTCAAAAATCTGCTTTGACTGAACATTTTTATACGTTTTTCATTGGACTTTTTTGAAATTTCCACTAAAATATCTCTTTTTTTTAAACTGACACTTTGTTCTCAAAATTCTGGCCCACATCTGGCTCATACATTCAAATGAGAAGACCTTTTGTAAAATTCGTTTCTTCTTTGAGATATCAAAATTTCGATTTATTTCTCAAAATTCGCCTTTTTCTAATTTTGACTTTGTTCCATAAATTCTAGTTTTTTTTAATTATCATCACTTTTTAATAAATTTAATGAACTTCAACTCTTTTATTACAGTATCTATCTTTTTTTTGACATTTTGACCGTATTTCTATTTCGCAACATTTTTCAATATTTCTGCTTACTCTCATAATGTCGACTTTTTTCCAAAAATCAGCTTCCTCTAAATTTCGACTAGATATTCAAAATTGGTTCCCTTTTTAAAGATTTCGACGTTTCTGGTAAAATTTTTCTTTTTGAAATTTCCACTTTACTCCCTAATATTGACTTTCTTGGGAAAATTAATTTTGTTTTCGAATTTCAAGTTTATTGTCGAAACTTCGAAGTTTTCTTGAAGTTTCAACTGTTTTTAAAATATGTCTTATTTTTTAAATTTTGCAATATTTTTCTCTAAAATTTGCTTTGATTAAACATTTTTACACGCTTTTTCATCGGACTTTTTTGAAATTTCGACTAAACTATATCTTTTTTTCAAAACTGACACTTTTTTCTCAAAATTCGTATTTTTTTTGTTTTTAAGACGAATTTATTCCTAAAATTGGATTTCTTTTATCAGAATTCGACTTTCTTGAAATTTCGAATTTTTATCTCAAAATTAATCGTTTTATTTTCCGAATATTTCGAATTTTCTTTAAATTTTGGTTTTCTATATATTTCGGTTTATTTATCAAGATTTACCTTTTTCCTCAAAATTTGATCGATCTTTTGATAAACTAAAAATATTTATGTGGAAATTTTGTTGATGATTTTTTTGAAAATTTTGTAAATTTTTTAAGACAAACAATCCGAGAAAATTCTTCCTGGAATTGTCTATAACTGAAATTCAACTTTCTGAAAATTACAACTTTTTTCCCAAAATTTCGAAGTTTATCTCAATATTGGACATTTTCTGACTTAGGGTGATGGACTGATTAGGACGCAAGTCTGCTTCTGATTCAAGCAGTCAAGGAAAAATTGAAAAATTTCATTTTTTTCGAAATTCGTTCTTTTTCAAAAATTTCGATAAAATTTAACTTTCTGAAAAATTTCGAGTGTTTATTATATTTCGACCATTTTCTCAAAATGTCGATCCTTTAATCAAAATCTCGAATTTTTTTTTTTAATTCATTTTTGTTTTTAAAGAGGAAAAAATTTGAAATTTCCAGAAAAAACACGAATTTGAAAAATCAAAATTTCTGTATTTTTCTCGAAATCCATGTTTTTTTGAAAATTTCAAATTTATTCCGAAATTCAATCCTGTATGCTCCCGGAAATCTGAATATTGTTCCTCTAAATTTGTCTTTTTCTTAAAATTTTCACTTTTTTTCACGATTCGTCTTTTTTTTTCACAAACGACTATTCCCAAAATTGTACCTTTTTCTTAAAATTTGACTTTTTTCGGAACATTTCGATCTTTTGTTTCATGTGGTAGTTTTAGAAATTTCGACTGTTTCTCCGGGATTTCATTTTTTTCATCAACGTCGGAAAATTTTGATCGTTTAGACTTTGATTTATCAGAAATTTTGACTGGTTTCTTTAAGTTCGCGTTTTGCTGAATATTTTTATCTTAGTCTAAAAATTCAATATTTCCGGAAATTACGACTTTTTAAAATCAGTTTGAATTCGTTTTTTTCGAAATTTCTGCTTTATTCTCAAAATTCTACTTTTTAGACTCTTCTCTCAAAAATCATTGAATTTTTGTTAAAATTCTGCCATTTTTTTTAATATTCGTCTTTTTTTTATTTCGACTTTTTTGAATTTGACCCCAGAAATTTCAACTTCATTTTTCGCTTTATTTTCGAAATCTCGACATTAATTTTAAAATCAATTAAGATTTAGTTTCTGGAAATGTCGACTTTTTTTCTCGAAATTGACTCTTCCTTGAAATTTAGTTTTTCTGAAATTCGTCTGCTTTCTCAAAATTAGATTGGCATGTTATCAAAAATTAATAATGTTGAGAAAAATATTTTCGGTAATTTCAAGAAAACGATTTCTTGCACATTAAATTTCATTATTGAAATTTAGATATTATTTCAAAATTAGAATGAAGAAGCAAAAATTTTGAGCAAAATGTTTTTGAAAATTCCAAATTTTTTCGCAATGTTCGACTTTTGGAAATATTTTGACATTTTTGGAATTTTCAACATTTTTGCGAAAAGTAGAAAGGTAGACTTTGTGTTCCAAATTTGGTTTTCTAAATAAATCGACTTTCCCAAAATTGGGTTTTTGATCGAAATTAGTCGCTTTAAAAATTACGACTTTATTTTTAAAAAATCTGCTTTTTCTCTCAAAATTGAGCTTTATTATAAACTTTGAAATCTCTTATAGAAATTCTTATAGAAATTTCGACCTTTTTTTTAATTTTTCGAAGATATTTTACAAATATCATTATTTTTTTTTCAAAATCCATATTTTTATATTCAGTTTTTTCTGAATTTTTATTTTTCTTTTTTAAATTTCCGAAAATTTCATGTTTTTCAAAATGTGTCTTACTCTCGAAATTTTAACTTGTACTTCAATATGCGATGTTTCTAGGAGGATTTCCACTAATGGTGAAAAATTTTCTCAAAATTTCATCTTTTTCAGAAAGTTGCTTTTTTCAAAAAATTCGACCTTCGTAAAAATATTTTTTTCAAATTTTCAACTTTTTTGAGATTTTTCGAAAGGTTAGTTTTTTATTTTAAATACGATTTTTTTAACAATCCAAGTTTTTCCCAAAATTATTTTTTTTTCTCGAAATTCGTCTTTTTCGAAATTATTCTTAAATACTCTACGTTTGCCCCCAAAGCTTCCTTTTGGAAATTTTGACTTTTCTTCAAGAAATTTTCACCTTTTTTGTGACATTTCGGCGATATTTTTCAAAAGTCGTTTTTTTTCGAAATTTATTGTTTTAATATCCGAATTATTGTAAAAAGGTCTTTATTTTTAAATGTAATTTTCCGAAAATTTATTGTTTCTCAAAATGTGTCTTAATCTCGAAATGTTGACAAAATACTATGTTTCTCAAAATGGCTACTCACAATGGAACAGTTTCTCAAAATTTCGACTTTTTTTTCAAATTTCTTTACTTTCCCAAAAGTGGATTGACATTTTAATGAAAATCTAAATATTCTGAGAATAACGTTTTTGGGAAATTCGAAAAAAGATTTGTTATGATTTTCAAGATTAGGACAAAAACTGAAATAAAGTAAAAATTCTGAGTAAAATATTTTTGGAGGCTGATTTTTTTTCTCTAAATTTGACTTACAATTACTCTGGTAATTGTCACTTTTTTCACAAAATTCGACTTTTTAAAATTTCGATTTATTTTTATTCGAAATTTCGACAGTTTTCAAAATTTTGGAAAAGATTCGGTTTTTATTTTAAATTCAATTTTCTGACTGTTTTCCCAAAGTTTATCTATATTTTCAAATTTCGAATTTAATCTGAAAATTCGATCCTTTAATTCATGTAGTTAAGTGTAAATGTGCATATTTAGCCGGCGTTTTCCGGTTTTCTTTTTTTAAAAAAAATTGAAATACAGAACTTGTCCCCTGAAACCAAGAAAGATTAAAAAACACAACAAACGCTGCTCTACAGGATATACTTCTTCCGGGATTGGACCGTGTCCAGTTTGAAATCAAATTATAGAAAAAGAAAGGAAATCTTGTCAACATTTAAAATTTTATAAAATTTTTAAAAAATCCTAAGGTAAAAGCATTGGTAATGGGCATTGCTCCGGTAGTGGGCACTTTTAACTTTGAAAGATTATAGTACAGGATATACTTTCTTCTGGGATTGGACCGTATCAAAGAACTACTAAAAGTGTTTCGACGTTTCGCCCACCATCGTAGGGGGCTTCTTCAGGAACAAAGAAAAGAAAAATAAATAAAAAGAGAAATATAAGGAAATATGCAAAAATGAAAAGGCCAATTTCAAAACATCAGAGCACGGTAACTCAGTATGTCCACCATACCAGAGGCGAAACTCTTCTGAATTGAAAATTGGTACAAAGAATAAGAAAGTTTAGACAGAAGAGCACGGTAACTCAGTATGTCCACCATACCATAGGCGAAACTCTTCTGAATTGAAAATTAGTACAAAGAATAAGAAAGTTTACACAGAAGAGCACGGTAACTCAGTATGTCCACCATACCAGAGGCGCAACTCTTCTGAGAGGAAAGAAAGAAAGGGAAACTTTATATACCATTCGTTTGTGCGATCACTCTCGAAGATTTCCGATGGTTGGTTTCTAAATGGAGGAAAGCATGTAACCGTCATCTCTGTTGGGGTTTTTGAGAAATTTTTGGATTTCAATGGCCTCGCGTATCTTCCTATTATAGTAATTGGGAATAATGGATATAATTAAAATATTATTAAAGATAATCTGATGTCCGTTCTCATGTTGATGTTCCGCAATGGCTGACTGCAAAATAAACCAGACCTAAGACATCTTTGATGCTCGGATATTCGCGTCTTAATGATCGCCCCGCTTCTCCGATGTACACTGAATCACAAGAACAAGGAACCCAGTACACACCATTAGAACAAAAGGATGAAATTTTATGTTTGGGAGATGGGAGGAACTGTTGGATCTTTGAGGATGATGAAAAAATGGGTTTAATGTTGTGTTTTCTCAATAATTTTCCGATTTGATCTGTTACTCCGTGAACATATGGAAGAAAGGCTTTAGAAGAAATTATTGAATTTTGTGAAGGACGAGGGGTAGGGTGAAGATGTCGTTTAATGACATTTTCAATGTCATGCGATTTGTAGCCATTGTTGTGGAGGTTGAAACGAATTTAGTTCAACTCGTCTGAAAGATTTATCGGTTATGAAATTGCTACAGCTCGTGAAACCAGTGAATTTATGACAGAACGTTATTGAGACTGGGTGATGATGGAACTCTTCATGCAAATAACGATTAGTATGGGTGGGTTTTCGATAAACGGAATGAGAAACGCGACCGTTTGGTAAACGGGTGACCAGTACGTCAAGAAAAGAAGAAAACCGTTGTTTTAGATTCTCCATAGTGAAGTTAATGGAAGAATGTTAACTGTTAAGGTGTTCCAAAAATAAATTTAGTGAATCCTTGCCATGTGGCCATACAATAAATGTGTCATCTACATAACGAAACCAAACCTTGGGTTTTAAATCCGCAGTTTCCAACGCAGTGCTTTCAAAAGATTCCATGAAAATATTTGCTACGACTGGGATAAGGGGGAACCCATTGGGGTGCCAGAGACTTGTTTATAGAAGCTGCTATTAAAAAAGAAATAAGTCGATGTGAGGCACATTTTAGTTAAATCAGCTAGAGAATCTGCATTCTCTTTGCCTGAAAGTAATTGACGAATTATCGTCATGGAGTCTGAAACTGGAACATTAGTGAATAGTGAAGGGACGTCAAAACTTACCAGGAAGTCGTTGGGGTCTAGGGCTAATTAGGACAACAATTCGTCAAAGTGTTTAGGATTTAGGACGTATGATGATGTATTTTTGGTATATGACTTGAGGATGTTAGATAAATATTTCGAGACATTGTAGGTAGGTGAATTTATCGTGCTGACAATGTGCCTAAAAGGAATATTGGGTTTGTGAATTTTGGGGAGACCATAAAGACGAGGTGGTTTGGATTCTCTCGTAACAAGATGTCTGAGAGTGTCTGCGGACAAATTTGAGGATTTTACCTTGGACTTGAGTTCGCGTACAGTTTTGCTTGTTGGGTCCCGAGGAAGAGGAATGTAGGATCCGTCATTCAACAGAGGGTTAATTTTGGATACATACTCGGAATTATCCAAGATGAGAGTTGCATTACCTTTATCAGCCGAGAGAATAGTGATTGAAGAATCTATTTATAGGGTTTTTAGGGCACATCTTTCTTCTCTAGAAATTTTGGACTTTGTTGGTTTGGCATGTTTTAGTATTTTTGTAGTTTGAAAACGAATGGGAACTGCTGCCTCCTTGGGGAGAGTTCTGATGGAAGACTCTACTGCACTAATTGTTTCCTCAGTTGGAATTTTTCTTGGGGGGGGGTGCAGCAAAATTCAGTTCTTTAGATAAGATGGTATGTTCGTTATCCGACAGTGGACGGGAAGACAAATTGACCACCGTTTTTGAGACTAAACTATAAATTTTAGTTACATACTTTATATACTTTATTTCTGTATTTCAATTTTTGAAGACAACTAAGGACCAGTCCGTTCCGCCAAATTCTTTTATTTAATTAATTTCTTACAATAATTGTTGCCCCTTCCTGCCTACGCCCATGTCACTCCATCTTGTTTAAATTCAGGAGTGTAATGATCAGTGGCGGTTGGCGTATAGGCACTGTGGAACTGCAGCACCCGCAAATTCTCTTAAGAGTTTTTTCTTAAAATTTTCTGAACACTTTTTATTTCACAATTTTTTGCAGACATTTTTAATTTTCTCTGATTTCTATTAACAGAAATTTTATTTTTCTTGCACGAAGTTACGACATTTAAAAACCTATTTTATTTTTAATTTCGATCAAAATCACATTTTCAAAAACTAATTTTTGTAAAAGAAGACCCAGAAGACCAGAAGACTTGAAGACTGGAAGACTAGAAGACTAGAAGACTAGAAGACTAGAGACTAGAAGACGAGAAGACTAGAAGACTAGAAGACTAGGAATATTAAGAAGACTACCAAGACCGACTAAGACTATAGAAGACTACAAGACGACAAGACTAGAAGACTAGAAGGACTAGAAGGACCTAGAAGACTAGAAGACTAGTAAGACTTAGAAGACTAGAAGACTAGAAGGACTAGAAGACTAGAAGACCTAGAAGATTAGAAGACTATAAGACTAGAATATTAGAAGACTGCCAGACGATAAGGACGTAGAAAGACTACAAGACGACCAAGACTAGAAGACTAGAAGACTAGAGGACTAAAAGACTAGAAGACTAGAAGCATAGAAGACTAGAAGACTAGAAGACTAGAAAGACTAGAAGATTAGACAAGATCTAGAGAAGACTAGAGGACTAGGAAATATTCAGAAGAACTACAGACGAATAAGACTAGAAGACTACAAGACGACAAGTACACTAGAAGACTAGAAGACTAGACTAGAGACTAGACTAGAAGACTAGAAGACCTAGAAGACTAGAAGACTAGAAGACTAGAAGACTAGAAGACTAGAAGATTAGAGACTAGAAGACTAGAAGGACTAGAAGACTTAGACTAGAGACTAGAAGACTAGAGGACTAGAAGCCTAGATCTAGAGGACTTAGAAGGACTATCAGACTAGAAGACTAGAAGACTAGAAGACTAGAGACTAGATACTAGAAGACTAGAGACTAGAAGACTATAGACTCGAAGGACTAGAAGACTAGAAGACTAGAAGACTAGAAGACAGAAGACAGAGACAAGACAGAAGACAAGAAGACTAGAAGACCAGAAGACCAAAGAAGAACAGAAGAAGACAAGACTAGAAACAGAACAAGACTAGAAGACAAGAAGAAACAGAAGACAGACAGAACAGAAGACAGAAAGACCAGAAGACAGAAGACAGAAGACTAGAAGACAAGACAGAACTAGAGACCAGAAGACAGAAGACAGAAGACAAAGCAAAGACCAGAAGACCAGAAGACCAGAAGACCAGAGAACCAGAAGACAGAAGAAGAAGACTGAAAACAGAAGACAGAAGACAGAAGACCAGAAGACAGAAGACAGAAGACTAGAAGACAAGAAAGACAGAAGACCAGAAGACTAGAACGAAGATAGAAGACCAGAAACCAGAAGACCAGAAGACTAGAAGACGAGAAGACAGAAGAACAGAAACAGAAGACCGAAGACAAAGACCAAAGACAGAGACAAGACTAGAAGACTAGAAGACAGAAGACAGAAGACAGAAGACTAGAAGATAGAATAGACTAGAAACAAAGAAGAAAAGAAGAAAACAGAACCAGAAGACAGAAGACCAAAGACCAGAAGACCAGAAGACAGAAGACCCAGAAGACCAGAAGACCAGAAGACCAAAGACAGAAGACAGAAGACCAGAAGACAGAAGAAGAACAGAAGAAAGAAGAAAAGAAGACTAGAAGACAGAAGCCGAGACAGAAACAGACTGAACTAGAAGACCAGGACAGAAACAGAAGAAAACCAGAAGACAGAGACTAGAGACAAAGACAGAAGACAGAAGACAGAAACCAAAGACAGAAGACCAGAAGACCAGAAGACAGAAACCAGAACAAAGACCAGAAGAAAGAAGACAGAAGACAGAAGACAGAAGACAGAAGACTAGAAGACTAGAAACTAGAAGACAGAAGACAAGAAAGACAGAAACAAAGACAGAGACAGAAGAGAATAGAAGACAGAAGACCAGAAGACAGAGACCAGAAGACAACAGAAGACCAAAGAACAGACAGAAGACAGAAGACAGAACTGACAGAAGACTAAGAAAACTAGAAGACAAGACAAACAGAAGAGACAGAAGACTAGAGACAGAAACCAGAAGACCAGAAGCCAGAAGACCAGAAGACAGAAACGAAAGAAGAAGAAGAAGACTAAGACAAAGACAGAAGACAGAGACCAGAAGACTAGAAGACTAGAGACTAGAACAGAGACAGAAGACTAGAAGAACAGAAAACTAGAAGAAGAGACAGAAGACCAGAAGACAGAAGACCAAGACCAGAAGACAGAAGAAGACAGAAGACTAGAAGACCAGAAGACTAAGAAGACAGAAGACCAGAAGACCAGAAGAACAGAAGACAGAAGACAAGACAGAAGACCAGAAGACAGAACAGAGAAGAAGAAGACTAGAAGAGACCAGAAGACTAGAAGACAGAAGACAGAAAAAAGACAGAAAGACTAGAAGACTAGAAGACCAGAAGACCAGAAACCAGAAGACTAGAAGACCAGAAGACTAGAAGACCAAAGACCAGAAGACCAAAGGACCAGAAGACCAGAAGACAAGAAACGAAGAAGAACACAGAAACTAAACGACAGAAGACAAACAGAAACAGAAAGAAGAAGACAAAACAGGACAAACAAGACAGAAGACAAAGAAGACGAACCAGAAGCCAGAACAGGAAAAGACCAGAAGACCAGAAGACAGAAGCCAGAAGAAAAGACCAGAAGACCAGAAAGAAACTAGAGACAGGAAGACCAGAAGACCAGAAGACCAGAAACAGAAGACCAGAAGACTAGAAGACAGAAAAAGACCAGAAGACCAGAAGACAGAAGACTAGAAGACTAGAAGACTAGATAATCAGAAGACTAGAAAGACAGATAGACCAGAAGACAGAAGACCTAGAAGACTAGAAGACCTAGAAGACCAGAAAGAACCAGAAGACTAGAAGACCGCAGAAGAAGAACCAGAAGACCAGAAGACCAGAAGACCAGAAGACCAGGAAGAAGACCAGAAGACAGAAGACTAGAAGACTAGAAGACAGAAACAGAACTAGACAGAGACAGAAGACAGAAGACCTAGAAGACTAGAAGACTAGAAGACTAGTAAGACCAGAAGACCAGAAGACCGAGAAGAACACAGAAGACCAGAAGATAGAACAGAAGACTAAAGACAGACCAGAATAGACCAGAAGACTAGAAGACTAGAAGACTAGAAGACTAAAGACCTAGAAGACTATAGAAGACTAGAAAGACTAGAAGACCAGAAGACCAGAAGACCAGAGGACCAGAAGACCAGAAGACCAGAAGACCGGAAGACTAGAAAACTAGAAGAGTAGAAGACTAGAAGACTAGAAGACCAGAAGACCAGAAGACCAGAAGACCAGAAGACCAGAAGACCAGAAGACCGACAGAGACCAGAAGACCAGAAGACCAGAAGACCAGAAGACCAGAAGACCAGAAGACCAGAAGACCAGAAGACCAGAAGACCAGAAGACTAGAAGACTAGAAGACTAGAAGACCAGAAACTAGAAGACTAGAAGACTAGAAGACTAGAAGACTAGAAGACAGAAGACTCAGAAGACCAGAAGACCAGAAGACAGAAGACCAGAAGACCAAAGACCAGAAGACCAAAAGACCAGAAGACCAGAAGACCAGAAGACCAGAAGACAAGACCAGAAGACCAGAAGACCAGAAGACCAGAAGACTAGAAGACCAGAAGACCAGAAGACCAGAAGACCAGAAGACCAGAAGACCAGAAGACCAGAAGACCAGAAGACCAGAAGACCAGAAGACCAGAAGACCAGAAGACCAGAAGACCAGAAGACCAGAAGACCAGAAGACCAGAAGACCAGAAGACCAAAGACAGACAAACAGAAGACCAGAAGACCAGAAGACCAGAAGACCAGAAGACCAGAAGACCAGAAGACCAGAAGACCAGAAGACCAGAAGACCAGAAGACCAGAAGACCAGAAGACCAGAAGACCAGCAGACCAGCAGACCAGAAGACCAGAAGACCAGAAGACCAGAAGACCAGAAGAACAGAAGACCAGGAGATCAGAAGACCAGAAGACCAGAAGACCAGAAGACCAGAGGACTAGAAGACCAGAAGACCAGAAGACCAGAAAATCAGAAGACCAGAGACCAGAAGACCAGAAGACCAGAAGACCAGAAGACCAGAAGATTAGAAGACCAGAAGATAAAAGACTAGAAGACTAGAAGACTAGAACTCTAGAAGACTAGAAGACTAGAATACTAGAAGACTAGAAGACTAGAATACTAGAAGACTAGAAGACTAGAAGACCAGAAGACCAGAAGACCAGAAATTTGAAATTTTAAAAATGTTTAAATTCTGAATATTTGGGAAATTTGCACTCAAGTTTTCTATAAAAATCAAAATTTTTGAAACGAGAATATTGAAAACAAGTGAAAATTATCAGAAAGATCAAGGTTTTTGAAGGTCAAAATATTGAGAAGTTAAAATTTTGGAAAAAGTTGAAATTTTTGCTAGGTAAAATTTTAAATCAAAGTGGAACGTTTTTTTGAAAAGTTGAAATTTTAGGTCAGAAAAATTATTTAAAAAAATGTCAAACATTTTATAACATTTCAAAATATTCAAAAAAATCGAAATTTTGAAAGAATTTTCAACAAAAAAATCAAAAAATGATCGAAAGTGCAAAAAAAGTCGAAATTTTGAAAATAATTGACATTTAAATAAAAACCAGTCGAAATTATTAAGAATCGAAATTTTCAATAAAAAAATTATAATTTTCCAAAAAAAATCATAAACGAAGATGAAATTTAATAAAAAGTCGAAAATTTAAAAAATCAAAAGTCCAAATTTGAAAAAATTTACAATTTCCTAAAAAGTAAGAATTATCAAACGATAAAAATTTAATTTTGTAATACAGTCGAAATTTGAAAAAAAATTCAACCTTTCAAAAAACGCGACATTATCAAAAGTTTTCATTGTCAGGAAATCTAAAGTTTTCGAAAAGTAACGTTTTGAAAATGTCGAAATTTTCAGTCGAAATCTTAAAAATTGTAAAACGCTAAATATTGTCGCAGCACCCCCATTAGTTTTGGCTACGAGCCGCCACTGGTAATGATGCATCCAAGTCTCATCACACGTAACGATACGTTGCAAAAAACCATCACCTTCACGTGGAAGACGTTCAAGGTAGCGCTGACAAATCCCCAGACGTTATTGTTTCTGTTCTTCAGTTAAAAGACGAGGTATCCACCTGGCAGAAATTTTTCGAAACCCCAGCTCATCTGTAATGATGGATTGAGCACTCCCAAAGCTTGTCACTATCTGAGCTGCAATTTCACCAACAGTTAAACGGCGACCACCTTCCAAAAGGGGTTGAATAGCGTTGTCTGCAGTCACACTAGTCCAAGGACGACGAGCATGGGGTTAATTTTCAACTTGAGTTCGTCCTTCCAAAAAAATTTTTTTGCTCCTTTCATACCCTTGAATTTTCTTCAAACAAGTATCCCCAAACTGTGCTTCTAGTCTACGAAGGATTTCCTCAGGTTTTACACCGGCAACGACATGAAATTAATAATAATACGCTGCGCAACGTGCGGATGAATCTCTTGCTCACTCATTGTATTTACAACATACGAACGACGAGAACGGAATTTGCTCGAGCGTGATATCCCCATCTAACATGTCTAAGAGTATGCGCACACTCCCGACGCCCTCATAGCGATATGATAGAAATTCCGATTCATATTTGATTTACCCCTGTATTTTTCAACAAATACAAGGGGCCTCAGTTATTATCTCATTAAATTTAACAACGTATTCAAAAGGATCAGTCAGACAAAAAATCTAAAAATTAATTGTTCAATGTTTTGAATGAGGGACCCATAAACTACCCCTAACAGGGTCCTCCTTCTTCGTAAAAAACTCTTAAATGTTTACTACTTCATAGGTCAAAAAACACAATGAAAGAGAAGCTTAAAGTACTGCATTTTATAAATAGAAAAGGATGTATGAAAGAAATATAGAACTCCTAAGATCCTTACAAAGTTATTAAAATATCACTTATTGGCATAATATTTGCATACGAATAAGTTTCGATAAAAATATCGTAAACAAAAATTCTTTTTAAAAAATCGGGTTAGTGTAATGCACAGTTATAAAATATACCGAGTGAGTCAACGTCGGCATCATATTACAAGCACAAAGTGTATTGTCAAAGAGTGAATGCGAATGCAAATTTGATTGTAGTTGAGATAAGGTGTATCTTGTGCTTTGAATCCTGCATCGTCGGGGAGACGTGGGTATCCCACCTAGACAACCGCAGTGGGCGAAACTTATAGTTATGGGTCAACGCTACACATACAACATGCCCCAGGGTGTTGCCCAAATTTATTAGTGCTTCTTTATTTATTAGTTTACGCGGCCCGAAAAGACGCAGTTTCATTAACGAGCATAATTTAAGTCATTCTTAGTTGTCGAAAACTTCTTTTTGTTGCAATGCTTCGGCCACAATCAAATTATACAAGCGGGGAATTCCTTTGCAGGCCATAAAAGTGTAAAACTTTTAAATACGATGGCGTGAGTTTCGAGTTTGTATGTTGTATTCGACTCTTGTTGTCACATAACGACATAAACCTAGGCAGGGAGGGGCAAGGATTATTTTGAAAAATTGATTAAAAAAAAGAAACCCAGAAAACGTTCGGGTTGAGTATACATATTTTCATTTAACTACGCAAACTGAGGATTTGAACTTTCAGATTAACTTTGAAATTTGGAAATTGAGCCGAACTTTGCGAAAACAGTCAGAAAATTGAATCTAAAATAAAAACCGAACCTTTCCCAAAACTTCGAAAACTATCATTTCGAAGATTTCGAAAAATAACGATTTTTGAAAT
Organism: Dastarcus helophoroides; assembly: GCA_028583605.1. Lineage (NCBI taxonomy): Eukaryota > Metazoa > Arthropoda > Insecta > Coleoptera > Bothrideridae > Dastarcus > Dastarcus helophoroides. The sequence continues at coordinate 7,443,262 of CM053328.1, forward strand.
ATACCGTCGAAATATCGAGAAAAAGGTTGAAATCTCTTGAAGAAACGTGAACATTTTCAAGAAAAAGTTTAATTTTGAGAGAAATTGTGAGGAAAGAACGAATTTTGGGAAAAAGTTGGAATGTTTAGAAAATCGTTTTTAAAATAAAATCCCGATCTTTCGAAAAATCTCAAAAATATTGTAACGAAATGTAAATTGTAGAATTTAGTACATAAGAAAAGTTTCTAGAAAGATCTGATAAGGAGAAAGCGGCCGCGATAATGAAGCAAACGGCAGATAAGCATTCCAGAAATTTCGGCAAACGATAAGCCTTATCTGCCAAAAACTTCTAGAACCTAGGGGCCAAAACTATATAAGGCAGTCAGCTTTCCCTCGAGTCAGTTAGAGTTAGAATCAGTCAGAAGCCAGTGTAGTTAGTGAGTTAGCAGTTAGAAATCAATAAGTGAGTTAATTGTTCAGTTGTAGTGATCCGAGTTGAGTTTGAAAATAAAGTGGGTATTATTCAATTCACGTGTTAATCAATTTGAACCGATAAGCGCGTAACAAATATGTTGAAAATTCGAAAAAAAAATTATTTTTAAATGTGGAATTTTGTGAAATAAAGACGTAATTTTCAGAAAACTTGGAACTTTAAAAACAATTTTTTACTGTAAGTGGGGATTTCCATAAAAACATCCCTATTTAAAGCACGAGTCAAAATTTCCAGAATAAGACAAATTTTGAGAAAAATGAAATTTTTAGAAACTGAAATTTAAAAAAATTCAGAAAAAAGCGAATATTAAAAAAAAATGAAAGTTAAATTTTTTGAGAAAAAAGCAGAATAAAGTCGTTATTTCGAAAGCAACAAATCCTGAGCAAAAACCCTATTTTAGGGAAGGATTTTTTAAAAAACCATAATTGAATAAAAACCCAACCTTTCAGAAGAACTCGAAAAATGCTGAAAATTCTAAAAATGCCAAAATATTTCCAAAGGTCAAATATTGTGAAAAAATTCGCAATTTCCAAAAACGCTTTTCTCGAAATGTTTGCTTTTTTTATTCCAATTGTGACATAATTTTTAAATTTCAATAAAGAAATTGAATGTACAAAAAATCTTGTTCTCAAAATTACTCAAAAATAGGTTTCTCGAAATCTTTAATTTTCAATGATATGCCGATCTAATTTAGAGAAAACAGACGAATTTTGAAAAAATTGAAATTTAAAGAAAAAGCTAATTTCTTAAAGTCCTAAAGTCCAGAAAGTTTCAAAAACTAAAACATCGCATTTTGAAATAAAAGTCAAAATTTTAAAAATAAAGCGAAATATGAAGTTGTTTGTGGAGTCAAGTTTAAAAAAGTAAAAATTTTAAAAAAGTCAAATATTCAGAAAAGTGGCAGAATTTTGATAGAAAAAATGATTTCCGAAAGAAGAATCCAAAAAGTAGAATTTTGAAAATGAAGTCGAAATTTCGAAAAAGACGAATTTAAACTAATTTTAAGAGAAAAATATAAAATTTTAGGCAAAGTTGAACATCGAATTTTGATATAAAAATATCGAGAAAAAGGCAAATTTTAAGAAACCTGTCAAAACTTCTGAAAAAACAAATTCTAAAACATCAAAATCTTCAGCAAAACTTGATGTAAATAAAAATAAAGGAGTTAAAAAAAACAAATTCTCTGAAAAAGAGTGGACATTTCTAGAAAAACTACCAAATGGAGCATCAACGTTCGAAAAGTTCCAGAAGAAATTCGAACTGTAAGAAAAAAGACAATTTTGAGAATAGTTGACTATGAAAAAAACGAATCTTGAAAAAAAGTCAAAATTTCGAAAACAAGGCGAAATATGAAGTTGTTTGTGGAGTCAAACCTAAAAAAATCGAAATTTAAAAAAAAGGCAAATATTCAGAAAAGCGGCAGAATTTTGATAGAAAAAATGTTTTCCGAAAGAAGAATCCGAAAAGTAGAATTTTGAGAATAAAGTCGAAATTTCGAAAAAGGCGAATTTAAACTAATTTTAGGAGAAAAATTCAAAATTTTAAGCAAAGTTGAACATCGAATTTTGATACAAAAATATGGGGAAAAAGGTAAATTTTAAGAAACCTGTCAAAACTTCTGAAAAATCAAATTCTAAAACATCAAAATCTTCAGCAAAACCTGATATTAATAAAAATAAAGGAGTTAAAAAAACAAATTCTCTGAAAAAGAGTGGACATTTCTAGAAAAACTACCAAATGAAGCATCAAAGTTCGAAAATTTTTCAGAAGAAATTCAAACTGTAAGAAAAAAGACAATTTTGAGAATAGCCGACTATGAAAAAAACGAATCTTGAAAAAAAGTCAAAATTTCGAAAACAAGGCGAAATATGAAGTTGTTTGTGGAGTCAAACTTAAAAAAATCAAAATTTAAAAAAAAAGGCAAATATTCAGAAAAGTGGCAGAATGTTGATAAAAAAAATGATTTCCGAAAGAAGAATCCCAAAAGTAGAATTTTGAGAATAAAGTTGAAATTTCGAAAAAGACGAATTTAAACTAATTTTAAGAAAAAAATTCAAAATTTTAAGCAAAGTTGAACATCGAATTTTGATATAAAAATATCGAGAAAAGGGCAAATTTTAAGAAACCTGTCAAAACTTCTGAAAAATTAAATTCTAAAACATCAAAATCTTCAGCAAAACCTGATATTAATAAAAATAAAGGAGTTAGAAAAACAAATTCTCTGAAAAAGAGTGGACATTTCTAGAAAAACTGCCAGATGAAGCATCAAAGTTCGAAATTTTTCAGAAGAAATTTAAATTGTAAGAAAAAAGACAATTTTGAGAATAACCGACTAAGAAAAAAACGAATCTTGAAAAAAAGTCAAAATTTCAAAAACAAGGCGAAATATGAAGTTGTTTGTGGGGTCAAACTTAAAAAAATCAAAATTTTAAAAAAGACAAATATTCAGAAAAGTGGCAGAATGTTAACAGAAAAAATGATTTCCGAAAGAAGAATCCAAAAGTAGAATTTTGAGAATAAAGTCGAAATTTTGAAAAAGACGAATTTAAACTAATTTTAAGAGAAAAATTCAAAATTTTAAGCAAAGTTGAACATCGAATTTTGATACAAAAATATCGAGAAAAAGGCAAATTTTAAGAAAATATTTAGCAAAGTTAAATATCGAATTTTATATAAAAGTATCGGGAAAAAGACAAGAAAGATACGAATTTCCAGGAAAAATATTCAGATTTCCGGGAACATAGAGGATAGGGTTTTAGGATAAATTTCAAATTTGCGAAAAAAGACTGATTTTGAGAAAAATATCCAAGTTTCGATTTTTTTAAATTTGTTTTCTTCTAAACATTTCGATTTTTACCCTTGAAAACCAAAAAAAAAACATTAAATTTTGAGAAAAAAGTCGAAATTTAGTAAACACTCGAAATTCTTCAGAGACAGTCAAATTTTGTAGAATTTTGGAAAAAGGACAAATTTTGAGAAAAATGTAATTTCTAGAATTTTCCCTTGACAGCTTGAATCAGAGGCAGACATGCGCCCTAATCAGCCCTACCCGAAGTCAGAAATGTCCAATTTTGAAATAAACGTCAAAATTTTGTGAAACAAGTTGTATTTCAGTTATAAATCATTCCAGACAAAATTTTCTCCAAATTTTTGTCTTTTTACAAAATTTCTAAAAAAGTCATTATAAAAATGTCCGATAAATATTTTTATCAAAAATGTCCGATAAATATTTTTATCAAAAAATCCGTCAGATTTTGAAGAAAAAGGTAAATCTTGATAAACAAGTCAAAATTGTCAGAAAATTAAAAGGCAAAATTTCCAAAAAAAAACGAATTTTGAGAAATGGTAGAATTTCGAAAAATAAAACAATGAGATAACGAAGGCTTCCACGGCCAGAGTCAGTACAGGATATGCTTCTTCCGGGGTTGGACCGTGTCAAAGAACTACTGAAAGTGTCCGACGTTTCGCCCACCATCATAGGGAGCTTCTTCAGGAACAAAGAAACAATTAAATAAAATACAAAAATGAAAAAGGCCATTTTCAAAACATCAAAGCACGATAACTCAGTATGTCCACCATATCAGAGGCGAAACTCTACTGAATTGAAAATTGGTACAAAGAATAAAAAAGTTTAGACAGAAGAGCACGGTAACTCAGTATGTCCACCATACCAGAGGCGAAACTCTTTTGAATTGAAAATTGGTACAAAGAATAAGAAAGTTTAGACAGAAGAGCACGGTAACTCAGTATGTCCACCATACCACGAAATTGACTCTTCCTTGAAATTTCGTTTTTCTGAAATTCGTCTGTTTTCTCAAAATTAGATTGGCATGTTATCAAAAATTAATAATGTTGAGAAAAATATTTTCGGTAATTTCAAGAAAACGATTTCTTGCACATTAAATTTCATTATTGAAATTTAGATATTATTTCAAAATTAGAATGAAGAAGCAAAAATTTCGAGAAAAATGTTTTTGAAAATTCCAAATGTTTTCACAATATTCGACTTTTGGAAATATTTTGACATTTTTGGAATTTTCAGCATTTTTGCGAAAAGTAGAAAGGTAGACTTTTTATTCCAAATTTGGTTTTCTAAATAAATCGACTTTCCCAAAATTGGTTTTTTGATCGAAATTAGTCGCTTTCAAAATTACGACTTTATTTTTAAAAAATCTACTTTTTCTCTCAAAATTGAGCTTTATTAGAAACTTTGAAATCTCTTATAGAAATTCTTATAGAAATTTCGACCTTTTTTTTTAATTTTTCGAAAATATTTTTCAAAAATCATTATTTTTTTCAAAATCCATATTTTTATATTCAGTTTTTTCTGAATTTTTATTTTTCTTTTTTAAATTTCCGAAAATTTCATGTTTTTCAAAATGTGTCTTATTCTCGAAATTTTAATTTGTACTTCAATATCCGATAGTTTATGTTTCTGGACGATTTCCACTAATGGTGAAAAATTTTCTCAAAATTTCATCTTTTTCAGAAAGTTCCTTTTTTTCAAAAAATTCGACCTTCCTAAATATATTTTTTTCAAATTTTCAACTTTTTTTGAGATTTTTCGATAGGTTAGTTTTTTATTTTAAATACAATTTTTTTAACAATCCAAGTTTTTCCCAAAATTATTTTTTTTTTTCTCGAAATTCGTCTCTTTCGAGATTATTCTTAAATACTCTACGTTTGCCCCCAAAGCTTTCTTTTAGAAATTTTGACTTTTCTTCAAGAAATTTTCACCTTTTTTGTGACATTTCGACGATATTTTTCAAAAGTCGTTATTTTTTCGAAATTCATTGTTTTAATATCCGAATTATTGTAAAAAGGTCTTTATTTGTAAATTTCCAAAAACTTATTGATTCTCAAAATTTGTCTTAATCTCGAAATTTTGACAAAATACTATGTTTCTGAAAATGGCTACTCACAATGGAACATTTTCTCAAAATTTCGTCTTTTTTTCAAATTTCTTTACTGTCCCAAAATTGGCTTGACATTTTAATAAAAATCTAAATATTCTGAGAATAACTCTTTTGGGAAATTCGAGAAAATGGTTTTTCGTGAATTTCGAGTTAGAACAAAATTGAAATAAAGTAAAAATTCTGAGAGAAATATTTTGGAGACTGAATTTTGTTTTTCTAAATTCGACTTACAATTGCTCTGGTAAGTGTCATTTTTTCACAAAATTCAATTTTTTTAAATTTCAATTTATTTTTATTCGAAATTTCGACAGTTTTCAAAATTTTGGAAAAGATTCGGTTTTTATTTTAAATTCAATTTTCTGACTGTTTTCCCAAAGTTTGTCTATATTTTAAAATTTCAAATTTAATCTGAAAATTCGATCCTTTAATTCATGTAGTAGTTAAGTGTAAATATGCATATTTAGCCGGCATTTTCCGGTTTTCTCTTTTTTAAAAAAAAATTGAAATACAGAACTTGTCCCCTGAAACCAAGAAAGATTAAAAAACACAACAAACGCTGGCTCTACTGGATATACTTCTTCTGGGATTGGACCGTGTCCAGTTTAAAATCAAATTATAGAAAAAAAAAAAGGAAATCTTGTCAAAATTTAAAATTTTATAAAATTTTTAAGAAATCCTAAGGTAAAAGCATTGGTAATAGGGCATTGCTCCGGTAGTGGGCACTTTCAACTTTGAAAGATTATAGTACAGGATATACTTCTTCTGGGATTGGACCGTATCAAAGAACTACTAAAAGTGTTCGACGTTTCGCCCACCATCGTAGGGGGCTTCTTCAGGAACAAAGAAAAGAAAAATAAATAAAAAGAGAAATATAAGGGAACATGCAAAAAATGAAAAGGCCAATTTCAAAACATCAGAGCACGGTAACTTAGTATGTCCACCATACCAGAGACGAAACTCTTCTGAATTGAAAATTGGTAGAAAGGATAAGAAAAAATAGTCCAGGGTAGATAATTTTTGAAACCAAAAAAAATTATAGTAGGATGAAACCTATAAGAAAAAGAAGATAATGCAACAAAAATAAGAGGAAAAATAAATTACAGGGTGATCTGAAGGTCGGGAAGGGGGTAGGGGGTGAGTTTTTAAGGGTAAAAAATGGTTTATCTCGATTTCTGGCAAAACTACAAATCCTATGGAAAAAAGGTAAATAGCAAAGTTGTAAGTAATAAAAAGATCTACAACTTTTGTATCTACACTTTTTTAACATAACCTCAAAATTCACGTAAAAAATTCAAAAAACCAGTTTATGGCTTTCTTATTTTTATCTTTTACAAAAAAATTTCTTTTTTCACGAAATTTGGTGAAAACTTACCTTTTTATATCCCAAAGACACTGTAATTTTTTTGATTTAAAATATTCATTTTTTCACCTTATTTTGACTCAATATCGAAAAAGCACCCTAATTTTCAATCGAAAAATCTCACATTCAAATATTAGCTTTTTCAAAAAACTCGGTAGACTTTTTGTTCGTTGAAATGTCTAATTTTTAATGGTGTAAAAAATATAATTACTATGGTAAATCTTTTAAGAGAATTCAAAAAAACGAAAAGTACTCCAATTCGAAATTTTTTTTTATCTTTATGTACAATTTTGAGCTATTTGTTAACATTTATACTTTAATTACTTGAAAAACCTAAGATTCCATTTTACATAGATAAACAAAAAAATTACAGCTCCAAAAAACATAAAGATTGCAAAAAACATAGTTGTTTTAAATATTAAAGATTGGATTTTAAGGAGATTTAATCTAAAAAATATGACTGTAGCTATTGTTTTCAGTAAAAAAAGTTTATTTTTTAAATTCGCATTACATTTATGTCATAGAAAATTAATCTTTTTATTTATCAAAACATTGTCTTCAATTTTAATCACTTATCCATCAGTTTTTGTCTCTTTGATGGTATTTCTTCATCGTTAGATTCAGCACACCTTTCCGATTCTACTAGATCTTCGAAGTCTTCAAGACCATCATCGTCTTCGTCTCCGTCATTTCTAGTTTGCACTGGTTCTTCATCTACAATTTCATCTAGATCATTAACTTCCTCGTAGGTTTCTTCTACCACATTGGCGCATTTTTCAGAACCATGACAATTTGAACATAAATTTGTGCATTTTAGACCATGTTTTCGGCAGCCACATTTTAAACTATTGCATTCAGTTTCAAAGCTGCAGCAAATAGTTTTTAGCAATATGTCTGGAATTAATTCTTTTTCTGTAAATTTGAGCATAATGCCCCGTAGATGTTGCTTCCAGCCCCAATCTGTTGCTGTCAGTTCGTTACCCAGCCAAGTTTGAAGCTGATAATATGCCCTGTAACCATGTTGTTCTGCTGCACCTTCTGTGGGTGGGAGATTTGCCAATATAAAAGGCGATTTAATTTTTGCTAATTGATATTTTTGAAATCTTAATTGATTTAGTGTAATATTATCATTTTTACATTTATAAATAGATTTGATTAATTGTAATCCATTTTTTTATATCTTCTTTGTTTGCATCTTTTTTAAAAAAAAATATTAGCCAAATTTAATAAATTTTTATCGCCTATTAATGAATTCATGATACTTTTCTTTCCTTTTCCGGCAAATTCAGATGTTGTATCTCAACCAGAAAAACAATGCGGAAATGCAACGATGTTTTTGACGGATTCATTTTGAAACTATTAGACGTGAAAAAAAATCTTTTATATTTTCAGAACCTGGCTTCAAAAAATAAATGTCATGATTATTAGAATTTAATTGATTCAAAAGGACCAAAAGATCAATATCTTGACCCACAACAATGACAGTTTTATTAGTATCTCTGGCAATTTCTATCGAGGTCCTAATTATGTCAGCATCAGCATCTTCTTTTGCTTGTTTACAGGAAAATCCTTGTGACTGTAATATTTTCATTAGCGATTTTATTATTTTGTCTTTGTTTTTCTCGTTAGATAAAAATTTTTCTTGCAAAAATGGTATTTTTGTATGGTTTTGATAATTGAACTCTGGAATATTGTCTGAGGTCTTTCTACGACTGCGTTCTCCTCTTTTAGTTGAATTAACTGATGGTACTGTTGACACAGCAACTGAATTTTCAATTTAGGGGTACCCATCAAAAACGATATAGCTGCTTGCTGCGTAATGTTTTTCTACATAGTGCAAATATTTATTCATGATCTCTTCCACCGTTTCATTTTTCTGCCAAATTACTTTGTGGAGTAAAAATCAACCGTCGACGACATGCACAATACCGTCAGAGTGCGTCGATCCATTCGCACTCTACAAATTATTCGTAAAGTTGGGATTTAACATTTTTCCTGAGTTTACGCATATAATTTAAAGACGATTCTACAACTTCCTCGAAATATTGTAGATGTCTTATTAAATATTAACTTTATTAACTTATTTGGTTGTTAATTATAGTAATACATTTCGATTTACAATTTTTTGTTTATCAATGTAAAATGGAAATCTTACGTTTTTCGAGTAATTAAAGTATAAATTTTAACAAATAGCCTCAAAATTGTACATAAAGATAAGTAAAAAATGTTCGAATTGGAGTACTTTTCGTTTTTTTTAATTTTCTTAGAAGATTTACCATAGTAATGTATATTTTTTTACACCATCAGAAAGTAGACATTTCAACGAACAAAAAGCCTACCGAGTTTTTTGAAAAAGCTAAAATTTTAACGTGAGATTTTTCGATTGAAAATTAGGGTGCTTTTTCGATATTGAGTCAAAATAAGGTGAATAAAATAAATATTTTAAATCAAAAAAATTACAGTGTCTTTGGGATATAAAAAGGTAAGTTTTCACCAAATTTCGTGAAAAAAAAATTTATTTTGTAAAAGATAAAAATAAAAAACCATAAACCTGGTTTTTTGAATTTTTTACGTGAATTTTGATCGTTTTTGAAGGCTTCTACCCTGGTCTAAAAGAGCACGCTAACTCAGTGTGTCCACCATACCAGAGGCGAAACTGTTCTGAGAGGAAGTTTTTTTTTTGTTAAAGTAGGGGAAAATGCTTTACGCACATCTGGGAAGATAACCCAGATAGTGTCGGACTTCCGCTCAAACTACGGGTACCGACTAAAAACCCCTACTTCTTCGGGCCGGGCCCTTGGCCCCCAATCCCTCCGTCGGAACAGTACAATAGTGCTGGAGCACTGTTGTAAGCTGTTTTGCCTGAAACATAAGAACAAACAAAACAAAATTTTTCGAAATGGAAGTCTTAGCCTAGAGGACCATCCTTGGTCTTCTAATCCTGGTTGGGATGTTTGGATCGTAATCCACTGCCTGTCGAACTAGTTCGTTGGGATGCGTTTCCGCTCTCACCATCACCCTGGAATTATTTCCCCTAAGAAATTCTCTTACCAAAGTTAGTTCAGCTTCTCTGTGGAGCTGATTGTTTCTCACAAACCATGGAGCGTCCATGGCTTGTCTTAGAAAGACGTTCTGAAACACCTGGAGTTTCTTCATCTGATTATCCGTCACCTGTGACCAAGCTACAGATGCGTAGGTCATCGTTGGTCTTATGATTGATTTGTATAGTAACACTTTAAGTCCAATGGACAGGTTACTATTTCTACCAATCATCGCTTGCAGCAGTCCCTTTAGCATTTTGGCTCTGGACACTGCATAATCGATGTGTGCCTGGAATGTTAGTCTTTTGTCTAGAATGACACCTAAATACTTTTCCTGAAGTCTCCAGTCGACGTTTTGCCCATGAACATTCACATGTCCATATGGTTGAAGTCTTTTTCGAGTGAAAAAGACTGCTTGGGTCTTGTCTGCGTTGACTTGAATTCTCCATTGGCCGAAGTAATCTAGTAGACGGTCTGTTGCCTCCTGAAGTCATCTGGTGACCACCTCTGGACTGAGAGAGTACGCCACTAAAGCTGTGTCGTCTGCGTAAGTTGCCAATAAGGTGTAGTCGATTGTTGGATTGGTTCTCGGAATGTCTGCTGTGAACAGAGAATACATCAGAGGTGACAAGGCAGAGCCTTGAGGCACCCCATACTGTAACCTAAACTGGTTTGATAGTTCCTGTCCCACCTTTGCTCTGAATGAGCGCTGGTCCAGGAACGAGCTTACCATTTGAACCATTGTTAGAGGTATTCTGAACTGGTGCATCTTGTAGATCAATCCTTGGTGCCAAACTGTGTCAAATGCCTTGGAGATATCGAAGAAAATAGCTCCCACTACCTGGTTCCAGTTCATGCGTTGAGTGATTGTTTCAACCACTCTCAGCACTTGGTCTGAGGTAGAGTGCATAGGTTGGAACCCAAATTGTTCCTTAGGAATTATGTCGCGATCGCTGATGACATTCTGCAGACGTTTTCTTAAAATCCTTTCCGCCACCTTACCCAAATTGGATAAGAGGCTAATTGGCCTGTAATTTTGAGAAAATTTCCCATCCTTACCTGGCTTAGGAATGAAGATAACGTTTGCAGTTTTCCATCTCGTTGGAAAATACCGGAATTTAAACATGGAATTGACTATTGCTCCAAAGTATTTGACAGCTTGGTCCGGAAGAGACTTCAGAGCTTGGTTTGGAATACCATCTGGACCTAGAGACTTTTTGACATTTAGCTTGCGCAGAAATCTTTGGATTTCCTCCTCGTTAGTCGGCTGGATGACGTCGTCTTCTTCTGGCACTTCCTCCTGAAGAATTTGAACCTCTTCTTCCACCTCATCTACGAAGTCTAAGTCCACTTCTTCAAGTGTGGCCTGACAGTGTCGTTCAAAAAGCTGCGGCCTTTTCCTGATCTGAATAAGCCATTCCTTGAGGTCCGTGTATCGGAGGGAAAGGTTTCCTAACTCCTCTTAGAGCTTTGGCTGTGCGCCAGAGATCTGATGAAGTTTCGAGGTTGCAACTTCTTAGGTGTTCCTGAAATTTAGAAGTTTTGTGCTCTCTGAGTTCATACCTGAGCTAGTGGATGAGCCTGTTGAACTTCCGCCTTATCTGCTTGCAGATTGGTCCGTCTTGCTCTCTTCCTGGCACAATTTTTCCTTCTAATCAGCTCCACCAAGTGATTTGGCAGAGGTTCCCTTCCTTCTATACGCCGGAAAGTTTTGGTCGCTGCCAGAATTGAATCTGTTATGGTGATTTCCAGTCTTTCCACCGCTGCGTTGATGTCATCAGTTTGTATTGATCTCTCCAGGCTCTTCCAGGTTTTCTGCTAGATACTCCCTGAACTGTGTCCAGTTTGTTTTCTTGCAGGTGTCTGGAGGATTGGTTCCACGATTATCTCCGATGGTCATCATCACTGGGTTGTGGTCTGAGCTGAGCTCACTAACTGATGTTAACTCAACAGTGTATCGAACATCCTTCATCAGTGCAACGTCCAGGACATCTGGAATTCCTGTGGCGTGATGATGATGGGTTGGTTCTTCTGGAGCCATTACATCGATTCCGTTCTGTGCTGTGAACCTTTGAAGTGTCCTCCCGTTTTTGTTGTTGACTCTGCTGCCCCACTCGACGTTTTTGGCATTAAGGTCTCCGGCCACAATAACATATATTGTTTATTTCGAAGATGCGTGCCAAATCTGTCTCTGTGAGGGCGTTGGTTATGGAGTAACAAGACACCAGTGTCAGAGGTCCCTGCGCCATTTGAATTGTTACTCCAATTCCTTCCTGCTTTTCCAACTCCGGGGTGCCTGCAGCAAAATGAGTTAGCTTTCTACTTACATAGATAGCTGTACCTCCTCCTGGGCCAGTTGGTCTGTCTCTGCGGTGAAGAACATATCCTCGGATTTTGGGATCCTTAGATCTGAACGTCATCCTGGTTTTGCTCAGCATCAGTACGTCCAGGTCGTTTTCCTTTGCGAAAACTTCGAGTTCGTTCCTGTTGCCTTGGAGTCCGTTGCAGTTCCAGAAAACTGCCTTGAGATGCTGGTGACGAGCAGGGTTTCCTTCGTTAACTCTCCTTTCCTGGCGTCTCTCCATTACTGTTTTAGAGAGATTATCTTGGGAAGCATCATCATGATGCTTACGATGGCCTCTTGGCTTGTTCCCGGCTTCAGAGACGACCCTAATCAAGTCCAATACGACTTGATTTGTCGTTTCCGAAGTCTTTTTGGGGATCTTCTTTGCGCCACCTGCAACTGAGACATAAGTGTTTCCACTTACCTTTGGGTTGGAGGTTCCGACCGGTTTCGGCACAGCCTTTGGAGGATTGACTGTTGTAGTTGTTGCCTTTACTGTCGGTTTGGCTTTCGAAGTTGGGGTCTTCTCCTGAGTAGCATTTTGCTTCCTTGGCGCTGGAAAGGCAGGGCATCCTCTGTAGCTCGCTACATGGTCTCCTTTGCAGTTGGCGCACTTGGCCGGTTTGCAATCTTTCGTAAGGTGTTTCCCAGCACACTTCACGCAAACTGCCTCGGCGTGACAGTTCGTCTGTCCGTGGTGGAAACGCTGACACCTGTGGCATTGCTTCGCCAGGTTATTGGATCTTGGGATCTTCACCTGAATATCCAGCCCCATTAACCTTGTCGTCTGGAAGATATCTTCTTGTCCGTATTGCAGCTCCACGAACATTAGACTGTGAGTCTTCTTCGTACGAGAATTTTTCATTCTTCGCACGTTGACAACCTTAAAGTGCTCCTCTTCAAGGGCAGTTTTAAAATTTTCCTTCGGGATGTCCTTTGGAACATTTCTAATCACTGCCTTGACGCTTCTGTCTCCTGGGAGAGAGAAGGTGTGATAAGGCACCTTTTCATTCTCCAGGAGCCTTGTTAGCGCTCTGAAATCGTCCTCTGATGGGGGCTGATTTCGGATTCTCTCGAAGACGCACTTCGCCTTTGTGAATCCAATTTTTCTGGAATACATTAAAGAATTAATGTGCTTCCACTTACCGCTATCCCTGATAATAATCGGTGGAATTCGGCTTCCGTCTCTGCTGGCTTCCTTCGTCAGTTTCCTCTTCCCGAGGTTTCACGGGGGCTGCCTTGTTGGTTTTTGGAGACTTCTCTGACGTCTTCTTCCCCTTTCTTGGTTCAGGCGGCGTCGGAGTTTCGTCCCCATACGACTCTTCCGAGATTTCTAACCGTTTCGCGGTTTTCTTCCTTCTCTGTCGCTTCTGAACGACCTGAAATCCTCCCTCATCTTCCGCATTCCCCGGAGGATGAGCGAGCACGTTTCCCTACAGAAACCTCGCTGGGCGCTTCGCTGACACCGCTTACATCGCTGTCGCTCATTTCGCTTGACGTGTTGTCGGGTCTCGAGAGGAAAGATAGAAAGGGAAACTTTATATACTATTCGTCTGCGCGATCACTCCCGGATATTTCCGATGGTTGGGTTCCAGATGAAGGAAAGCATGTCGTCTCTGTTGATGTTTTTGGGGAACTTTTGGATTTCAATGGTCTCGCGTATCTTCCTATTATAGTGATTGGGAATATTGGATATAACTAAAATATTATCAAAAAAATCTTATGTCCGGTCTCATGTTGATGTTCCGCAATGGCTGACTGCGAAAGTAAACCAGACTTAAGACATCATTGATGCTCGGATATTCGCGTCTTAAATGATCGCTCCGTTTTTCCGATGTACACTAAACCACAAGTACAAGGAACCCTGTGCACACCGTTAAAACGAAAGGATAAAATTTTATCTTTGGGAGATGGGAGGAGCTGTTGGATGTTTGCGGATGTTAAAAAAATGGGTTTAATGTTGTGTTTTCTCAATAATTTTCCGATTTGAATTGTTACTCCGTGAACATAAGAAAGAATGACTTTAAAAGAAAACTCAGACAAGAATTTGGAGACTCAGACAAGGATTTGGAGACTGGTTAACACTCCTCTAGTTTTTTAAGTAAGAAGAAACACGATCTGGCTGCTTCGTTGTTTTATTTGAAACACCAAAAACATCCTTTTAATTAAAATTAACCCAACAAATCACTATTGACGCTTTTACTCAAAGCTCCATTTTTTGAGACTAAGCAATTCATTCGAGAAGTGTGTGTGTGTGTATGTATAAAAACTTTTCAAAATTTTTGTCTGTCTACTTGTCCGGGCTAATCTCAGGAATGGCTTTTGATGAAGCTTTCACTAAAATATAGCAGACTGGTCGTTGGTTATCTTTAAAAATTGAAATACAAATACAAAGAGAATATCTCTCCGAAGATGATAGCTTGGCTATAGAAACGCGTTAGAGTAACCTTTGTTGTGTTTTTTTAATCTTTCTTAGTTTCAGGGGGCAAGACTTGTATTTCAATTTTTAAAATATAGAGGATTTTAGTAGGCTATTTCTTCAGTCAAAATCAACTTTGCTAACAACTTTGTTTGATATAAAATGTAATAAAAATTAGCTCGTTGCAAATGTCTTTATTTGATATCCAGTTTCCTCGATGACAGATCTCTTCAGGTCGTTGTTAATGGTATCTCATCTGAGCCATTTGCAATTAATACAGCGGTCTGTTCTGTCTCCTACTCTATCTCTGTTGCATATAAAATCTTTTGGCTTCAACGTCTAATCTGATACTATGCCCAAACAATAAATAAACCTCCAGATTGTTCTACTTCTTTTTCCAGAGCAACTAAACGATTTGATAAAAATTACTGGAAAAGTTAATGAAAATTATTGGTTATTGCACCACAATTACTGGTAAAATAACACTGTTAAATAAAAATATTTTTAATAAAAAAAATACTTTTTGATAAAAAACGAGTTGGTAGTTTCATAGCAGAGAAACTAATCTTCCTCTTAGGAATTGGTGGTATTAAAAAAGTGCATCCAGTTTTTTTCGACATTAGTAATAAGTTAGAGGTACGTCTAATAATGACAATTACTGGTGCCATTACCCTATGACTTTTTGTTAAATAAAAATTCGATGCAAATATAAAACCAATAAAAAACACCTCCAGTAATATTGCTATTGATTTTTTCGGGCAAAATTTAGAAGAGCTTTTTTTATTAAACAGAAGAAAGATAATTCCTGCAATTCCTGTGTCATTAAGATGTAATTTCGGCACCAAACCTCGCAAAACCAAACCGAGTTTCTTAGTATGCCAACGGCGCATTTCGCAGATGTCAGGGCAGATACAACGATCGAATAAGTATCTTGACATCCATCAGATTTGTTTGTGCTGATTGCGTGCAAAATGAAAAGAAAAAACCAAGAGAATTCGTGGGTCCGTTTAAAATATGAACTGCTAACTGTAAAAAAGTTGCGATGCGGTTTCTTTCCCTCTTTGCGATGATACTCATCTTCTTGGAACTCGTTCTGCCACTCGATGCACTTGTTTTAAATCGCGTACTTACTTCTACTCTTTTTAATGAGGTACGATAAGAAATGAGTATCGGAAATGTGTATAAGGCGCAAGGTTGCCGATAAAGTGCAATACCTTAACTAAAAATAAGTGAATAATACGATAAGGCGCATTTAATGTAGTATTATAAAAAATAAACCACGTTACCTGGGATTCTATCAGTCAATTGCAATTCCAAAATTTCGATAAAAAATGTTCTTCAAAAATTTCAAAGTTTTTTCAAGTTAATGCAAAAGGTCGACTTTAAAATAAAAAATTCAAATAGTTAATGTATCCTCGTTTTTATCTAAAAATACGAGGAATATGGAAATAATTCTTAACCTGCTCTGGAAGCAAATAAAATCTGAAAGTCAAAATATTTCATTATGCAACTAATTCTCCTCTTTAATTAATATAGTGATTGCACCGCCTCAAGACCTTTCATAAAAAGTTTTACTTTTTTTACCTTTACCTTTTAACTCGGATTCATAGTTTCTATAACTTCTTCGTTGGAAGAAAATTTACCACCTTTTAAACTTCCTTTCAGTTGAGGAAAGAGATTATCGTTAGATATATCCAGCCGTATTTAACCGAAAGTAATATTTTGCAATAGAAGCTGCGCTTTCCTAGCTTTCATGGTAAAGGACGTCATTGCTGTTAAGAAGAAAGCAGGACGTTTTTATATCAAGGTAACTAAAAAGATGAATTACAATCAAAGAACCAAAGCAAGCTAAACTTTAATGCTCCTTGGTTTTAAACAATTAACTATGACTAGCAGTGTTACCTCCTAAAAATATCTGAATATATTGATTTGCAAGCCCAATTTGTCCTTTTAGCAAACGAAGATACTAAATGTTTATTAATTTTATTTAACTTGTTTCAAACCACTAAGAGTTCACCATGAAGAATAATTATACTAAAATCATTAGCCTTCTTAAACAAGGATAGGTTGTAATTTTTGGGGAAAATTCCCAGTGGAGGATTAACAGGGGGGCGGAAGGGGCGGCTCGCCCCGGGCCTCCGGCTTTTGGGAGGTCCCCAAATGCCTCCGCGTTCCCCTGATCAAATCCTAAATACCCTGATAGCCACCTTAATGCTCAACTTGACGTTAATCTAGAAACGGAATTTGAAGCCAAGTTAACACAAAGATTAGATAATAGTTAAGTTGGTAGTTAATTTTGATACAACTTAAGTAAAAGTGGTCATATGCAAGTTATTGCCGTTAAGTTAACCAAAAGTTTTTGCTACAAGTTCACTATAAGTCTTATAGTTAACTTGACTTTAAATTACGACTGCATATTGTCTTTAACTTAGATGCAAATATTACTTAATTATGACTTAACATAAACTTGATGTTAAGTTTGATGCAACTACTGATGCCCAAGATCTTGTAGTAAAAGCCTGGCTATCAGGGAAGACTTTAAAAATGTGCTTAGTACCTACATAATTTCATCAAGATCAAACCACTACAGCCATCCAGCGGTACTAATATTCTTTTAACTTTGCTGAACGCGTCCAATACGCTGGGGGAATTCCCGTCTTTGTAGCGGGTACTTCCCCATGAATCCCTGAATGAATGAAGTACAAATAATTCACTTTTGTACGCCTACATTTACACTCTATTTACGTCAAAAAATAAACATTGGCCTCATTTAAAATAAATTAAATTTCATTACGTTGATATTTAATAGTTTATTAGTGTGTTCTGATATTTTGGCAAACGGATAAGCCTTTTTTCAAATTGTAAAGTAATAAACGCGATCTTATCCGTTAAAAAGTCAAAAAGTCAAAAAGTGTAATAGTGCTTTTGATTTTTGTTGCGGTATAAAAGTAAACGAGTTCAGAGTTGAGTTAGTGCATTTTCGAGTGTTTGGAAAAAGTAAGTAATTCTTCGTATAATTTAGCCTAAAAATTATAATTGTACTTTCTAGTCAATATGCACTTACGAATATATTGCTTCAGTTCTTGCATTTCGCGAGTAGTTCTTATTTTATTTGTAGTGCACGCAGGGGCGGCCTTAGCCATTGCGAGGCTCCGGGCGGATAGATCTTTAAGGGGCACTCGTCTTTGTGAAATTAGTTTTAACATAGACGTAGTCAGAATAGGACAGGGTAGGACGCTTGCCCCTCCCCCCCCCCCAGCTCGTGTGGTTAACGAAAATTTATATTGAACTGAGGAGACATTCTCTAAAAAATTTTTATTCCACCAAAGTCGTCCTTCTTTAAACTATTGATATTTTCTCGAAATTTCGACTTATTTCACGAAATTCGACTTTTTTCATAAATTTCTTTGGAAATTTCAAATGTATTCCTAAAATTCGATCTATTTTATCAGAATCCAACTTAACTAAAAATTTCGAATTTTTATCTTAAAATTCATCGTTTTATTTTTAGAAATTCTATCATTTCTCAAAATTAGTTTTTTCCGGAAACTTCGACTTCTCTTTAAACTTTGATTTTCTGAAAATTTCGACTTCTTTTATCAAGATTTATCCTTTTGCTTAAAACTTGATCGATTTTTTGATAACAATATTTATCTGGAAATTTTTATTATGATTTTTTTAGAAATTTTGTAAAAAGACAAAAATTCCGCGAAAATTTCTCCTGGAATGGGGAAATACAACTTGTTTCTCAAAATTTCGACGATTATTTCAATATTGGACATTTTCTGACTCAGGGTAGGGCAGAACAGGGCGCATATCTGTTTCTAATTCAAGCGCTCAAGAGAAAAATCTAGAAATTACATTTTTCTCAAAATTTGTCCTTTTTCCAAAATTTCGACAAAATTTTACTCTCTCTAAAGAATTTCGAGTGTTTACTAAATTTTGACTTTTTTCTCAAAATTTCGATCTTTTTTTTGTTTTTCAAGAGAAAAAAAATCGAAATTTAAAAAAAAAACCAATTTAGAAAAATTGAAACTTCGATATTTTTCTTAAAATCCGCCTTTTTTCGCAAATTTAAAATAATCCTGAAATTCCATCCTGTATGTTCCCAGAAAACTGAATATTTTTCCTGGAAATTCGTATCTTTCTTAAAATTTTGACTTTTTTTTCAACACTCGGTTTTTCCACAAACGGACGGCTATTCTCAAAGTTGCACTTTTTCTTTAAGTTTGAATTATTTCTGGAAAATTTCGATCTTTGATGCTTCATTTGGTAAGATGTTGTGTACGTTGAAATCATCGAGAAAGACAACCTCAGCGTTTGGATAATTCGTCTGTAGGTAATCGAAGGTTACAGAGAGATAAGAGAAGAACTGTCTGCATGAGGGATCGTTTGGAGACAGATAAAGTGAACAAATGAATATTACTTCGCTTTTGGAACAGATTTTCATCCAAATCACATCATGATCAGCAGATTCCAGTGCTTCTTTTCGTTGACAGGGCGTAAAAGCACAAAAAAAATTGTCATAATTTCGTTGAAATACAGAACTTGTCCCCTGAAACCGGTTTCAGGAGACAAGTTCTGTATTTCAATTTTTGAAGATAACCAAGGACCAGTCCGTTCCACCAAATAATAATTTCGTTAAAAATAAGATGAAAATAAAAATTTCTAGAAAAAAGGATAAATTTGAGATTAGCTAAGCCAGAAGATCGGCTTTAAAGAAAATGTTGAAATTCTTCGCAATTTTACATAGTCTAATGTGAACCAAATTACTTATTGACAGATTTACAGATCGTAATAGTAATCAAAAGGGTTTTTAAAAATTGTGATAATAAATTTTTGTAATTCCTCTAAGTTGTCATTTAAACATTTCAACTGGAAAACTTTAATGTTGGTGGCAAAAATTAAATTTAAAAAAATCTTGCACTACAACTTTATATTATGGTCGAAATAAGCTAAAAAGTTGAAAACTCGCCGCTATAAATAATACAAAATGCAAACAAATTGCACATTATGGTATATTCTCGTCTGCTGCAAGAAATAACAGTAACATTTACACGCGTTCCATATTTCGCAAGACCTAAAGTGACATCAGATCAAGAGGGTGATATGTGCGAAGAATCTCCGCATATGCTCGAACGTGACAGTTGGGTAACTCAACCATCAAAGAATCCATGACCCGAACTTGAAGCTACACCGATGACCTTGCAAATTGCATTATACTTGCTAAGGTTTTTAACAAGGTCTCAACCTGAACGCAGCACGGAGACACGGCCCATTTTGTCAATTTTTATAGATCATGTCTGTCTCGTTTAAGTCACAAGTTGAAAGCCCATTAATGGCTCTCATTTCCAGTAATGCTATTGTAAATAATTGAAAGTGGACAAGTGAGGCTTCTTAATGCACCATTTCAATCAACTTTAGTAGTTGGAGTTGAAGATGCCTATTAGAAAAGTACTTAGGGGCCGTTCATAAATTACGTAAGAGGTTTTGAGGGCTATTTTGACCCCCTCACCCCTATTGTAAGACATCATAAGATTTCAACTACTCCCCCCTGCCCCTTAATAAGAAATTTTCGTAAGAAATGTATGCATCAATAAAATACAACTCCGTTAGTTTTAAAAATACCTTTTATTATCATCTTATTGTTATAAATATCATTAACTCACTTGAATAGCATTAATCTTATCAACCTATCACAGTTTTGACCAGAATTAGTTTAGTAAAACCTAAGGTATTGAAAAAACTAGATACTAAATCAAAACTCTAATTATTATTTATCCACGGACTGACTAACCATTCAGATATTGATTCAATTACCAGAATGACTGATTTCTTTTGTTTCTCTTGAGGCTCTTCAATTTTTTCAATAATCAATATCTTCATTGTCGTACCATTCTATATCATGGGTATTATTATTGTATGATGTAAGATACAGGCTCTGTCCATCACGACGACGCAATAATTTAATAGGATGAAAATTCTCAGTACGAGCACACTGGTACTTGTGAACTGATTGACGATGGATTTTCACATTTTTATTTGATGCAAAGTACAATCCACATGTTGGACATGTACGTGCAATCAATTGCGTTTGAACCGCAGGACAATAAAAGTCGTATGGTGTTAAAATAAAATCTGGGCGGCTAGGAATTTCAATGTTTGGAGATAATTGCACAAATAAAGGACAAAAATTAGCATTTGCTTGGTTTTTAGGAAGTGGTATATCTAAAGTTTGTGCTTGTCGAAGAGGATAAGGTGGTGGAATAAATCCATCTGGTAATATCATTCGCAAATTACTTCGTAATTTTCCACAGCATCTAAATTCTGTGCATTTGCTAATTTGCAATAAATACTGAGATTCTCTTACATGTCTACAGTACCAATCAGGAGTCCATTCCACTAAACTTCTATCAATATTATCACTACCAGGATCTACGTATTCAGCAACAACTGGCTTATAATCAATAATTAACTTACTCCATATTTGCGCTAAAATATCACCAGCCATTTTGAAATTTTTGAGTTCAAGTTCATTATCAATTGTACGTCGCTGATCATCAAGATGATTACCAAAAGAAACATATGGTAAGACAAGTCCAGATAATTGATGACTCAATGGAGCCATTCTACGCTCTACCCGATTGAAGCAACTTCTTCCGGGAGCGTTAGTGATAATAAATATAGCATCAATATCAAATTTACGAAAGTGGGAAACAGCATGAGAGATGACTTGAGGAAAGCGTGGATTTTCATCAGGTCCTCCGTCAACAGTCATGATTATAACTGGTTTTATATTATTATAATCTGTTTTGGCCAGGGATTGAAATTCTGCTAGCTCGATAAGATGTTCTAGATCGATGCTATGAGTGCGTGCAGATGATGATGAATGTTTTCCCGATCTGATTGCAACGTACGTAGGTCCACTGTATGTCACTGCTTCAGGTTTGCCCATTCCATCAGTATTAATTTCAATGCCAGCATATACTGAAGGTATTAATTTATGTTTTTCTGCCACCACCCAGTCGCAATCTGGTAGTCGTACTCGATATTCCATATGCATCAGGAAGGGTGCTTGTTTTTCTACAGCAGTTTTACCAATTGGAATGCGCGCTTTGTCGTCCTGTGACAAGAAGAAAACCTGAGCAGGCCCAAGCATGGAGGCGAGAGACTCGATAGCCCGGATAGAAGCAGTGCAAAATTTATCAACGGGATGGCATTTGTTGCTCTCGCCAGTTTTACCGGAACTGTTTTTTCCTTGAATTGTAGTAGAACATCTAGGTAAAAAACGAAGATACGTAGCACTTCGTGATAGATTGAAACCTAACGTCTCTAGTTCTTTGAGTCAAGTCATCTAGAGTTCTACAGCTTCTTACCATTTTAGTTCGGCGTTTCTCATCTGCACCACCTCCAAAGCTCGCAATTTCTGCTAAAACTTCCAACAGCTCAGGTTGAGCTTCCTCCAAACGAGGGCGACCCACTGGCTCGTGCACATTTAATTGTTGTTTTACAACTGGATTCTTAATAACATCTTTTATCAATGCCTGTCTTTTTTTCTGAAACTTTTTTGATATTCAGCGTTTTGTTTTTTATTAGCAAGTTGTTTTTTAGCTTCACCGAGGTTTTTTGCAATTTAGTGATTTCTTGATTGATCTTGAGTCCTCCAAAACCAGAATCCCGACGTAAAATACTTGTATTTAATTCACTCTCCACCAATTAAATTTTTTTTTCAATTGCATCTTGTGCTGGAGTAGGATGACATGTTAATTGTGATTTATCAGGAATCGCCTCTTTTGGAATCAGTCTGTGCGCCATATCGACTTCTCTAGTGCATAATGCGACAGAAGAATCTGTTGAGTTTTTGTGCATCAAAGCAAGCGGTCCACCAGACACATTTTGCTGTAAGAAGTGATTTTGATTATAGCTTAGCATACACAGCAAAATATGCCTAACTTATAAGTTTATTTAAATAAAATTTTACATATAACAATTACTTAAAAATAATATTAAAATATTGATAATAATATTTTAAACAAAAAAATTTAGAAATAAAGTGCCAACTAACCTGTTTAAAAAAAACGAGCATGTTGATTTTTTCTTAGCAGCAAGCTGTTTTAAATCATTTATTTTTTGAGATACAAATTTTCCGAAAGCATTGTCTATCATTTTTGAAAATTTCTTTGTTGGTTGTCCAGAATAAATTAGACTCTTGTTGACAAACCTTTGGTGTTTTATCTGGGAAACCTTCTACCCACGCTTTGAATAACAGTGGATGTAAGTATCCAGACATGTTAGATAAAATAAATATTCTAAAAGGAAATGAAGTATATTTTTGAGATTTCAAGTAACAGGGAAATCCCCGATCAACGAGAACAACAACGAAATAGTAGAAAGTCTAGAAGTACTGACAACATATGATTCTTGTAAGATTCAATACTGAGTAAGAGAGATAAAGCACAGATGGCGCTATCCAATAATGCCATTTCTTAACGCGAAAGTGGTAAAATTTCGAAATTTTACGTAATCAATCAAATTCTCTACCCTCCCTATAGTAAGAAACTATAATATTTAATCAACACCCCCCCCCCCCCGTTAAATATCTATCATAATTTATGAACGGCCCCTTAGCTAATGAGGCAGATCATGTTAGGTTTTAAATTAGTTATTTCTTCAATGCATTGCTGTTTTCAATGGTTTTTGGTTAACTTATTACTTTTAACACAAAAGTATCAAAAAATTTTTGGATACAGATGTGCCAGATGGACAGTACATTATCCAAGGCCTTGGTGGCGAATTAAATGTTGATAGCGCACTAAGGGCCCCTCCTAATATACTTATACTACTAAAAAAGGTGATTTTTTTTAAAGACTATAAATGTTATGTACTATCACAGGGATGAGCAAGATGCGGCTCGCCTAAGCTCTACTGCCTTACATAAATGTCAGATGAGATACCATCATCGACGACCTGAAGAAATCTGTCATCGAGGAAACTGGATACCAAATAAAGATATTTGCAACGAGCTCATTTTTATTACATTTTATATCAAATAAAGTTGTTAGCACAGTTGATTTTGACTGAAGAAATAGCCCACTAAAATCCTCTATATAAATTTCTATATAAATTCCGAATTTTTTTTTGTGAAACGGACTGCTCCTTGGTTATCTTCAAAAATTGAAATACAAATCTTGTCCCCTGAAACTAAGAAAGATTAAAAAACACAACAAAGGTTACTTTAACGCTTTTCGATAGCCAAGCTATCATCTTCAGAGAAATATTCTCTTTCGTGTTTGTATTTCAATTTTTGAAGATAACCAACGACCGACCAGTCTGTTCCATCTCTATATTTTAGTGGAAAAGTCATCAAAGTCGGTTAAACCATTTCTGAGATTAGCTCGGACGCTTGTCCGAGTCTGCTTAGACAGACAAAAGTTTTGAAAATGAATGAATTGCTTAGTCTCAAAAAATGGAGCTTTGATTAAAAGCGCCAATAGTGATTTGGTTGTTGATGGGTTGATTTTAATTAAATAGATGTTTTTGGTATTTCAAATAAAACAACGAAGCAGCCAGATCGTGTTTCTTCTTACTTAAAAAAGTGGCGGAGTGTTAACCAGTCTCCAAAGCCTTGTCTGCGTCTTAAAGGGATTATGATTAATGGATAAGCTTCTATAATTTTACAAGGTTATTATTCAGAGCACTTCAATAATAAATATAACTGTGTTTTTTTTTTGACAACCACGTAAAAACGCTTTCAAAAGAACATATATTTATAGGTTTGAATTTGAATGCAGTCATATGACCCATAAAATTATGTAAAATAATGCACAATACTGTTGCAGATTACACCCACTTCGCATTTAATGCAACTAAATATCGTGCGAAATTCTTCCGGGTCAAGAACTTGCTTGGTACCATTACCTACAAAATCAGCATTCTTGGAACCTTTCCAACCATTATATTAAATAATATTCACTGCACCGAATGGAGTTTTGATCGTGGTGATAAGTTTTACCAAACGCATTTGAAATGTGAACAGCAGGATTTAAATACTGAAAAAATTGGAAATGAAACTCCTTCGGGTTTTACATGCTAACAACATTCTTTGCGAGGCATGTGAACGAATCTTACAAGTGATCAGGCAAGAATTGCAAAAGATAGCAGTAACAAATAAAAGTTTATGGTACAACAATTTTCAGTAACGTACACGCGTTGCAGTTTCTCTGACGACAAGGATAATAATTATCAGTCTCGTTCCAAAGTAGAATTTCATTGTGATACCAAAAGCATTTACGTGAAGAAAAATTTTAAATTTATTTTTTTAAATAGTTTTTTAACTATTATTACCGATTTTGATGTTTGCTTAGAAAGGAGAACATTTTTACTGTTGGTGTAAGTAGGTTTTTAATTGGAAAAATTTGAAAATCATAAAACAGAAATTGCGATATTAATAATATAAAAAAAATTAGGCAGACAGGTGGACTGCCAACAGAGGTGAAAGCTTCTAGGAAATAATAGGGGCTATTTTGATTTTCAATATAATTGTAGCATAAATTAAAATTTCACTATTTGTGAATTTAAAGTATCAACATTCCTTTGGTTTCCAGAGAGATTCAAGCCTCCACTGCCTATCACGCAAATTTTTAATTCAATTACTCGTCTTACTTACAGCTACATAACACTTTTAACATTACAGTATGTTGGTAACGAGGATTAGCGTAATGATGACGGAAAATTATAATTTTTATCCCTATCAAGAATTGCTCAAACCACCTAAAAAAATTTTCACTTCAAAAACAAAGACATTTTCAAAATTTTGAATTTAATATCAGTCAATAGATTTTATGTTTTCAATAATTTGGACGTTTTTCGAAACAGACGAAAGACAGTTAAAAAAAATTTCAAATTTATAAAAACCATTTTAAATTTAACTAATTATGCTGAGAAAATAAACAAAATGATACAAGAAAAAGGAAAAATTTAAACTTGGATTTCGACAAGGAGAAAAATTCGAAATTTATAAAGAAACAGCAACAACAAATTCGAGTTTAATCGTGAAACTTTGAGAAAAAATGTACAAATATTTGGATTAAAGTAAAGATTCTACATGGAGTTTAAGCAGTGGCGTAGTTATCAAGGGACGATATTTTGCGGTGCACGAGGGCCCTGCTGCTAAAAGAGCCCTGTCACAGTTTTTTCTTACAATTTAGATTGCAAATGGTTTGTTTATATAAATGTCTCCTCCATGGTATAAAAGGGCGCAGTTAGGAAAGGAGTTGGGGAACTAAACCAACAAACATTCGAAATTTATAAAATACACGTTATTCGATTTATTTCTACTTAATTTCGAGAAAAAGTGGTTTGTTCTTAGATACAATTTAGCATGCACAAATGTTCCAATAGGAGACTTGCAGCCATGGGAGCAGTTAAAAAAAGGTTTGGGGAGGCTAAGCCAACAAAAAATTCTAAATTTATAATAAATAATATCTTTTTTAATTCAATCCGCTTGCAAATGGCAACCCCATTATGCCTTCAAAGCACTGCGAGTAGGATGGGGAAACAAGAATAGATGGCACCTTCTTAAACAAGGATAGGTTGTAATTTTTGGGGAAAATTCCGTTCGGTAACGAGTTCCATAGCTTGGAAGTTCTATAGAAAAAGAGACTTCGTAGACAGAAGGTCGCCTTTAAAATAAAAAATTCAAGTTGATGTATCCTAGTTTTTATCCAAAAATATGAGGAACATGGAAAAATTCTTAAACTGCTCTGGAAGTAAACAAAATCTGAAAGTCTAAATATTTCATTATGCAACTAATTCTCCTCTTTATTTAATATAGTTATTGTAACGCCTCAAGACTTTAAAAAAAAAAGTTTTTCCTTACTATGCAAATTAGGACTCACAGCTTCTATAACTTCTTCGCTGGAAGAAAATTTACGACCTTTTAAACTTCCTTTCAGTTGAGGAGAGAGATGATCGTTGGACATAGCCAGCCCTATTTAACGGAAAGCAGTGGCGGCTGGTCCTATAGAGCGCAAGAGCGCGCGCACCTCGTGAAATGAGTGATTAATTTTTTTCCGTTTAATGTAAAAGACAAGGATTTATCACATTTTTAACTACTAAATAATGATCTCTTAATTAATTAGTACTTGTGCATTACTTGGAATAAAGTGCGCATATGTTTTATTCCATTATGAGAAAATTTAAATAAGTTGGTGCGCTCAGAACTAAGCACTTGGCGTGGCTGCTGAACGATTCCTATCAACGGCATCCTCGCGTTTCGTAGAAACAATAAATTACGGAGCGCGCATTAAAGTTAGCGCGGTACGCCGCTCCCCCACGGAATGTTGTCGGATGATGAGTACGAGACAGAGTTTGAAGTGAAATATTTATGGTTCACGTGATAAGATTTCTGTTACAACTTTTGTGTCTTAATTTTGTTTCGAAATGAAGGATAGATTTTCATATCGTCAATCAATTATATTTCGATTATCTAATTATTAACATAAAAAGAAGTCATATGAGTCAAATTTTATTACGTTATCTGCAATCAATCTGGCAGAAGTATATCTTGTTACATCTGCCTGCTTTGTCTGTTATTGTTGTGATTGGCTGATTTGTATGATTTAAATATTTAAACAAATTTTAAAATGAGTGACACAGACTAAACACTTTGAAGGTTTAAAACTATAAATGTTCAGTCATTTAAATTATAATGAAAACTACGAGAATTTTTTGTGTATTATTATTATGCATTACTCCTTAACGAGAAAAAACAAGTAGGGATGCAAACGATAGTTTAATGTTTTCAAAACATCGATATAACGTTTGTAAACATCAATATTTCAACATCGATTCTAAAACATAAAAAATATCGATACATCGTTCCGTTAACAAACGATGTTTGAAAAGTCGATGTATCGTATCGCGATGGAATTAGCGCCATCTGTTGCATAGAATTAATATTGATGGTACAAATGACCATACAATTTTGTAACTAGTTGCTTGATGGCAGCAGTGTATATTTAACAAATTGATACTGAATCTTAGCGGCAGGCAAACAAACAGAACAATTATCTGACTATTCATAGTTTAGATACTTTTATTTGGCAACCTATAAAAAAACACAAATTTTGAAAGAAAAATAAGAATTTTTAGAAAAGTATTAATATGAAAACTCAAAACTATAAACAGAATTTTCACAATTATTTACTATTTATTTAATATTTAAAAAAAAAATCTTACCTATCAACATTTCCAGTCTGAACTTCAAATATTCAGTTCCTCTAAGACAACTTACTTTACATAAATTTCTTTTTTTGAATTTTAATTTTGTTAATTTCGTATTTTAATTGAAAACCTCTACAAAAAAAGTCGAAATTTTCATAAAAAAGATAAACATTTCTAGAAATAGACCAATTTTCAAGTTAGACATAAAAATGTCCAAATTAAAACCTAAACAGAATTCTCAAAATTTCGGACCTAATTTCCAAATTTGGAATATTTGAAAAGTTGTCAACTTTTGAATAATTAAATCTTCATACTTAATACAAGAAATTATGAATTTTTAACAAAATTCCTTGTTTAAATTTGAAAATTGCATACTTTTTAATTC
The DNA here is from genome assembly GCA_028583605.1 of Dastarcus helophoroides. NCBI lineage: Eukaryota > Metazoa > Arthropoda > Insecta > Coleoptera > Bothrideridae > Dastarcus > Dastarcus helophoroides. Next base: position 7,471,423 of record CM053328.1, read on the forward strand.
CAAATTTTCTTGGAAATTTCCAACCTTTCCTGACATTGTGTATTAAATTTTTATTTTTATAAATTTTGGTTTTTTTTCGAATTGTTTTCCCCAAATCCGGACTTTAATCTAAAAGTTTTATCGAAATTTTGAACATTTTTTTTAACATTTAAGATTAAAGTGAAAAATTTTAGAACTTTCAGTTTAGTTTTAGCTAGTTTCTTCCCATGTATGTCTATAATTTCGAAATGTCTGCTTTGTTCGAAAAATTTAAACTTCAAATGTACTCTTCGGCTCAAAAATTTTTTTTATACAAAATTCGACTTTTTCAAAATATTGAGGTTTTTGGAAATCTTGCCTTTCTATTGAACATTTTAACTCTTTATGAAAATGTCTACATTTTTAAAAATTTCGACTAATTAAAAATTTTCGTATTTTTTTCCGTTTTTTAAAATTTCTAGTTTTTAGAAAATTTGGATCTTTTTGAAAATTTCGATTTTCAAAAAATTTCGGGTTCTTCTGAAAATTTTGAATGTTTAAATTTCTGACTCTTTTTTGAAAATTACTAAGACTCAAAGCTTGACTTTTTTAAGAGTTTGGCATTTTCACAAATTGCTTGGACTTTTATAAAAAGTTTGAGTTTATATAAAAATTTCGAATTGTTTTCGAAAATGTGGATTTTTTTCTAAAAATTTTATTTTTTTATAATAATTCAACATTTTTCAAAATTTCAGCTTTTAATTTCTTCAAAATGTTAATTTGTTTTTCAAAATTGTGATTTTTTAAAAATTTCGACATTTTTTAGAAATTTTTATTTTTTAAAACTCCTTGGATTTTTCTAACATTTCACTTTTTATCAAAAACTTTCGATTTTTTTAATTTTCAATGTTTTTTAAATTGTCGATCATTTTTTTTAATTCTGGCGTTATTTTAAAATTTCAACCATTTTGAAAAATTCAGTCACGTTTTTTCACAGTTTCACCTATTTTTAAAATGTTTGGCTATTTCTCAAAATTTCGAATTTTTCGTTAAATCTTTACATTTCCAAAATTACATTTTTTTGAGTTAAATTAAAACCACTTTTAAAAAAGTTTGGAAGTTTTGAAAATTTCATTTATTTCATAAAAAAATTTGAAATTTTCTTGAAAGGCATCTTTTGAAATTTTCCAGTTGTCTTCAAAATTTCGACTTTCTTTTTAAACATTTCGATATTTTTCAACTTTCTACAGTATTTAAAAATTTTGTCCTCTTTAAATTTTGATTATTCTACAAAATTTCGACCTTTTTTGAAAATCTTTACTTTGGTCAAAATTACAATTTATCTTCAAATGAAATTAGTAAAAAAAAATTTCGTTTTTTTTTTGAAAATCGGTTTTTTTTAAATGTTGTCTTGAACCTGTTTACTATTTCTTTCAGAATTTCCACATTTTTGAAAATTTTGACTTTCATGAAAATGTCGATATTTTTCTAAATTTTAACTTGAAATTTCGATTCAAAATTCGTCTGTTAAAATTCCGACTTTCTCGAAAATTTGAAATGTTTTCAAATATATCGTTTTTTAAAAATTTTCGAATTCTTTTTTTTTAATTAGTGCGATTTAAAAATTTTCAAAATTTGATATTTTCTCAACACTTCCCTTTTTTTAAATTCCGACTTTTATAAAGTTTGGCATTTTTACAAAATTTAGCCTGACGTTTTAAAAAAAATTTTATCGAAATTTAGACTTTTTTTGAAAAACCTGAATTTTTTATGAAAATTTTAACGTTTCAAAATTTAGCCTTTTCTTTTAAATTTCCGAAGTTCCTCAAAATTTTAAGTTCTTTTTCAAAATTTAGGGTATTTTAAAAATTTTGACATTTTTAAAATTCGTTTATTTTTCAAAATTCCAAAATGTGTAATAAACCAAATTTTATTTTTATCAATTTTAGTTTTTTCCCGAAATTTGAGTTTGTTTTGACATTTCATAAAAAATAATCAAAGAAATTAGGCGAAGAAAGACCATCAACCAATAAACAGTGTTAGAAACTTCGAGTTTAAAGGCGAATTGTCGAGTTTTTCTCAAAATTTCGACTTCAATCTTGAAATATCAACTTTTTTCTCGAAATTCCAGGAATAAAGTCAAAATTTCGACTTTAATCTCAAATTTCGACTTTAATTTGAAAATTTCGAGAAAAAAGTCGAAATTTTAGTTATTAAAAATTGAAGTAACCGAACACATCTTAGCGTCATCTGTCAATATTGTATACCTAACCTAATTTTCGTGTATATTTATGGTCGAATGTTCGAGATTAAAGTCGAAATTTTACCTTTGACTTTGGAATTTCTAAAAAACAGTTGACATTTCGAAATTGAAGGCGAAATTTCGACATTAGAGTCAAAATTTTGACGAAATTTCGAGAAAAAAGTGGAAGTTCCAATTAAACTTGGAATTAAAAAAAGTTCTTTTTAAATTGATGTCCTTTTCTATACTTTCCGAATTTTGACTTCTTAAACTCGCAATTAAATATTTAAAAAACATTAGAAAAATATCGATGTAACGATACCGAATACCGATGTTTAAGACATCGATGGTTGATTGAAAAAAATATCGATGTTCAAACAACGATGCTTTTTTGAACGATGTTGCATCCCTAAAAACAAGTACTTAACTGTGAAATGATAAATGCTAAATGCGTACGTGTCGGCTGATCGATTGCGTTTGCTAATTATGCCGCTTGCAGGCTTAACTGCCAATATTACCGCTATTCACAAAAAGATAGCAGCGGCCATTCTAGGGCCTAATAATTAATTTGTTAATTTGGTATTTGGTTCAAAATTATAAAAAAAATAGTTCGTTGAATAAACACCCACCACTAATTATGACATTGTCAGTATGCGTGAAAATTTGAAGTGTATGTTTGTCAGTGTCAGAATTCTGCTTCAGGTTTTAGAAGATTTAATTGTGTTTTTAAAATTAACAGCATTATTATATTAAAAAACGATTTTGGTATACTTCCACTAGAAGAGAAAGTGAAAACAAAAGAACTAGGTAGGCGTTTGCCACTGTTAAAAATAGAATAAAAATGTGAAAAATAAATAAATAAAATACTATTAAATACGACGCCTTACAAAAAGCTTTTGTTTCTCCTAAATTTAATACCTTGCTGCGGTATTGAAGTCACCTAAACTTTAACTATTAATATTTGTTTCATCTGCGCACCCCCTGTCAATAAGTCACCAGCCGCCACTGACGGAAAGTAATATTTTGCAATGGAAGCTGTACTTTCCTAGTTTTCGTGGAAAAGACGTCATTGCTGTTAGGAAGGAAGAAGGACGCTTTTATATCTAGGTAACTGAAATACAAATCTTCTCCCCTGAAATCAAGAAAAATTAAAAACACAACAGAGGTTGCTCTCAATCTCTCTTGGTTTCAGGGGACAAGATTTGTATTTCAATTTTTGAAGATAACCAAGGACCAGTCCGTTTCACCAAAATCAAGATAACTAAAAATATGAATTACAATCAAGGAACCAACAAACATAAACTAACATAACGATCCTAATATCATAAAGGGTTAGTTAAATTAGATATTAATTTGCGGACTCATAAAATCACAATAGAGCAACTACTGTAAGTAATAAGAAATCTGAGAAATAAAATCATCAACAGAAAGATCCAGACAGAAAACACAAATTTATCCTCATGTAGCCCATTAAAATAACTCTACATGTCTGCTGAATGTGGATATGATTTACTCAATTAGGGATTAATTAATGTTATGCATGTAAATCTTTTATTAATAGCCATCATTTAAGCCGAGAGTTGTTCTACACCTTTAACGATATTTTAATATATTCATTAAATATGAGAAATAAAGCCAAAAGAAAATAAAACAGGCCCAGGCTGTCTAGTTTATTAACAGCCAATTTAGCTCGCAATCCATTCATTTGGAGGTAAGTTCACCTGTCTACCAGTTTGAAAGAAATGGGAGCTTCTATAAAGTTGTTAAGAAAAAAAATAACATTTTAGGCAATATCAATTTAAAATATGGAAAATCTTTTGAAAACGAATTTAGTAAAATTTATATGTTTGCAAAGTTGATAAAAAAATTCATTGCTAACGTTTTGAAAAATGTATCTGTCAGATTTTTCAGAAAAATCGATAAAAACTAAAAGAACTTTAAATTAAACAGGAAGAGGAATATCTCAAAATAACAAAATGAAATTTTAGAAAAAAAGAACCTTTGCATCGAAGAATTCTAAATTTTTGCGTTTTGAAGAAAAATATGTTCACATTTTAACCTCACATTTTGAAAAAACGTCCAATTTTGGAAAAAATAGCTCGAGCCAAACCTCATTTTAGTACCTAGCAACCAAAGAACCAACCAATGAACGAGTTGGGTAGGTACGTAAGCTGCAGAATGCTCCCAAATTCTGTATTTTTTTTTTTGTACAAAACAAAAAGTTAATAATATTACAAATGGTACATTAACATAGCTAAGTGCTGGGTGGGGGATTTACTCTCCTTGGTTAAAGCAGTCGACCTAAAATTTATAGTCAACTAAGTAGGCTTTTCCAGAAATTACCATTTTTACTTCAAAATTGGTCTTCCTTGAAATTATGAAATCATTCGAAATACTGACTTTTTTCAAAATTCTTCTTTTTTCGCAAAATTTGTCTTTTTATTTTGAATTTAAATTTATACTTAAAATTTGACTTCTTTTTTATTAAAATCTAATCTTTTCAAAATGTTGAATTTTTATCCTAACATTTTTCATATTTACTTCAAAATTTCCAATTTTCAAAATTTGGCCTTTTTTGGAAATTTCTACTTTTTTGAAATCCGAATTTCTGCAAATTTCGAAGTGTTTAATGAAAATGTGTTTTTTCCTCAAAATTTGGACTATCTCTTGATAAAAAGTAGAAACTTTGAAAACTTTGGAAATTCTGAATTTTTCTAAAAAGGCAAACTTTGTAAATTTCAAAGATTTCGAGATTTTTTTATCCAATTTTCTGAAAATTTGAACTTGTTTCTCAAAATGTTGAGATTAATCTCAACATTGGTTATTTTCTGACGTCATGATAAGATTTCGAGATTTTTTTTAACCAATCTTCTGAAAATTTAAACTTGTTGCTCAAATTGTTGAGATTTATCTCAATGTTGGATATTTTTTGACGTTATGATGAGGTATTTGTCTCCCTCTGACTTAAGCAGTTAAGAAAAAATAAATATTCAACCGAAAACTTCTGACTTTTTCTCAAAATTTGCACTTTTTTTCAAAATTTAACAAAAGTGAAGACAGATATTTTGAATTTTTACTAGATGTCGACTTTTTCCTTGAAATTTCGATCTTTTTATCGTAAAAACTTTTTCTCGAATTTTGTTTGTAACTAATTTTTGTTTTTCAAAATTTTAATTGCATTTCCTTTTTTCTCAACATTTCAAAAAAATTTTTTTTCATAAACGTCTATCCTGAAAATTTGACTTTCTATGCAAAATTTTTCCGGAATACGTCTTTTCTCGAAGTTTTGATTTTTTCTTTTCAAAGTTCGCTTTTTTTAATTTCGCCTTTATTCACAAATCTTGATTTTTTTCTTAAAATTTGACTTTTTTCCTCAATTTTAAGGTTTTTCTCGAAATTGCATTATTTTTCTTAACATTGGATTTCTTTTGAAATTTTCTACCTTCTAGAATCAGAAGTTTTAGAAATTTTGACCATTTGCTTGAAATTTGTCTTGTTTGATATTTTCATATTTATTTTAAAATTCCGAATTTAATATTTTTGGAAATGACGACTTCTCCTTCAAAATTGGTCTTTTCTTTGAAATTTCGATCTTCTATTCGATCTTTTATTCGAAATTTCTATTCTTTGTTAATTTTCTTTTGGAAATGTATATTGTTTCCTTGAAATTCATCTTTTTTTCTAAATTTCAACATTTTTCTCAAAATCATGTCTTCAAAATCTCTACTTTCAAGTTCCTACAAACCTCAACATTCCCATTCCTAAAGTTACTGGAAATTTAAACTTTCTCCTCGAAATTTATCTTTTTTCTCAAGATGTCGATACTTTTTGTTCAAATTTCGTCTTTTTCACAAACAACTATTCTCAAAAGTATTGTTTTATTAAAATTTAGCTTTGTGTGGGATATTTTATTGTTTTCTTGACGTTTCGTCTTTTTGCTCAAAATACGTCTTTTTTGGAATTTTCGATTCGTTTCATTCGTTCTCAAATTTCCATTTTATTTCAAAATGCGATATTTTCTTAAAATTAGCTTTCTTTGGAAAATTTTGACCGTCGACCGTCGAAATTTCGACCGTGTTTCTCGAAATGTCACCTTGTTTTTGAAATTTCGTTATTTTTACGTTTATTTTTCTAAAAATTCTCATATTTTAGAATTTTTCTGGAAATTTAGACTTTCTCCTTGAAATTTATTTTTTTCCCAAAATGTTGATGCTTTTTGTTCAAATTTCGTCTTTTTCATAGACAACTATTCTCAAAATTTGACTATAGTTTTTTCAAAATTTAAGTTTCTGTAAAATTCTTTTTATTGTTTTCGTGAAGTTGCGTCTTTTTGCCCGAAGTACGTCTTTTTTGGGATTTTCGGTTCGTTTCATTCGTTATCAAATTTCCATTTTATTTAAAATTTCCACATCTTCTTAAAATTGGCTTTCTTTGGAAAATTTTAACGTCCACCGTCGAAATTTCGACCATCTTTCTCGAAATGTTACCTTGTTTTTAAATTTTCCGTTATTTTACGTTTATTTTTCAAAAAATTCTCATATTTTAGAATCTTAAAGTATAGAAATTTGGACTTTCTCCTCAAAATTTATTTTTTTTCTCAAAATTTCGATACTTTTTGTTCAAATTTCGTCTTTTTCAAGGACAACTATTCTCAAAATTTGACTATTGTTTTCTAAAATTTAACTTTCTGTAAAAAAATTTCATTGTTTTCGTGAAGTTGCGTCTTTTTGCTCGAAAGACGTCTTTTTTTGGATTTTCGATTCGTTTCATTCGTTTTCAAATTTCCAATTTATTCCAAAATTTGACATTTTCTTAAAATTGGCTTTCTTTGGAAAATTTTGACCGTCGACCGTCGAAATTTCGACCGTCTTTCTTGAAATGTCACCTTGTTTTTGAAATTCCGTTATTTTATGTTTATTTTTCTAAAAATTTTCATATTTTAGAACTTTAATTTCTAGAAATTTTGACTAAACTTCTAAAGTTGCTGGAAATTTAGACTTTCTTCTCGAAATTTATCTCTTTTCTTAAAATTTCGATACTTTTTGTTCAAATTTCGACTAAACTTCTAAAGTTTCTAAAAATTTACACTTTCTCCTCTTAATTTATCTTTTTTCTCAAAATTTCGATATTTTCTCTTAAAATAAGTGTTTTTACAAAATTCGGCTTTAGTATCAAACTTCTACTTTTTTGTTTGTATTTTCATTCAAAAATCTTTTTTCTTTGAGATCCCTTCATTTTTTCGTAAAATTATTATTTAAAGTTGCATATTTTGACACTACTTAAAGCATTTTGCTTGCATATTTCTATGTTGCATATAACCCGGTCTCTGGTAATTATTTATTAATATTGTATCAATTTATTTTTATAAACTTCAAATTTCATATAAAAGTTTGATTTTTTTTCGCATCGACATTAAACATTAACATTTCTTATGTTTTTTCCTAAAACTTCAATTTTAATTTTATAGAAATTTTAATTTAATTTTTCGAAATTAAGACATAAATCTCCCGAGTTTAACTCAAGATATCGGGTAAAAAAATAATAATTTTAAAACACTTTCTCGAAATTGTTACTTTTTTCGCAGAATTCCACATTTAATCTTTCAATTTTTAATTATTTTCACCAAATTTTACTTACAGTCGTAAATTCCACCCTTTTTCAAGTTTCAGGCTGTTAAACTTGTCTAAATTTCGATTTGAAACAATTAACTTTATATTTTTCTAAAAATTTTAACTTTTTTTTTTGAAATTTCGACGCAGTTTCCAAATTTCGATATATTTCTTTAATTATTTTTTTTAAGTTCAGTTGACTAGCAAAGGAAACCCTATTATGCCTTTAAAGCATTGCGAATATTCTTGAAATTTCTTTGTTAATTTGGAAGCATCAATTATTTTCTTGTAATTTAAGGAACTTTTTTTTAGATTAACGATTTCTTCGAAATTTTATATCACACAATTTAAACTCTAATTTTTACCTTTACTGCCAAAACCTATAAAGATCTCAACCGTTTTTAGAGTTTAAGCGATTTTTTAAATTTTGAGTATAACTTTTTTCTCAAAAAACTGCCTTGAAATGCAAGGTTTTAATCTTTTTCTAATTATTTTGATTTTTCTTGCAAAATTTTGTCTTTAACTTCGAAGTAGTCCACTTCTGTTTCGAAATTTTAATTCGAACTTACAAGAATTTCAAAATTTCGAGATTTAAACTGAAATTTTCTAGTAAATTCGCAATTAAAAAAAATAAGTTTCCAAAAAAAAAGGTGTGAATTTGGATATTAAAATCAACATATCAAAGAAAATTAGATTCCCTAAAAAAAGGCAGGATTTTAAAATTAAAATGGAAAATTTCAAAAAAAGTAAGCTGAATTTGTAAACTAGGATTTTTGCGAAAACAATCAAAATTTTGAACATAAAAAGAAATAAAGAAGTCAAGCTAAATCTTCTGTCGGAATTTCATTTCTTCGAAATTTTGAGTTTAATAGCGAAAGTCGAAACAGTAGAAAAAAAGATAAAATTGTCGATGCTCTAAAGCAGAAAAAAATCAAAAATCAAAAAACGAAATTTGTAGAAAAAACTTGTACACTTACAATTTGAAATAAATTTTAAGAAACAAATCGAATTTGAGTTTCAGTTAATGAATTGATTAATTTAAAAAAGGGAAAATTAAAGGATAAACTTAAAATTTGGATAAAAAGTCAGCAAGTTCGAGAAAAAAAAAACCCAAATCGTTGGTAAACTAAACATTTCGACTTGAATTAATTTTTTTCGTTTTAAATTGGAAATTTTTTTCTTCAAATTTTTGATATTAACATTAAGAATTTCGACCTGCTCCAAATTTTGGAAATTAGTTTTTAGGTAGAAATGTTGTGAAAAAAGTCGAAATTAAAAAAAATTCTTAAGATCATTCGTTTTTCATACAAAATAAAGTTGTTTCGTCTAAATTTCATGAGATTATTAGTTAAATTGCTGCGCCTCTTACTTATCGCCCTTGACGGCGGATAACCTTCTCATTTCTGCGAAGCATCCCTGCAAAAGTTCCCCGATAATTACAACTTATCCTGTTTAAAACAGCACTTCTTCACCGTCTGTCTTCATTCTCTTCTGATTACTCGTAGTACTTTAAGAGCTAGGGTATAAAAAAGTTTGTCTAGATTGTTCTTTTCAAAAAAGATGCCCAGTAATGAGAAAAAAAAAAGGAAGGATGCGATGGCCGGGAATCGAACCCGGATCAACTGCTTGGAAGGCAACTATGCTGACCATTACACCACCATCGCCCGTTGTTTCGATTGATTTTAGAATGCGTTTTCGTGGAGTATGTCAGCACTCGTTACTCTGTTGTCATTGAAAAACTTTTGTATATTTTATTTTAGTATAAGATCGCTTGACGCGCCTAAAGAAGTTTACATTTCAATAATAAAAACATCGTTAGCAAATTACAATAGTAATATTTAGAATTAGGTTTTTAAAGAAGGTAAGGCATGACAATTTGACCTCTAAATTGATGAAATTAGTAAATGCTGGAAGAATTTATGCTTGAGGCTAGCAAATTAACTAAATAGATGTGAACATAAATCATCACTAGGAAACGAATTGATGGATTTGGGAAATCGTAAATTTAAGAAGCATAATAGTTTAATTACTTTAATGGTTTGCCAAGTAAACTAAAATAATCATTAAATTGAATTCTAAATTCGGTACTTTTTACCATAAATAGGGAAGCTGATATTTTCCTAAAATTTCGACAAACTTAAAATTATTCTTTTTTTCTTCGAACTTCAATTTTAATCTGAATATTTAGTTTAAACTTACAATTTTTATTCTATTCAAACGATTCTTTTATAAAATTTAAATATTCCTAAAATGTTCGACTTCAATGTCAAAAGTACTTGCTACCAGTTAACAATTTTTTTTTTTAATTTCAAGTTTTAGTTCTTACTTATTACCTAAAAATTTCATCTTCAGCCTCGACTTTTTTATGATTTCAATCTGTTTCCATATACCTGCGAAATTTCGTACTTTTCCTCAAAATTCTGAATTTACACAGTGTTAATTAATCTTTTTCAATTTTTAACCACAAGTTTGAAAATTTTGACTCTAACGTCTACTGAATTTTGATTGTTTTTTGTCAGAAATTTTGAATTTAAATTCGAAAATTTACTAGGAGTCCCAAGTTGGCAATTCTAGATATTTTGCGGCAACCTTTTATACTGGACGAAGTAATATGCGTTGCGGCATTTCTTATAGGCTTCTTATGCTTTGAATAATTATATTATATCCGTAAAAAACTCGCATCTATGACTTGCACTATAATTGTTTAATATATTGTGCAATAATATTTATCCATATTGGTCTGTGAGCTGTAAAAATTACAAACGAATATCATTCATCTAATATTTAAGGGTAGGCAACTATTTATACAAAATAACGTAATACGTGTTGCGGCATCTTTTAAAGGCTTCCTGTGTTTTGTATAATTATATTATACCTGTGAAAAACTTCCACTGATGACTCGCATTATAATTGTTCAATATATTGAGCAATAATATTTACCATATTGGTCTGTGAGTTGTGAAAATTACAAACGAATATCGTTCATCTAATACTTAAGACCAGGCAACTAATTATATAAAATAGAGTAATGCGCGTTGCGGCATCTCTTAAAGGCTTCTTGTACTTTAAATAATCATATTATACCTGTGAAAAACTCCCATCTATAACTTACATTATAATTGTTTAATATATTGTGCAATAGTATTTACCATATTGGTCTGTTAGCTGTAAAAATTACAAACAAATATCATTCATCTAATATTTAAGGCTAGGCAACTATTTATACAAAATAAAATAATGCGCGTTGCGGCATCTTCTAAAGTTTTCTTAAGTAAAGAAATTGTATTGTCTGTGGACGAATTTGAAATACAATTTTTTATCATTTAATATATTATGCAACGATATTGTCCCTTTGTATGCTATGAAAATTAAAAGCAAATATTTTTTCCACCGATATTTAAGTTTAGGCAACTTTTTAAACAAAGTACAGTAATGCGCGTTGCAGCGTTTCTTGAAGTTTTTTGTTTATACACCTGTCATGCGCTGGTAGGTTGTCAAAAAAAGAACATTTTGCATTGGCCATATTTGAGTGATGTGATAATTTGGCATTTATCTCTCCAAAATCGTAGTGTACAGAATTGTAAAATAGTTATCGTCAAAGTAATGTCCAATACAGATGGAGTGAAAGAATTTTATTCGAACGATATCGTATACAGATTCGATAAACGAAAAAGAATCACTTTTGGGGTTGTTATCGATAGTTACGAGGCCTCATCGGACGTAGATGAATTTCATTCGTTGCAAAAAGGTCAGATACGCGTATTATGGAATAATAGCTCCAGGGAGCAAGTTTGGCGGCAGAGTAAAGTGAGGTTAATGTCTCGAAGTGTTATACCTGGGGATATTGTTAGGAGGCTCGAAAAAGGAAAGGAAACTCAACGCGGCTACTGCAAAGAATCGAAAAAAATAGCCACAGTGCAAATTGTGGGGACTGATAAAGTTATAGAACATGTACCGAGCTCTAGGCTGCACAACGTTAGACCTTTTGATGTGGACGATGCTGTTTGCTTAGCCACAAAGTTTGGCCGAATAGAGGTTTTTATTTTAATATTACCATGTAGGTTATCTAATTGTCGTGGTTTTAGGCCATTGATCAACAAGTTACTATGTCGTCAAAGTGTGGATCCATAGTTCAAATTCTGACTAGTATTAATCATGACATAGAAGATTATTGGTTATCGAAGAGAAATAGAAGTTTATTTGAAGCTTGTTATCCAGGACAAGAGTTAGTAAGTTCATGTTGCCGAGTGTTTACGAGAATAGTTTCAACTTGGTGTCTTATTGTAAGGATGGCCCTAATTGTTTCGTTTTGTTTAGATTTGTACCCCAAGTAATTTTGAGCAACCCCGCTGGATAAAAAAATCAAAAACGATGAAGAGGAACATACAAAATAGGCAAAGATTTACCGTCCAGAGCGTCCAAGATTGTGATATTGAAGTCGCCTGGTATAGTAATGAGGATTCGGGCACTATTACTGAACTGAAACCCGAGGATATTAAAAAGTAATACTTGTCAAAGTGGGTTCTTAACTGTTGTTAGTGGTGAGTTTCCAGGTTGAGGGTCTGCGAGCACGTTAGCGATGATTTCTTGGAATTGTCTTCACGGCGTCTGCTCAAAATAAGTTCCACAGATTCTATGCTCAAAAAGAAAGACTGGGTTAAGAAACAAACGATATTGTTTCGACGAGACTCTCAAAAACTACGAGTGGCTTATGAGTCTAAAAGGTATCTTGCAAGCGCATTTTTGTGAGTGTATTTTTAATTTGATTTTTAGTTTTTATTTTACAATAGTGCAACAGTTAAACGTTAATATCTGTTATCCATCTCTTGCATTTTCATCCTTTCCTTTTATCTTTCTTCTCTTCACCCTCTTCTGTCCTTTTGCCTCTTTCTTCCTGCCTCTTCCTTCCTCTCCTTTCCTTCCTCTTCTTTCCTTCCTCTTCCTTTTTGCCTCCTCTTCCTTTCCTTTTTCGTTCTCCGCTTCCTCTTTCTTACTCTCTTCTTCCCCCTCTTTTTTTAGTTCCTCTATTCATCTTATTTCTCCATCTTTCTTCCTTTCCTGTGATTCGATCTATCTTTCTCTTCCATCTCTTACATCTCTTTTAATTTTCGTTCTTTTCTTTCTCCTCATTCTTCTTCCTTACCCCCTCTTCCTTCATCTCTTGTTCATTTTTATTCTCTTATTTCTCCTCGTTTTTCCTTCCTTCCTCTTCCCCTTTTTCCTCTTCCTTTTTGCCTCTTTCTCTTCCTGTCCTTTTTCCTTCTCCTCTTCCTCTTTCTCACTCTCTTCCTCCCCCTCCTTTTTTAGTTCCTTTTGGTTCCTCTTATTTCCCCCCATTTTCTTCCTCTCCTGCTTTCCCTTCCTCTTCCTTAATCTCTTCCTTTTCACTTTCATTCTCTTCTTGCTCTTCGTTCTTCTTCCTTCCTCACTCTTCCTTTATTTTTTTCATTCCATTCTTCCTCTTCGTTCTTCCTTCTTCTCAATTCCTTCCTCTTCCTTTTTTGCCTCTTTCTATTCCTTCCTTTTTTCCTTCTCGTCTTCCTCTTTATTACTCTCTTTTCTCCCCTATTTTTTAGTTCCTCTTATTTTCTCTCCTGCTCTTCAGTGCTCTTTCTTTTCCTTTATTTCTTCCTTTTCATATTCATTCTTTTTTTTGTGGGACTGGACTGGTACTTGACTATCTTCGAAAATTGAAATACAAATCTTGTCCCCTAAAACCAAGGAAGGTTAAAAAACACAACAAAGTTTGCTCTAACGCGTTTCGATAGCCAAGCCTTTATCTTCAGAGAGATACAGAATCTCTCTTCCTTCATCTCTTTTTTACTTTTCATTCTCTGTCTTCCTTTTCTTTCCGCCCTTCCTCTTGCTTATTCCCTTTCTCTTCCTTCTCTCTTCCATTTTTTAGTCCTCTTCAATTCTCTATCCCTTCCTGTCTTCCTTCTCTCTTCCTTTAACTTTATCCTTTTTCCTCTTCATTCCTCTGTTCCTTTTTCTCCTCACCTCTTTCTTCTGTTCCATCTTCCTTGCTCTCTTCCTGTTTCTTGATATTTTGCCCCTCTTCCTTTCTTCCTCTTCCTTTCTTCGTCTTCCTTTCTTCCTTTTCCTACATTCCCCTTCCTTCCTTCCTTCCTCTTCCTTTATTCCTCTTCCTTCCTTCTTATCTTCTTCCTTTTTCTCTTCCTCTTCGTTCCCTTTAATTTTATGGCTAACAGAACCAATGCCTCATTCATATATGTTATTGAAGGTCTTTCAGTATAACAAAGATGCCAAAAATACGTAGTTCGTCTTTGTTATATCAAGCGCCCGCCTCCCTCAGCAATAGCGACCCGGAAGACGAATGGTGGACAGAAGAAGGGGAGGATTCCGACGAAAACGGCAGCATATCTTCCCAGAGCGTAACCAGCGGGAGATTGCGAAAAAAACACTACCCGCCCAAACCGGAAGATCTTCTACCCGGTAACACGATTGCTGTCGAGGTAACAAACCTCCCCGCCTCCAATCCCGCTTAATCTGATCAAACCTCATCGCAGGTGCTCTGTATGGAATCAAAAGCGACGATCGTTTGGCAGGATGGCACCGAGGAACAAAACATCCCATCCACTCAACTCTACTACTCGATATCGCTGGACGACCACGAGTTTTTCCCGGGTGAATGGGTGATCCAGAACGAGAAAGAGAGAGACAGCACTGGGAAGTACGGAGTTGTACAAAACGTCAATTATTTGGAACGCACAGGTTCTGTAAGTCTTTGGTTCGGCTTTTGGTGGCGTTATTGAATGATTTGGTTCATAGATCAAGTGGTTCACTTATTCCGACAACGAGAAAAAGCCGGTCGAGTTGATGGTGAACGAGATGAGCGTATACGATCTTAAAAAACACCCGAAATACGTATTCCGTCCAGGGAGTATTGTTAAATCTAAGCCTTCTCAGGAAAACAAAATGGGAAAAGTTGTTGATAGCTGCCCACAGGTAGGTTCTCACTGTATCGTAGTGATGAGGTCTCGACTATGGTAAAAGCTGCTCCAGATATTTTATACCTGGCACCAATTGCTTGAATTTAGATTGTTTCTCCTGGTCTCACTTATATATTGCCATTAACTCGTAGTCGAGAATTGACACGTCACGCATTTATTGACGGTTGTGGCTTCGTCTGTGGCTGAAGAATCCAATTCTGGACGAATTATTCTATAAGAATATTTGCGGAGATTGAAATTTTTGTTCAACTCGTTATGAAATTGACAGCAGCTTTTATTTCGTGCATGCATATTACTCAACAAGCATACAGCTGAAGTGAAGCAGTTAACTTACCTACTCTAAATAAGGTTTAATAACAACACACAACAATTGTTTTAAAGGGTTATGTTATGATTCAATGGTTGGATGGCACGGAGGAGAACTGTTGGCCGCAAGATATAGAGGTTATTCCTGATTCGACGGACTATGAGCTGTCTGATGAAGAGGAAAGCGAAGAAGATGGTCAAGTTTCGTGGGAAACTGAAAGCATAGAGTCATATACAGGGGATATAACTGACGAAACCACCTTGCAGAATATGGCTGCTCGATTAGACTTTGTAAGGAATAGGATTATTTATCTCAAGCAAGCTTTTAAGCAGCACACGTTTGCTGACAACATTGGGGTAAGCGCCTAAATTATCGACGAAAATTTGTGTAATGAGTCCTTTTCAGTTTTTGAAAGATTTGCTCTTAGTTTACGACAACTCTAGCTATTTAGATAAATTATTAGGAACATCGTATTTTAGCTTGAAAAGTAAACACTTTCAGGTAAGTTTTTTAAAGCTGAGACGGCTTGGTGGTAAATATTTAATAAATTTAGGTAATACTGATGCAAGCTAAGGAAAAAGCGAAAGCTTTAGGGATAGAATTAAGAGGTAGACTGTTTTCCAATGATAATCTTTGTCCGTCCTTAACGAAAATGAAAGCCGCTGAAAAAGAGAACATCAATAGGGTAATTAAACTAGAGAATAAAATAAATGCTCAAATAGAAAGCAATAAAGAAGAAAAAATTGAAAATGCAGGTAAGATGCTTCCACTCTTCTTTGAATCTGTTTACACTATTTAAGATATTTTCAACAGACTGACATCTACTTAGTTTTGTTACAAAAGTTCATGTTAAAGTCTAATATGTCAGCTATTAAGTTTAACTAGGTACTGAGACATGATACAATCAAATTTCGGCGATTTTTCTTAAGACATTATGACTTTTTCAGAATTTAAACCTTTTTCAAAATTTCAAGTTCTTGTGGAATTTTCCAGTTTTTTTTTCAAACACTTCGACTTTTTCTTGAAGTTTCGACTGTTATGTAGTAAATTGGATTTTTATTTGAAAAATTTAAAAAAAGACCCTTTGAAAATCTTCACTATTCTGAAAAATCGGATTTTTCTCAAAATTTCGATTTTTAAAATACATGAACCATCGTCGTTGTGTCGTCATTCCAAGCTTTGCATTTATTTACATAGAAAATGTGTCATGCTGTATGCGCGAGAGTAGAAAATCGAGAAAGTGCCACGAGATCTGACAACACTGAAGCGACAAACAGACAGACAAACACACTTTGTCATTTATATATTAGTAATGATAGGTCAAATTTTGAAACTTCAACTGGGGAATTTCAAGCAAAACGAAGAGGAAGCATAGCTGGGCCCTCTCAAAAAAAGTTTGGGAAAGGCTGCTGTAAAAATTTCAAATTAAAACTAGTAATTACATAAAATATATCAACATCTCGAGATTGTCCACAGAATTCTGAGAAGAGTCCTAATTTCTAAAAAAAAAGCTTGACACTTTTTGTATAAAAAAAGTCATGTTTGACTTTAAACTTGAAACATCGTTTTTTGCAATTTTAAAATTATTGTTATAAAAAAATTATAAAATCATTGTGGTGAATTGAAAATATCTTAAATATGAGTGTGAATGAACGAAATGAGATTTTTTTATAATTTATACTCACTATCAAATTTAGAACCTATAACACCAGAGATGACGGATGCGTCACAGATAACCCAAGAAAATTTATGCATTGAATTACTGTCTATGCTCAAACTTCGCATGGACCTCGCCTATGCCGAAATCATAAGCCGAATTGGCGGAATGCAAGCACTATCGATAATCACGCACGCCTCTGAAGCTGTCTCCGTACCTTCAACAGCGACTCCTCTCTCTAGCCTACCCACGACACCCGAAGAATCCTTTTCATCTCTCAGCCCACCCAAACTGATACGATCTGTCACCACCATTGAGAACGAAGCCTATAGTATTATCGAAGAAGCGCTTCCCAGTCATCACTATTACTCTAGTAAATTCGAACCGACGGATTTACAACGTTTCCTCAAGGCTGTGCAGAAAGAGTACAAGTTGCTGAAGGAATCTCTCCCACCAGGAGTATGGGTGAGATCTTACGGGAATCGAATAGATCTCCTGTCTGTGATGATACAAGGCCCAGCAAAAACCCCATACGAAGATGGATTGTTTTTGTTTGACATTCAACTGAGTCAGGATTACCCGAGGTCGCCGCCGTTGGTTCACTACATCAGCTACTCTTCTGAAAGGCTCAACCCCAATCTTTACGTAGAAGGTAGAGTTTTAGACGTTCGATTATTCTTCTGTTTTGCGTTAATTTATTAAGATCGTTTTTCCAATGGCGTAGTTAGTAGAAGAACCATGGGCCTACTCTTGCACATATTTTGGGGCAACATTTTAAATATTTTTGTCTCAATTCAGTAATTGCATGCTTTGATTATTGACGTCACATTTTTAATGGGACTATCTCACTTTAGGGTAGTCTTACGTCGTTTCTAAGCGTAACAGTGAAACCAAAAATAATATTTTGGGTCGACATTTTAAATATTTTTGTCTCAATTCAGTAATTGATGCTTTGATTATTGACGTCACATTTTGAATGGAACTATCTCACTTTAGGGTAGTCTTACATCGTTTCTAAGCGTAACAGTGACACCAAAATGTTTTTTTTCTTCTTTAATTTCCAGAAAAATTTCAAAATAATCGAAATGTCAAAAATTAGGTTCATTAATTTTATTTAACAATTTTTTTTTAATTCAATTAGTAAGTTAAATTGTCTTAAAAAGTCTAGATTTTGAATATAAAGTTGAAGTGTTAGAAAAGTAAAAATTTATGAGATTTTGAGAAATTGATTAGTTTATTAATTTTATTTAACAGTTCTGTGATCCGGTTTGGAAATAATTTATAATTTTATTACTAAAAATTTAAATATTTCCAAACTGGGTTGTAGAAATGTTAAATAAAATTAATAAACATAATGTTTCCGACCAATAAGAGTCTACCATGAAGAATAAATTTGTTAGCATTAAAACAAAACTTGTTAAGGAATAAATAGTCCTAATTTTGAACTAAAGGTCATTATTTTTGGAAAAGAGTAAACAATTTCAAGCTTAAATGGGGATATTCTCTGTATTTTTTTTTGCGAATTTTCGTTAATTCCATTCATGCTGAGTGGCATTTTCTCTCAGAATTTAAATGGGGAATTTTGAGAAAACAATTTACATTTTTATGTTTTTTTCAATTTATTTAACATTTCTCGGCCCAGTTTGGAAATATTTAAATTTTTTTATTTAAAAAAAATTTAAATATTTCCAAACTGGGCCGAAGAAATGTTAAATAAATTGAAAAAAACATAATATTTCCGGTCAATAAGGGTCTACCATGAAGAATTACATTTTTATATCAGAATTTGAAAAAAAACTGAACATTTCAGATTTAAACTAGGAATACTGTGGAAAAAACGAAAGTCTTGAGGAAAATTTGAGATTCATAAAAAGTAATCTTGTTTAAACTCATAATATTAGTAAAATATTTGACATTTCGAATTTAAAAATCCTAATATTTACAAAAAGTAAGGAATATGTGCTTTAAACTAGAAATTTTAAGAAAAAAAAAGACTCGACAATAGTCTACATTTTCAGTGTCAGTAATTTTAGGAAAAGTAGAACACATCTACACATAGAATGTTAAGAAAAAAGTCGAAATTTCGAGAAAAGATTTTAAATTTATAGACAAAAATTGTTTCAATGTTCAATTGACCGTCAAAATTAAAAAAAAAACTAAACATTTCAGAATTAAACTTAAAAAGTTTTTAAAAAAGGCAGAGTTTGGGGAAAGTTTGAATTTTATTAAAAATAGTCCTTTAAATTCAAAATTTATAGAAAACTCATTCCCAATTTTTACAAAAAGTATATTTTAACTGGAAATTTTGAGTAAAAGAGTTGAGAATTAAAGCAAAAACTCAGCATTTAGATTTTTCTTAATTTTCAATTTCAGTTAGAAATTGTAGAAAAACTTGAACAGGGGTAAACCCAGGCTATTTAGGAAAAAAGTCTAAATTTGAAAAAAGACGCAATATTTCTAGAAAAAAATTGTCCTTACCTTCAGTTATAAGACAAAATTTAGGAAAAATTGAACATCTCAGTTTTAAACCGAAAATGTTGATAAAAAATGCAAAATTTTAAGGAAAATTTGAAATTGATAAAAAGAGTTGTTTAAACTCAAAATTTCAAGAAAATAGAATTTCCAGTTTAAGGTTGTTTGGGATCACTATAAGGTCTTGATAGATCCGAACAATAAAACGCGTTTTTATGAAAACTCAACGACGTTTATTAACTGAAGTGACATCGCCTGAGATTTGGGATGCAATTCCTTCGTACAAAACTACATGAAACACCAAATTTTACTCCCACATGTGCTCTATTGTAAGAATAGGGTCGCTGGTCAGTGCTTCCGGTGGTCAAGGGGCGATTTGACTAATTCTTAGACTAAAAACTTACAATAGCTAACAAAAGTAAAAGAAAAAAACGGTGCACTTCAAACTGAAAAATTTGAGAAAAAGTGAGTCAGAATTTAAAAAAAAATCATATTTTTAGAGCAAATGAAGTTCTAAGTTTAAAATCGAAACTAAGAAAGAATAATAACAATATAAAATATTGGTAGAACGGACTAGTCCTTGGTTATCTTCAAAAATTGAAATAAAAATCTTGTCCCCTGAAGCCAAGAAATATTGAAAAACACAACAAAGGTTGCTCTAACGCGTTTCGACACCCAGTTCAGGGGACAAGATTTGTATTTCAATTTAAAATAAATATCTAATGCTACTAAAAAAAGAAGGAAAAACTTCTCCTCCTTCCAAAACACCACATCAAAGTTGATTTGAGCTTAAATGACAAATGAAAATATTTTCGTAGGCAAAGTTTGTGTCTCTCTCCTGGGTACTTGGATGGGGCGAGGCACGGAAGTCTGGGGGCCCAACAGCACCCTGCTACAGCTGATAGTGTCCATCCAAGGCCTCATTCTCGTCTCAGAACCGTATTACAACGAAGCTGGTTATGAAAAACAAAC
Organism: Dastarcus helophoroides; assembly: GCA_028583605.1. Taxonomy (NCBI): domain Eukaryota; kingdom Metazoa; phylum Arthropoda; class Insecta; order Coleoptera; family Bothrideridae; genus Dastarcus; species Dastarcus helophoroides. Next base: position 7,491,614 of record CM053328.1, read on the forward strand.
GGACACGCAACAAGGTTATGAAAACTCACGCACATATAACGAACTCGTCATCCTCAAGCTGGTACAATCCATGACGGAAATGATGCTGTCGCCCCCCGAGGTATTCAAACAGGAAGTCCTGACTCATTTCGGCCTCAATGGGAAAAACCTCTGTCAGCGCCTTCAAAGGTATTGCAGCGATTCCGACCCGTTGAAACCCGATTTCCCTCTACTGCCAGTTAGTAAAGGTCTAAAATTGTCCCTTTCGGCCTCGTTGGGCTCTTTTCAGGACGTACTGAAGAAAGTCCTCAACGATAACGTCAATAAAAATGACCAATAGTTAAATTGTTACATTGTTGACTTTTGAAAGCAATCTATTTCTTCTTAGTGATTTATTTACTCACTTTTGTTCCCGTTTTTGTACATTAACTTTGATAAATTATAGAAATTAAATACTTTCGCCTTTAATTCCTTTCACTCTAAGGCTTATTTGCTTCTTGCTGAAGTCGTAATAAAATGAAGCGCATCAAAACATTTGTAAAAAAATATTTTTCTTATTCAGTGCGAGTTCAAAATAACACAAAGTTAAAGTGATGACATGTTGGTCGATATTTTTTTACAAGCTTCGATTTGCATTATTTTGTTTTTTATGTATCACTTTAATTTTGTAAAATTACGCCAAAGTAATCTCGAAATGATGGATGGTAAGGTTCAATTTGTGATAATATGTGATTTTTATAAAATATCTAGTCTGTATTACATTCACAATACTTTTCCCATGATATTTAACTATCATTGCTCACTTTTTATAATGTTCCAAGCTGATATTTTTAATTTTTTGTTAATAGATATTTTGTTAAAGTGTTATTACCAATTATGTTCACCAAATCTGTAGTATTATTAAGATCTGTGATACTGTTTCCTCGAATGGTTTATTTCCCACTGAAAATATATTTATTTTTTATTTTACAACTGTTGAATTAGGGTTTGCTTTTTTGCTTTGTTCAAGCTTTGAAATGGTTACAGTAAAATATATTTCAGAGAATGTGTTTTATTCCAACGTCGGGCAAGTCAATCAAACTATCAGTTTGCTGAGAAAGAGCTGTCTTTTATAAACTGGACAGCTAATTAGGAAAGAAACAATAAATAATTTGTTTTTAGGTTTCAAGCTCAAATCGCTCCAAATGGTAAATTAGCTTTTGTTTCCAATTATAATGCATTCACAAAATATTATTACTTTTTTGTGTTATTAAATAGAGACGACTTTATTAACTTAAAATTGTAACTCAAAATTCTGAAAAAGCTTATTAAAAAAAAACAAATTTCTGACTTAATTCTCAAAATATCGACTAATGTTGAAATTTCTTTAAATTTTGGGTTTTTTGTTCCAAAATTTCGACTTCCCTGCCTTGACTTAGAACCTATAAATATAAAGTCTTGAATGTAAAAATTTCAAGCTTAAAATACGAATTTTGAGGAAAAAAAGTGAAATCTGAAGTAAAACTAAAAATTTATGAAAATCGTATTCGCTTTTGAACGCCAAATCTAATGAGATGAAATTTCTTTAAATTTTGGGTTTTTTGTTTCAAAATTTCGACTTGCCTGCCTTCCTTGACTTTGGACCTTTACGGTCTTGAAAGTAAAAATTTCAAGCTTAATATACGAATTTTGAGGAAAAAAACTTAATCGAACAACCCAGAATTTATTAAAAAATTCTAGTACAACTCGAATTTCAAGAAAAAAATCGAAAGTCAAAATTTTAAAAAAAAATCGAAATTCCTAATTTAAAAGCTAAATTTAACGAAATAATTTCATATTCGTAACCGAGATATTCGCAATATATCCAGATCCGAAATGTCATGTCCCTAACAACCCTAGACGAAACTTTGAAATTAATCCGTGGTTGGGCGCGCACTTATACTTATTATTTTATATTTCAATAATTGGTTTGCCAATAAGGCTCAGTTAGCTGAGTATTTTAACATCACACGTGATCCTGATTAATTATATGCCCATTTTTGTGAGTTATAGCTATTTGCATTATGATACCGCGCCCTCCCACGCATGGTAAATTGTTTAGTCAGTATGGGTACTGATACATATAATTAAGTACAACCTATTTGAAAATAGCTTTTAAAAATTTGCTTTATTGAGCACAACACTTACATTTGGTTGAGCTCGCATAAAGGGTGAGCTCTCTAGTTATGACCAAAATTAAGCTACGAACTATGAATATATTACGTTAAATAGAAACTCCATCAGGTTCTAGTCTAAACAAAACATAAAAAGGCGATAAGGTCTTAAAACTATGATGTCATTCCTCTTAACTTCGGGAATACTTCGAATATAATTTCTCCCCCTTTAGGCCAAGGCGTCCACGACTTGAATTTTCTCAGTTGCTTGATTTGCAATTTTCTTTTCTTGCAATGGCATACCTGATCCTTCTGGATTATTTTCGGTTTTAATTTTTTTGCCGATGAGTATTATTAGTCTTTTTCTAAATAGGTAAAACGTTGCACAAGTTGATAAAGTCAATAGTACAAATATAGCAATAGTGGAAATGTGCATTGCATGTACCACAGGATGCAGGTGAATCTCATTATTTAAAGTTTTAGTTTCTTTTAATTTGGCCAAGTTGTCGATGTGTTCTTGTTCCAAGTTCACGGATTTCGTTGCTGGATAATTGTAGTATAAGATTCCTGGCATTTGATAACTAAAGTTACTAAAGATATTTTCGAAACGAAAGTCACCAATTATGACCTTACAATTATTTACAGATGAAATTAACAAGTTATTTGAAATTGATATACGTCGTAGTGCATCTTTATATTCTTCTATTACTTTAACAATATTTTTACTAGAGAACAAAATTTTCTTACTTGCTAATTGATACACCAGTTTATAATCATTAATAACTTGAACGAATTCACAGTTGATAACATTAAAAAGTGTACATTTGTGAGAGTTTAGTTCGTTTGTATAAAGCCCTTAATTTTCTATTTCGAAGCACTGATTATTGGTCCACAATTCACTATTGATTCCAACTAAGTAATATTTCGCAGGTGGATGCCGAATTTTGTCTTCATGATTAGGTATTGGATAAATTCGTTGGTAGTTGTAAGGATCAGATTTTAAGATAGGAATATATAGCACACACGTTATTATATCTCCTGTAGATATAATTTTAAATTTGGAAAACTCTATTGTTTTGAATAAGTGCAATTTGTCTAATTCAAATAATTCATTACTTTTATAAATTAATTTTAAGTGATTGATAATATCGGTTAACTCTTTGCTTGAAATGATTTCTAAATTTGTTATATCGTTTAAGGCTAATGTTATAGTTCGCTGAATAATTTGGAAACCGTCTAATATTTTTTCTGAAGAGTAAATATTTTGTTGAATTAACAAGTGAAAATGTAACGCATCATCCAATTCTGACAGAGACTTGAGAGAAGTATTTATGTATTTATGCATAACGATCAGTGATATGATTTGCAAAAGATGATTATTTGTCCATCTGTTTAATTATCTTATCTTGGTTTTGAAACAGTGCATCTAAATTTTTATTAAATTCTTGTAGGTCATTTTGATCAAGATTTCCGGTGATATAGCGAATAGCTGAGCCTCAACCATGTATTAAGGCACGTCTGGATCTGTGGTGAAATTTTGTCAATTCGTTCTCAATTTTAATACAATTTTCTTTTAAAACATTAATCAAAAGATCGGAATATTCGTTTATATTATTTAATTCTAAAGTATACGCGTTAACAATTAAACTTCTATAACTAGACCCCATTTTACTAATGTTAAAGTAAAAATAAAACCTATGATAATGATCTGGCAACTTTGCTGTTCCTAAATCTTTAATAAAATATCCATTTGTATTAATCTTTTCTACTCGAAGGCCCAGGCTGAGGCTCGTTGCCATCAGGATTATCCTGTAAAGAAAAGTTTTTTCTAAGTCTTTTAATGTTTCTCGTATGGGCATTAGCTGGAAGTTTAGATTTTTTTCCAACTCCTTTAATTTTATTTCTATGTAAAGAGGTTACATTTACTTTTTCGTAACAGGGGTCACATTTTCTAATTTTAGGTTTTTTGAAATAAACTGTGGGTTCGATTATTTCTACAGATGTATCTTTATTTTTATTTATTTTATCTAAATTATTAGTTCTTTTAGCTAATTGTTTTTGGTATATTTCTTGATAAAATGGCATTAATTCATTTTTTCTTTTATCATTATATGATTCTTAAATAGTTTTGCTGAGGTCTAGTTCATGGGCATTTAAATTTTCGTAGGGTCCGTATAATAAGCTAAAAGGTGTAAAACCAATTGTCGAATGAACGGATTAATTGTATATTAAAATTGCAGTTATCATTAAGTTTCTGGGTGTTTGTTTAGGATCTTGGGATTTTCCTATGCGAATTTTCTCTATAAGTGTATAATGCAATCTTTCGACTGGCGAATTTGAATTTGGATTATAATTAGTAGTAAAATGTAATTAAATTTTGAATAAGTCGCAGAATTCTTGAAATACATTATTTTTAAATTCTTTTCCTTCGTCGCAAACAATTTTTCTTGGATAATTGTGGTGGGCGCAAAAATGTCTAAATTTATTTAATACTGTTAAACCGGATAAATCTTCGACATGATAGGCTTGAGCGTATTTGGAAAATAAATCGATAATAGTGAGAAATTTTGAAGCATCGAAACTGGAAGTGTCTAAATGAATTATATCAAAAGAGTTCTTGGATAATAATGGAATGTTAAATGGTATTTTATAAGGATTTCTTTCGTATTTGTTAGCTAAACAGATTTCACATTGATTAATAAGTTTATTAATTTTTTGTTTCATATTTGGCCAATAATATTTATTTGATTATAGGTTTCTATTACACCATTATGGGATTTTTCGTGATATTCTTTTATTACTTCGTTTTGTCTATCAGGTTTTTCAATGTCTTTACACAACATATTACATTTAATTATTTTTACTGTATTGTCAAATATTTTTGAACAAATGTTTCTAAACGTGTTTTCTATTTCTTTATCGTGAAAATAAATTCCATATAATTGTTTTGGGTTAATAATTTGTTTAAGAGATTTATTTATATTTCCTTGTTCTTGTCCACTACGTAAAAGTACTAAATAGTGATGTTTTGTAAAAGGTCTTGAATATGATATTTTATGTTGATCGGCTAATTTCATTTCTATTCTATAGGTAAATTGATTTAAAGGTCGATCTGAAATTGATAATCCAAATATTGGATTTTCTGCAGCTGAATGACAAATATTGTCTGTATTATTTTCTGGTATATTGTCAATAAAAAGGGGATCCGTGTTATTTAATATTTCGTCGGCGTCTTCAGGTGAAATATTCTCGTCATCGTTGATTTGTGGTAATATAGAGAGAAGATCTAAATCGTCGTCATTTATTGTTTCTATTTCTTTAATATTTATTTCTATTCGTGAAAGTGCGTCTGCTACAGTGTTTTCTTTACCTTTTTATATTAAATAATATAGTTAAATTCTTCTAATCGAAGTCTCCATTTGGTGAGACGGGAATTGGGGTCTTTTAAGGAAAATAACCAAACTAAAGGTTTATGATCTGTTTCTATTATAAATTGTCTGCCACGTATAAGTAAGGGAGAAAATAGTTTAGTTGTTTCTACAACAGCTAAGAGTTCTCTTTCTAATTTCTTTCTGCGGAATTAAGAGTACGTGAATAAAATGCTATCGGGCGATTATTTTGTGATAAAACTCTTCCCAATGCTATGTTACTCGCATCAAGTTGTTAGATTAAATGTTTTGCTAAAATCTGGATACGCTAATATGGGTGCGTTCGTTACAAGTTCTTTACATTTATTAAATGCTTCTAAATAATCGAGATCTGAAGCGTCTATTTTTACTCCTTTTCTAAGACATTTCGTAAAAGGTGATACTATTTTTGCAAAATTTTTAATGAATCTGCGGTAATAACCAATAATACCTAAAAATGCTTTTATTTCCTTTGTGGTTTTGGATAACGGGTATTCTTGAACTGCTTTTATCTTAGAGAGATTAGGTTTTATTCCTTCAGAGGTTATAATGTGTCGTAAAAATGCTACTTCTTTACAAAGAAATTCAGATTTATCTAATAGGATTTTTAAATTAAATTCGCGGATTTTCTTAAATATTAATCGAAGATGAGTTAAATGTTCTTGCAAAGATTTGAAAAAAATTACTACATCGTCCATGTAAACAAAACAAAATTTGTATAAGAATTCTTTTAAAATATTGTCCATGACTCGTTGAAAGGTTGACGGGGCATTTTTGAGACCAAAGGGCATTCTGACATATTTGTAATGTCCCTTGTTTACTGAAAATGCTGTTTTTTCGATACTCTCCGGTGCCATTTCAATTTGATGATACCCTTGAGCAAGATCTAAAGTGGTAAAATAATTACATTTGCCTAAATTGTCTAAAATTTTTTCAATTCGTGGAAGTGGATATTTATCTTCTATTGTTTTTTCATTTAATTTTCTGTAACCGATAACCAAACGCCATTTCTTTTTGCCGGATGCGTCAGGCTTTTTGTGGACTATCTAAACGGGATCACTATAAGGTGAAATTGAAGGACGGATAATTTTATTATCGAGTAATTTCTGAATTTGATTTTGAATCTCTTGTTTTAAATCAGGGCTGTCCAAGAATAAATTTCATGTTACTAAATTATTATTAATAATATCAAAATTATTTTACTATGTGAAAATTTAAATCTAATTTGAATTTAAAGTAGGCACTATTTAGTTGCGTAACTTCACTTAACCTGGCTGAATACAGCAGCAATCCGTTTAACGTCTGATGATGGTTGACTCAACGTTGGAGCCACATATCATATTTGTGGTTTGTTGTTGTTTAACTATAGTTGATAAACATTTTATTTATTCACTTGCTTTCCTAACGGACATTACAAATTATTTAAATATTTTGAATAAATCCTTGCAAGTGCAAGATAAAAATGTGTGTTGCCTTTATAAATATGTTACTGGATTTAGAAACAAATTAAAATTGTTAAGGTTTAATTTGGAGCAAAATAATTTATTTCGTTTGAATCTTGCAAAGAATAGAAATGAAAGAATGTAATATAGAGGCGAATTTCAAAATATTTCTACCAAAATTGGATATGCTAATTACAGATTTCAATGAATGATTTTCTCAATTTGATGATCTTAAACCGTCTCTTGATTTATTTTGTGATCCAATTAATATTGATATCAACTCCGTTGATCTTAAATATCAAATAGAATTATGCGACCTGCAGGCTGACCCTTTTTTTACATCTCGTGAAATAACTGGAATAGAAATATTCAAATTTTTACATAAAGAGAAATATCCAAAATTAAGAGATTTTGGACTTCAAATTGTATTAATGTTCGGAAGTACATATATCTGCGAGCGTGAATACTCCGATATGAAATGTATAAAGTCAAAATATAGAAACAGTTTAAAAGATTCCACTCCTGAAGATATAATTAGACTTTCCACAACAAATATTGATGTGGACATAATAGATATTGTTGCTAAACAATTACGGCCACAATGTTCTCATTAATATATTACAAATATTTGAAAGTTTTCTTTTTAGTATAAATAATAGTTATTTATGATACAAGTGTTAAAAGTGACATTTTATTTTGTGAGTGGGGAGTATTGCGGAACGAGCGTAGCGAGTGGAGCAACCCCACGAACAAAATAAAATCACTTTTAACAAGTGTATCATACAATTTTTTTTTTGTAAAACTGTTATTAAAAGTGACATTTTTAGTTCATTGATAAGTGAACTAAAAATTGACTTTTATAATGACACGTGACAAAAACACTTTAAACGCTAGTGCGAAAAAGTTTTTTCGCACTAGTGTTAAAAGTAAATATAGCAGTGTTTCCCAAACTTTTTTTGCCCTAACCCGGTTGTTTTTAATATTTTCCCTTCGCCACCCACTAAAAGATGTTTTAATTATATCTTAATGCTGGAAAGAACTAATCATTTGTGAGTATAAAGACAATTCTGCAGCCTGGAATTTTATTTTTGTGGTCCGCTGGCGGGTTGTGACCCACTGTTTAGGAAACACTGATATATAGCAATATGCAATATAAAATAGAAAGCTGTACTGGTAAAATTAGAAAGATATTTTTTTTGGTTGAACGGACTGGTTCAACAATATTGTGTTTCCAAACATTAAAACATTCAAAATAGTTATAAATTATTTATTTATAATATTAATATTACTATTACAATCTGAACGGTTACTTATTTTAGTTTTCCTGAGAAGTAATTGCAGAGGTATTTATGCAAAGTAATCCGTGCAAAAACCAGGACGGATGTTGCTTTTAGTCTTCATAATATAAAACAAAGATTTTTCAATATCATCCAGTGTTAATTTACAAAATTCTTGAGAGCGACAGACTCCAAATAATCCAAAAACTGACGCAACTTTTTACTGCATATTTGGTGCCTGGAGCTTCATTCAAAAAAATCTTGTACGCTGGTTTTAATACTTGCTTATATCCTAGTTTGATTTAAAAACTAGCTTTTATCATAGAGAGATTCCATAACTTAGAATTTCCTTCGGCGTAAACCAAAAATATATTTTTAGTGAAGTTATCCACTAGATTCTTTATTTCATACCATCATATTTTTGTCCCGATTTCTGGAGCAATAAATCTCAGTTGATGTATTTGCTGTTTCTTCAACATCAGATGGAATAATAAAATTGCTTTAATTTCCAATCTTTTCTTCAAAATTCATGTTTATTAGCCATAAAATCTACAATATTTTAGGACAGGTTCAATTGTGGTTACTAATTAACATTAAACAACTTACAATTGTTTTACTTAGTTACACTCTATCCAATACCTGACTTGATTGTCAGATGTAAATGTCAAATATGTAATTCAACACGCAAACAATAAATCTAAAATTCAACCCTAGGGATAGCATTTTCTCTTTTAATTTAACAGTTTTACAAAATATTTTTTTAATTAACATAAACTGACTTTTCATTTAGCAACTTTCTTGGCCCCCGAAATGTTTGGTGAAGAAAATATGGCCCGCGGGCTTTGTTAAGTTGGACACCGCTGTTTTAAATGATACGGATACGGAGATTTTGAATAAACTATTTCGTCGTCTTTTGTTCCAATTTGACGCTTAACTGCATCAGTTAAAGAAAGATCGGAATTTTCATTATAAAATATATCTTTGAATTGTTTGCATAGCGAAAGAATTTTAAATTTTTCTTCGGAGTTTAAAGGAGTTGTTCTGATAATATTTGGTATGTCTAAATCTGAAAAGTCTGTCTCAGGTTGTTCTATTTCAACATTTACTAATGGTTGAACGTCAATTTGTTCATGGCAAAATATTTCTACTTGTTCCGGATGTGAAAAAGGAATGGTACAAATGCCGTTTGTTGCATAAGCTATAGATTCTGGAATATCGATTTTTTCATTTATATTAATTTCGGGGATGACTATTTGACCGCTTTCAATGTTTGCGGCGATTCTAATAATTTTATTGGCTTTTTGTCTAAATTATTGGAAATTTAGAGGATTTAATTCTATAAAAAAGGGTATTTTAAATTTATCTATCTGTAATGTCTGATTTTTGTAATCAATTTTAGCTTTGAGTTTTTGAAAGTCGTGGCTTCCTATAAGGGCGTCAAATCGGTCATGCCATTTGAGAACATGAAAATCTATGTTTTTGTCAATGCCAAATTCTTTTAAAAGAGGATATCTTATGTTTTTTTCGTCTTGAATTGTTTGGACTATTGATTTTACAGTAAAAGGTTTTCTAAAGAAATATTTTCTGAAAAATTCATTGGCAGAGCCAGGATTTATTATATTGATAGATGCTCCAGAGTCAACGAGTACTTTTAGATTTAAAGACGGTATAGAAATAAAAGGTAATTTTGGTTTATTTGTTAATGAATTAATATCTATTGTTAAGTTTCAGATTCGTTTTTCGAGGCAGCTATTGGAAAATTTTCTTCTGGTTCAATTAATTCGTATATTTCATTATCGGGTGTGTCGTCCTATTCTGCGTTATATTCTTCTTCAATAAAATCGTTGTCGTTTTGGACATTATATAATTCTTCGAAAGTGAAATTTGGTTGTGTTGGTTTTGAACGAGTTAAATTTGTTTTTGGGAAAGTATTTCTAGTCGAAATCGACATGGGTGTCGGTTTGAATTCTGGCTTTTTGTTAACAGTTTGTTAAATCGAAGGGTATCTTTGTTGATTTGGTCTGTTTTGGTGGATATTAACTGGTCCAGTGGGAAATCGTTGTTGCGAATTATTTTGCTGAACATTTTGTTGAAGATGATTTTGATAATTTTGCGGATATACTGGAGGAATATAATTCTGAATTCGTGATAAATCATGGTTTTGTCCTAAATTGGGATTATAACGTGTTTGCGGTTGTGAAGGTCGTTTTACATTATTTGCTTCGGGTTTGTTTCTGATAAAGTTCATGAAATGTATTCGTAATTTTAAATTGTCATTTATTTATTTATTTATTTATTTATTTATTTACTCGTTCCAACAGACTTAATTCTATAGTGGAAAAATTCCTACATACTTAAAAATATAGCATGATAAAAATAAGAACCTAATAACTTAAATGGTATTACATAAAAAAAGAAAATGTATAACAAATAGAGAATCCTAATAAATAAAAATAACAGAAATAAAAATAAAATAAAAGGAATCCAATAATTTGGTGTACAGAATTAATATTAATTTATTGAATAACAATACTACGTAACTCTAAGTAACTGTCTTTTTATACGCGGAGAACTTAAATTGTCAAGAAATATATCTATGTTTTGCGGAAGGCTATTAGACAAGCGAATGCATCGAAACAATGGGCTGTTATAATGGTGCAAAGTGGATGGGATAATATGAGAAAATGCCCTGGGATAGCGTGTGTTAGGTCGCGGAACATGAAAGTCAATTTGTCGCAACAAATCCTCGGACCTTATTTTACCAGTAACAATTCTTTGAAAAAGTATTAAGCAGTGCATATTTCTGCGGCTGGTTAAAGGTACTTCATTGACCATATTTAGCAGCCACCAATAATCACAGTTCCGCTCTGGATAATTTCCATACATTTTAAGAAATACATATTTTGCAAATTTCCTATTAATTCCTTCCAGCAGATTGTTGTAATTTTCATAGTAAGGACTCCAGACCTGACAACAGTACTCGAGTTTAGACCTTACTAGCGAATAATATAATGTTTTTATACAGTGAATGCTTGTGAAGCCTCTCGTGTTTCTAAATACAAAACCTAATACTTTTGTGGCTTGCCTCCAAACTCGTAAAATATGAGGTATAAATGTGAGCTGCGCATCCATAATAACTCCCAAATCAGTAGTCATTTGGGTGCATCTGTCAATAACTTGGCCCTCGATCAAATAATGACAATTTATAGGATTCTGAATCCTGGAGAAGGTTAATATTTTACATTTCTTTTTATTGAGTGCCAGTCCATTACAGTCACACCAACTTTGCAGAGAATCCAAATCATCTTGCAAAATAGAGCAATCATTTACGTTCGTTATTATTTTAGCAATTTTTAGGTCATCCGCGTATATAAAAGTTCTACATTTTAAACCTACAACTACATCATTAAAGAAGATATTAAACAATAATGGACCAAGGTTGGAACCTTGTCCTACTCCGCTGGTTGGAAAGTAAGGGTTAGATCTAAATCCACCGTATGACACAATTTGTTGTTTATTGGTTATAGTCGATTTTATTAAATTAACTAACGAGCTACTTAAACCAAATAGACGCAATTTCTTTAACAGTATACAATGAAGAACTTTATCGAATGCTTTCGACAAATCTGTGTATATCGCATCAACTTGTAATCGCTTATCAAGAGCATTCGATACATATTGCGTAAATTCCATTAAGTTTGTAGTAGTCGATTTGCCGATTACGAATCCATGTTGTTTTGCTGTTAAATTAGAAAGACTTGGATGATTTAATGCATCATATATAACACACTCAAAAAGTTTAGCGACATTCGACATCAATGCCACTGGTCTATAATTTTTTATATCCGCTCTATCGCCAGATTTGTGTATGGGTATGATGTATAAAGTTTTCCATTGGGTGGGAACCAAACAAGAATTTAAAATTAGATTAAAAATATGTTTCGATGGTAAGATCAGGAAATTGATGCAATCGACAATCAAAAAAGCCGGTAAATTATCGGTCCCAGTAACATTATTAGGTTTAATACCTTTAACAGCTTTTAAGATATCTACTTCACATATTGTATTCAAGCTTAGATTAAGATTGTTGGCTATCTCGACATCAACATTGAGAGATGGACAGCAATTTTGCAGACAGTACTCACACCGGATTGTACCAAGATCAACACACCCACTATCACACGAATGATTGGGTCCTTGCGCAATGGTTGAAGAAAAATAATCCGCAAAACCATTAACGATGTCTTGCTCAGCTGTCAGTATCCTATCATCATAAAACATGAGTCCAGGCATGGTAGCGCCTTTCCTTTTTTGGTTAATGAATGACCAGAATTTTTTGGGATGAGCCTGTAAAGTATTTTCAGAATTCTGGATAAACTGCTGAAATTCGATTCGACATTCATATTTAATTTCTCTTCTTAATTGCTTCAATAAATTAAGGTGGTATAGAGATTTCGATTTTCTGTAAATATTCCATTATTCTTATTATGGATTTTCTGAATTATGCTTTTGGTGAACCAAACTGGATAATTTTTCTGACGACCTTTTTTCGAACATAACGGTACGTGCTGCACGAATATATCATGTAATTTGTTAAAAAACTGATCGCTTGCAATTTGAGGATCAGATATATCTAAAATTGATGTCCAGTTTATATTCGCTATAGATAGGTAGAGATCAACTAAATTCGCTTTATAAAAATTAAACCTTGGTAATGTCTCATTATTTATAAACCGCCTATCTGAGGTATCACTAACGTGTACCGTGACTTGTAAAGTTGGGTGATGTATGTCTTCTGCTACTAGTGGATATTCGCCTTTATTCGTAGTCACTTTTAGATTTTCCGCAGTAATAATTAGGTCCAATAATCTCTGGTTAGTATTCAGAATATTGTTATGTTGACAAAGATTATTTAGGGTAATAAACTGCAAGTAAGAATTATAAAGATTAGTAGTTCTGCCTTCAGATGTACATTCATACAATTCAGGAATATTGAAGTCTCCAATAATACATATATGCGAAGTAAAGTCAAGAGAAGTTTCCAGATAATCATAAGATCTACATTGGAAAAGTGCTTGTTCCAATGTTGTAATGGGCATGTTCATTAAATGAATGCAATATGGTTCAATTACTCCTGCTTTGAAAGTAATTAAAGCTAAATCTATGGACATATTTTCTTTGCAAATTTTAATGTCATTGTTCAGTGTACGAATACCAATGTATTCAAGTAAAGCCTGTGTAACTTTTGTTTTATTTTGTCATAGTATTGTTCATAGCTTTCGTTAAAATATTGATAGCAAGTTCGTAAGTCGTAATAATTCTTCGGATCTAGGATCGCCGAATTTTTCTAATAATACATTTTTCAATTCTGACCATTTTTTGTAATTAAAGCGAATTAATACATCTCTCGCCTCTCTACAAAGTTTGGATTTAATATGTTCAAATAGTAGTTTGTTTTGCAAACTATTTGGATCATTAGGATCTCTAAAATATTCGATATAAATTTCAGCTTGTGAAATAAAGTATGCTAAATTTAATGTGCCTCCAGAATATTCTGGGACCATATTTCTTACAACACTAGAATCTAACTGGGGTGCTGCCATTTCGAAATTTAAATTTTCGTTTAAGTAAGAATTATTTAAATTTTTGAAAATAATGGGAGATCTATCCCTTAAAGGCATTTAATTATTTAGTAACGTTTGAATAAAATTGTCATTCAATTGATGCAATTTGATAAAATTTCAATGATATACAGGGTGTTACAAAAGTCCGGGCCGCTACTTCAGGAGCATATTCTACACATTAAAATATGAAAAATGTTGAAATACATTTTTTTCTTTAAATTGCCTCCTAACGGAGATATGACCATTTAAAGATGGCGCCCCTAAAGTGGTTTTTTTACTACAAAAAGTTAACGGTTAGTAGCAGTCATGAAATTGGGCAAGCGGTTAAAGAATTGGATTAGGCATATTCTCATGTAACATATTTTTTAAATAAGCAGTAGCGTGGTGTGTAGGGGGTTGCCCGCGATTATTTTTTGCCGTAACTTTTTTGTATTGCAATATTTCGACACAAAAGTGCCATAATCGTAAAAAGCAACATTTTTTATACAAAAAAGGTACTCTTTCTCAAAGTCGCTAAAAGTAACCGTTTCCGAGAAAAAGGCGTTTAAATAATCCTATCCCGTCTTCGAAATTCTAACTAATTTGTATAAGAAAAAATAAGTTGGTCATGCAAACTGATCGTAAAGAAAACAATTGTACTTGACAATATCTGCCAGAGATTGACGTTGTGTCACTGATAAAATTTGGTCGTAAGCTGTAAACTTTAGCCGTTTTTGTTGTCAATAGTAAGTGTAGTAGTTTTTTAACTTTTCATTATTTTGATAAAATGGACTATTCAAATCAAGAAATGGCCGATATGCATTTAATGTACGGGCTTGCAAATTGTAATCGTGCTGAAGCAAGACGGCTTTATGCTGAACGTTTTCCTAATAGACACCTACCAGGAGAAAAATTGTTCCAGAAAATTCATGCTCGTTTATATGAAACAGGAAAGTTTGTTTTCAAAGGCGAACGTGTTGGAAGGCCAAACGCAGAAGTTGCTAATTTAGAGGAGCGTGTGCTTCAGCGAGTTGAAGAAGATCCATGTGTCAGCACTAGACAACTTGCTTTAGCCGAAGGAGTAAATCACGTAACTATCTGGCGAATTTTGAAATTTTACCAATTTTACCCCTATCATTTTCAAAGAGTGCAAGGGTTACTTGCTGCTGATTATCCTCCAAGAATAGAATTTTGCAACTGGCTATTGCATAAGATCGCTGAAAATGAGAACTTTCCATCGCTCATATTATTTACGGACGAAGCGGGTTTTACCAGAAACGGAATACTTAACTTTCACAACATGCATCAGTGGCAAGTTGAAAATCCCAATGCAGTTATTCAGTCGAGACGTCAGCAACATTTTTCACTTAACATTTGGGGAGGAATAATAGGGGACTCTATAATTGGACCGTTTTTTTTACCTCATAGGTTAACAGGAGCATCATATAGACATTTTTTGTAAACAGAGTTACCCGTGTTACTTGAAAATGTTCCACTCATAACAAGACAGCGAATGTGGATAATGCACGATGGGGCACCTGTCCATTTTAGTGCAGTTGCTAGGGAATTTTTGAATAACAACTATCATCAACGATGGATAGGTCGAGGAGGTCCGATACCATGGCCAGCTAGGTCTCCTGACCTCAACCCACTCGATTTCTACTTATGGGGATATCTAAAGCAGATCGTCTACTCTACACCAGTTGACAATATCAATGATCTTCGTGAACGAATTGAAAATGGGTTCAACCAGATTCACAATACACCAGGCATTTGCGAAAGAGTAAGGAGTTCCCTTAGAAGACGAGCCGAGCAATGTATTGCTGCAGGGGGCAGTAATTTCGAACACTTGCTTTGATTTTTTTTTTCTTAATTTTCTACTATTTTTATATCAATGCAGTTAGTAGTGGATAAATTAGAAATTTGCAAAACGAATTCTAATAAATGCAACAATTTTGTTTAAACGCTTTTTTCTCGGAAACGGTTACTTTTAGCGACTTTGAGAAAGAGTACCTTTTTTGTATAAAAAATGTTGCTTTTTACGATTATGGCACTTTTGTGTCGAAATATTGCAATACAAAAAAGTTACGGCAAAAAATAATCGCGGGCAACCCCCTACACACCACGCTACTGCTTATTTAAAAAATATGTTACATGAGAATATGCCTAATCCAATTCTTTAACTGCTTGCCCAATTTCATGACTTTGCTACTAACCGTTAACTTTTTGTAGTAAAAAAAACCACTTTAGGGGCGCCATCTTTAAATGGTCATATCTCCGTTAGGAGGCAATTTAAAGAAAAAAATGTATTTCAACATTTTTCATATTTTAATGTGTAGAATATGCTCCTGAAGTAGCGGCCCGGACTTTTGTAACACCCTGTATAACATGCGTGTTATAACGAAAATAATAGGACTTACAAGAAGGCGGGGAACATCTGATTCACATTAGATTATAGTCCTCGATGCTTCGGAGTTGTTCACCAGGAGACGATCACCAGGTGCAGGTGTAGGTTGTTCTAGTGGAGAAGCTCTCGAAGTTGCGGTGAGCCGTTGCGCGCTGAAGGATTGCCGCACGGAGGTTGCAGATTATTCAGTAAACTCTTAACAGAGACCGGTACGTTTAAGTTCGAATAGCACTCACGGTTTTGCGGTTTGTGCGAATAAACTACCGTCTAAACAATTCTGTTCGCAGCGCCAATTAAGTACAAACTATTTAAAAATAGCTTTTTAAAAATTTGCTTTATTGAGCACAACACTTACATTTGGTTGAGCTCGCATAAAGGGTGAGCTCTCTAGTTATCACTAATAAAAACTGACCAAAATTAAGCTACGAATTATGATTATATTACGTTAGATGCACTCCATCAGGTTCTATCTAGTCTAAACAAAACATAAAAAGGCGATAAGGTCTTAAAACTATGATGTCATTCCTCTTAACTTCGGGAATACTTCGAATATAATTCCTTCCCCCTTAGACAAATAAGATTGGTCTAAATAAAAATTATTGTTGGACCCTAACTCCTAAATATAATATTATTGAAAATTTAGTTCCGTATTTCGTACAATAAATTGGACTTTTTTTGGCTAGAATTTTTGTTTACAGGTTAAAGCTGTGCATGATTTGTGATTTAATTTTATAAACAAATGTACCAAGATACCATATTTCATCATAGAACCAAAAAAGGTTAAAAATTAACATTAATTTCAGATGTGGTCTGAGACCGCGCGCGCCTCATCGTGTTACAAAACATGACGCGCCTACTCTAGGATTAAGATCGAAATTTTAGAGAATTTTAAGGAAGTTTTAAAAAAAACTGTCGAAATTAAAAAAACGGGTTAAATTTGCATTAAAACTAAATGACTTAAAATTTCGAGTTTAAAATTGGTCGCTACTGTCAATAAAGTTTCTTGTTAGGATATTTTGGGTTTAAACTCAACAAATTAAAATTTTCTAATAAAAAAATCCAATATTTCCAGAAAAAGTCAAAACTTTGAGATGAATTTAAGGTCCAAATTTTAGAGAATTCTAGAGAAGTCACAATTTCAAAAAAGTTTCAGATAAAATTTGAATTAAAATTAAACGACTCAAAATTTCGAGTTTGTCTATAAAGTTCCTTACTTACCTATTTAAACTTTTTAACAGATTCGCTGCCACACTACAATTTGTGGTGGTTTCCTGCAGACCAACTCGTATTTAGGAGTTTGTAAGTTGCGTTAAAACTTGCATAGTATCGTTATGTAGCGTTGGCTACAAACCAAATTAGTTTTACTTCACATATCGTGAAATTACTACTGTACTATTAGTTTTGAATTATTTTAACAGTATGAAAATTAAAAGAAAATAGACCACTGAAAAGTTTGAAAATTGCCGGAGTGTGAATGAAAATGTAGACATTGTATAATGTTTAACAAATTGTTTCAAAAGTTATTACAGTGAAATGATTTTTACTTATTCATATTGTGCATTCTCTTGAAATTGAATTTTTTAAACATATTTTTTTCAAATAGTCACACTATTTTGTCAATTCCTTTCGAGAAGGCTAACACTAGTAGATAGCACTTAATTGTAACAAACTGTCAATAGAAGGTTATAAAAATAATTACAGTTTTACAAGGTAACTCGTAATTGGCGTAAGAAATGAGACACAAACTACGAATCATCTCGTAGTTGGCAGCGAATGTGTTAATTACCCAAATGTGCAAGATTTTTCAGATTTTCAACAAAAGTCAGACAAAAGTTGAAGTAAAATGGTTTTATTAAATTTAATTTAGAATACAAGCTATCAATTGCACCACCACCTAGCCTAAATTTTCAATATAATTTACAATAAACCGTTTATACAAAAAGATATGTATATAAGAATATAAAGTTTGAAGAGACATTGGAAATAAGTAAGTACTCAACTTAAGCTAAATGTCTTAAAACATAACAATAACTTGGCAATGTACACAAAAGCTGCTATTTTACAACCTGCTAAATAAATATTTAACAAAATAACAAGATAATGATTGGTCAATGCGTTAAAAATATCGACTGTTCTATTTACAAAACTCTAACATTAAACAGTCAGAAGTATTTTTAATCAACATCATTTATTTTACTAATTCACAAAGCACTTGCACCAGAGTGATATGCTATTCCGATACACAAAACCGTGAAAAGGTTCACATTTCATGAGCAAATAAAAGAAATATATCACAGTGAACCTTAGCACGGCCGTTCAGGAGTTTTCAAGATTAGTATAATTAAACGATAAATGTGGCATTTTTAAACATTAAATAATTTTAACTTATTCGTTGTGTAAAAATAACCCTGCTTCTATTTTATCATTATTTTTCTATTACTTAACAATAAAAAGCTGGTATAATCGTAAATCAACCTAAAATGCAAACGGTATATACAATGGCAGTTAAACTTCAAAATAAAAGGGAAGACAATAACATAAGTTGTCATATTATTCGGGAATTTTTCCTAACAGTTAGGTAAAAGCGAAAACGCATAAATGCAAAAGAACAGTCTTCTTATTTCTTGGAATTAGGCTCAACTGATTTCACAATCTGAACAATTATGTAAAGATAATTCTACTACTCGACTCATTTCCTGAAGTGAAGGGTCATCAGATAATTTAGAATATTACATTTCACCTACTCGTAATTAGAGCAAACTGCGCCCTATTCTCAACTTTTTAATTCGCCTCATTTTAAATTTGAACTATTCGATCACATTATTTAAAAGGTTTTTAAACACTCTTAACAAAAAAATGATGAACTGACTAAAAATTTGTTTAGAAAATGCAGACTTAGTTCAACTGAAAAAACTAATTTATTCTCTAGTTGAGAATTCAATCAGAACAAGCTTAAAAATGGGAGAAATTAACTGCCCTTATGATACGTTAACACTAGACACTTTATTCCATAGGAGATAAAATATATACACCAATACCTCGCTTTGCGTCGTTTCGTTTTGCATTTTTTCGAAGTTGCGTCGCTGCTTAATTAGTACTAATTTTCACTGTGGGTCGTTAGATTTTCGAGGTTGCGTTATTTTGGGTTCGAGTCTTTAAATTTTCTTTTGAAATTTTTTTTTTCTAAAAGATGGCACCACTTTTGTTTCTAATTGCGCCATGCCATCAAAACTCGGAGATTCCCTTTCTAACCGAAAATCGACGCAATTTTAATACAGTTTTATTTTCACTTTGTTTTGCTAATTTTAGAGTTCAGTTTCAATTATGTAGTGTGTTGTACTTTTTGTAACGTTTCAATTAGGGTGTTGTGCTTTTTTTAAAAGAGAATAATAAATTTTTATAAATTTTTACGGGTTGTTTCTGGTTACAAAAAAGGTAAATATTTTTCCAATTTATTTATTGGCAGAGTTATATTTTTTTTTTACATACACTTGTAATTTGTTTAGCCAAATGAGTGGAAAGGGCGCTGCTGGTAGAATTCCCAAAAATAAAAAAAAATTATCAGATTGGAGACAAAATTATTAAATTCTGCAACGATTTGATAAGGGAGAGAAGGCTGTGGAGATAGCAAAGGCTGTTGGTCTGGCTGCAACAACTGTCCGAACTATTAGAAATCGAGATGGGGATAAAATAAGAGAGGCTGCAAAATCTGTAACATAATTAGATGCTAAAACGATGACCCGTACAAGGAGTGCTTTGATGATCAAAATGGAGTCCTTGCTTTCTATTTGGATTGAAAATCAAGTTGCGCAGAGAATACCATTAAATAAAATGGTAATTCGGACGAAAGCAAAAAGCTTATTTGATGACATGAAAAGTAAAGCAGTATCCAACGATAATGCTAGTGGTAGTAATACAGACAAGAATGAAACATTTGAAGCTAGTCAGGGCTGGTTTGAGAGATTCAAGGTTCGAGCAAATCTGCACAGCATTGCTATTAAAGGCGAAGCAGCTAGCGCTGATTTAACTGCTGCAGAACGCTACCCGACAGAGTTAAATGAAGGTGGCTATGATCCGAAACAAGGTCTTTAATGTTGACGAGACTGGGTTATTTTGGAAACGTCTACCTAACAGAACTTTCATATCTAAAACAGAAAAATCTGCGCCAGGATTTAAAGCTAGCAAGGATAGGCTGACTCTTCTTCTTGGTGGTAATGCAAATGGTGATTTCAAATTTAAACCATTTCACATTTATCAATCAGAAAATCCAAGAGCTATGAAAGTTGTTCAAAGAATCTGCTTCCTGTTCACTGGCGAGCAAACAAAAAAGCATGGATGACAACATCATTATTTTAAAACTGGGTTTCAACTTGTGCTATTCCAGAAATTAAAGCTTATTGGCAACAAGGAAAACTTAAACTTCAAGGCTTTGGTCCTAGTAGACAGTGCTCCTGGCCATCCAGTTTATATTGATGAGTTGTCAGAAAACGTGAAATTTGTATTTTTGCCGCCTAATACGACACTAGTTATTCAGCCGATGGATCAGGGAGTAATATCGACTTTTAAAAGTTATTACCTTCGACGAACATTTAAACTTCTTTTAAGTGATACTGATGGACAAGATAAGCCTACCATGCTAGAGTTTTGGAAGAATTTCAACCTTATGAAAGCCATAGAAATTATTTCCGATTCGTAGAAGGAGATTAAACCATCTTGCATGAATGGTGTTTGGCGCAAAATATGGCCTGAATGTGTTCACCGAATATGCGCTGCAGACGTTGATGGTACACCAGCTGTTCGTCATGAAATTTCTAATTTAGCTAGAGAGTCTAATTTTAAAGGTATGGAGGAGACTGACATAAATAAATTGCTAACCTCGCACAAACAAGAATTCTCTAATGAAGAACTATTGCAACTGCAATTTGCTAATGAAGATGACAGTGGCCGTTCAATAGAAATCTCCGAAGAACAAAATTTAACTTCCAAACAAATTTCCAAAGCAATGTGTTTGATTAACGAAGCTATGGAGATATTTTAAAAACGATCCTGACAGCGGAAGGAGTTTTAAAGTGTCCCAGGCGGTAGCTACGAATATCAATTGGTACAAGGAAATTTATTTTACTTTGAAAAAAAAAGCTGTTCAGCAAACATTGGACCAATTTTTTGTGAAAGAAAGCCAACTTACGACAACAACCACTATGGACTCATCAGACAGCGATTAATTTTAATTTTGTTTTTCATAAATTAATTGAATAGTTTATTTTGTTTTAATTGAATACGTTTTTTGTTTTGTTTTTTGTATGCATGTAATAGAATTTTATATTATTATTGTTTTTTGAATGTTTACTTTGTTCAATTTTCTTTTTAAAAAGTATTTTTGTAACACTGGAACCTATCTTCGATCTTTACATGGTTTACTATAGAAAATCTTAATTTACTTTGCGTCGTTTTAATTTGCTTCGTGTTTTTTTAGAACGTAACTCCGACGCAAAGTGAGGTATTGGTGTAGAACATTTAGATAAATTATATAGAACATCTGTGTCAAGTAATTTATCTCAGCTGATTCTTGGTTAGCCTCTCTTTGGACAGTTGACAGTTAATAAATTTTATCTCAAAGAGAAATGTACGAATTACGTGTCTAGTTTAAACATACCGTTGGAAAACAAAGTTAATAAGTATCTGGTGTTCAAATGAACGTCAAGTTGGCTATGAAAATTTTGAACATAGCATGCTTCAGGGTAGAGTACTGAAGATAGGTTTCTTCATTATTTGAAGGCTTACAAGAAAAGTCATTATGAAAATTCCTTCTTGATCTTAAATCACACGACATTATTTCTTTAATTTTTATAAGTGGAGTTCAATTATTTGGGAATTCTAGAACATGACTAACAGTAAACTGTTGTTATTTTTGATATTATTGAAAAACATTATTTAACAACAGTTTACAATGACAAAAATGCCTAAATTTGAAATTTTTGTTTTATTTTCAGAATTTGAAGCAAAGGGAATAGACCTAAACTACTCTCTAAATGTAAGCATTATTGCACTCTACGTTTATTCTATTTACACGACACTCATTAGAGCTATTCCGCAGTTAATTCTACAGACCGCTAGGAGGCGCTATACCTGTGATTGTCATGGAAAATAGTTTTCTGAAGGTTTTTTTTTGCCTTAAAAAATCTAACCTCTTTGCAGATGTCAGTAACGCTTGCCAGATCAACCAAAGCAATCGCATGCCTTTTTCTCTACATAACATTCTACCAAAATATCACAGCACACTATTTCATTTGAACACCAGATAGCACATAATAACATTGATTGGAGTAAAATGGACCATTTTAAGCCACAAATTCCTCCACTTAGGCCAATTTTATTTCCCAAACACAGCTCCCACATGACTTATTAACTGGCAAATTAAAAAATCCAGTAAGGATAGTTTGCTGCATCATTCTCAATTACCACAGTTTTTAAAAAAATGCTTAAATTTAAAAAAAAAATTAAAACAAACGTGAAAGAATTTATTAGAACAGTTGCAAACGCAAGCTTAATAAGGTATACTCTTTTTATTAATCTGTGGTAAACATGAAAATCCAGAAGCAATAGAAACATATTAAATATTCGCTAAAGTTAAATGCACTCTTAATTTTGCTACTAATTAATTTCGCGCGTTACTTCGCCTAATTAACTGTACAAAAATAAAATGTAATTTCCGTGGTAATAAGACCAAAGTCTAAATGGCAAGGTGCAATAGCACCTTTTTGATTTAAAGTCTTTTATTCATAAATTAAAAGGAACAATCTGACGCATCAGAACTAATTAAGCCTATTATCTTTCCTGATGATTCGCCGCCTGCCATTTGAAATTACTCTTCATAACCCATTGTTGCCCCAAGCTGTAGTCACAGGGTCTCAATAACGGTGTGTTCTGATCCTTTGGATCGGGCTTTTGAAGGCAGCTTCCCGTGTTGATGTGCTTGATGATTCTCAGCTAAAAAAAAAATGACATTTGTAAATACTGGTCTAAAAACAGTAACATAACAAGCTGACATTTAAAAGCTTGCGGAGCAATCAAAAAGATCAAAATAAACATTATTAGTTTCTTCTCATTGGCCGCTGTATGGTTAGGTGTAGGCGAACACTTTCAGGAAAACTACTTAATGCTTACTCTAGCATTAGGGTAAAGACACACGAAGCGGTTTTCGCCGCGTCGGCACCAATTTGGAGCAAACACACGACTCGTCTTGAAAGCTGCCAACGCGCGGTGTAAGTGAAGATGTTGCCAGTTTTTCCTGAAGCAATGGATTCTGACGATGAATTAATAATTTTAAACCAATTTACGATATTGTCGTTTAAATAATAAAAAAAAGAAACTCCGTATGCGGAAATATCCAGCTGTTCAGAAACGCAAAAAAAAGTCAATTTTATGTTCTATTTATGAGGACAATTCAAAGCGATGTCGCAAATTTTTTTAATTATTTACGTATGTCTTAAAATTCATTTAATGAATTAATGTGTTTGATAAAAGGGGACATATCTAAGCAAGATACAGTCATGAGACGTTTTATAACTTGTAATAACCCCACACATTTAGTTATTCTATCGCTTTTTTTAAATTGAGCCTCTTCCCTGCAAAGTGACTATTCGTTATCTAAATTTATGCAGTTACTAAGAAGCACAAGGAATATTTATTTCTCGTGTGAAAAAATCACAAAAATTGCACATAAGCAATATTTGACAACTACGCTTGATATTAACAGCTTAAAAACCGCTTGTCGTGTGAACACCACCGTAAAGCAGGTATAGACGATGGTACACTTGAAGTCATAAAAACGCTAGCTGCGCCTCGTCCGGACGAGGGTACGCTCGGCACAGCCTCGGCGTGACGCTGCGTGTGTTCACTACCATAATATCCGATGGAATCAAATGCCGAGTCGGCTGCCGACTCGGCCGCCGACTCGGCAAAAACCGCCTCGTGTGTCTTTAGCCTTAGGGTGCGTTTACAATAGACACTTTATTCTGTACATTTCTCTCTGAGGTAAGTGTCAACTATCCTGACGGTGCGTTTACACTCATAGAGTAAATATAAACTAGAGACGAAAATAAACCAACTTTAGTGTCGTTGTTATTGGAGTGACAGGAAAGATGTTTATCAACATGAATTTAGCAGAAGTTTTTGACAGACAATTTTTTTTGCAATTTTGTCGTTAATTGCTGCTTTGATGAGTTTAAATAGTGTACATTATGCAGCATAGTGATTAATAGTTCACAGCGATAATTAATAGTAAAAAGACTTATTTTTAAAATAATTCGTACACTTCAAAGAGAAGCGTGTTCAAGATCGTTTATTAGTTAGGATAAAGGTTCGTATTCACATCGAATGCTTTCTAAAATTATCTGTTTCAATTAGACTACTAGTAAAAAATTTGATGTGGATGGTAAAATGCTATATCCAACCAAAAAAAAGGGCCATGTTAGCCAGTAACAGTTTCTTTTATACAATGAGGTCCAAAAGTAACGCATAATTTCATTATTTACGTAATTTAAAATTTATGAGCAGATCGATTTTGAATTCCAAAGTGAAACTTTTTAAGCATAATTTTATCCTTTTCTCTTAAACCTCCTTGAAGTGACAGTTACCCCTTTAAGATTTTTAAATTGAACGAGAGAGTGCGTGATAGATCATTTGGAAGGGATTTTAATTATTTTTATTAATTAATTATTTTATTAATATTCGTTGAGAAAGTTAAATTTGACAATTTTAAAATGTGCTTGAAATGTATCTAAATTATGCTCATGTACCAAATATCTGTCAAATCTGAATTTCCTAATTGATTTTGTGTCATCCTGATTCAATTAAAATGTATTCTTTTTTTCTGATACGCGGATGGCAAAATATCCAACACGAAGGCAGAAGTAAAAAAGGATTTCTTTTTTACATATCAGAAAAAAATTATACTTTTTTCTTTACCTGCAATTTATCAGTAAAATCCTGTACCACGTTAATTTTTAAATCTAAAATGACGTTTTTTTAAGCATAATTTGAAACCGCCTCCTTCAACCTCCTTGAAGTGACAGCTACCATTTAAAATTTTTAAATAGAATAAGGACGCTTACTATAGCTCATCTGAAAGGGTTTTTAATTCTCTATTCAGCAATAAGATTTCCGAATTTCTGGAGTTTTTTATCGAAAAATATTAATTTTTCGTGATATGTAAAAAACAACTCTTTTTTACTTTTGTTTTCTTGTGGGTAATTTGCCACTTAAATATCGGAAAAAAAATTAATTAAATAGGTATGATGACCCAGAATTAATCAGAAAAGTCAGCCAATGCTCCAAAATTTATTATATAAATTTTTGCCAAGTTGATGAAAAACAATAATTTAGATTTGCAACGAAAACGTTTGACTTATTTAAAAAAGTAATATGCTTCAGTATTGGATATTAGTTACATTAGGCTTTTATTAATTTAGAAATCTTTGATTTATTAGAAAATCATTTATACGATGACTATCATGACAATAATTATGGATTCAATTTATCAGAATTAGTTTTGGAAAAATCTTTTATTTTAAGAATATTTCATGATGTTAAGCAGATGAGTATGCAAAAAAAATATGTACATATAGTTAGGACTATATTAGCAAAGTTCTGATTGATTTTTATAGGCTCTTCTATTGGACCAGTCAGGTACTGTACAATGTTTTGATTGAGACAGCGTACCCGCACGATATGTTGCTGACAACATCGACTATAGAAAATAGCCTGCGTGTCGTCTCTAGTTATAAAAACTCTTTGTTTACACTAGACACTTTATTCCGTACCTTTCTCTTGGAAATAAGTGTCAACTATCCTGAGAGAAGCTAACTGACACTTATTTACACAACTGATAGTCTCCGATAGCTTCTTTGAGGATAGTTGACACTCAATATATTTTGTGTCCGAGATAAATGTACGGAATAAGGTGTGTAGTGTAAACGCAGCGTTAGACTCATCTACAATGCAATTTACATAAATGCTTATTCATGAAATTTCTGGGTATTTACAACTTGAAGTTTAAGAGCAAAGAACAAACACTAGATTGACAGTAATCCATACTGGATAAGAAAAAAGAAATAGTGATTGTCAAAAATTGAAATACAAATCTTGTTCCCTGAAACCAAGATTTGTATTTCAATTTTTGAAGTCCGTTCCACCAAAAAAAAGTGATTGTCTAGAAAATGATTTCATAGAAAATTAAATGACAATGACAATGAAATCAGGAATTCATAAAAATTCCCTTAATTTAAGTAATATTGATTGCCACTTCAGAAAAAAATAGCATGTGTACCTCGTAGTAAGTGTACCTTGGAATTCAATGTTTGTTAGCCTTAGCTAACGTCTCGGCCACAATTTACATCATCGACCGGGAAGCGTATTGGATTTGCCTCTGGACTACAGAACCAGGCAAGATATAAGCGTTTCAATTGGTTGGTTCTGACATCATGATCATGCACGCAAACGCGTTGGAGTAAAATACAATTGACAGTTGAGACAACACATTACTATTGATATACGTATTATTGTATTAATAATATTTTATTGATGTTTTTTATTTGTTTAGGCAGTATTTATTTGCATGTCGGATTCAACTTTCGGATTGCTAGTTTAAATAGCTGCTATTGGAAAACATTTTAAATAGGACTTTGTAAATTTTTCGTTTGTTTAATGTGCCAAATTAAAAAAACTAACGCATATTAATGCATAATTTAAAAGTCTGTGATTTACAAATTAATATACGTAACAGTGGATTGTGTGTATTTATATTATACAATAAAAAAAATAATATGTGGTTCCCAAGTAATTTTAAGTTGAAAGAAATTGCAATTTCTGAACAATCTTTTCAAATTCGTCTTGGCATAAATTTGGAAAATGATACAAAGTTGTGGTTGCAGGAATATAGCGAAGTTACTAACACGAATTGGATTATTAAAAGTCAGGGGCGGCCTTAGCCATTGCGAAGCGCCGGGCGGGTAGATCTTTAAGAGGCCCTCGTCTTTGTGGAATTAGTTTTAACATAGACGTAGTCAGCATAAGGCAGGGTAGGGCGCTTGACCCCCCCCCCCCCCAGCTCGTGTGGTTAACGAAAATTTATATTGAACTGAGGAGACCTTCCCTAAAAAATTTCCATTCGACAAAAGTCGTCCTTCTTTAAGCTATTGATATTTTCTCGAAATTCGTCTTTTTTCATAAATTTCTTTGAAAATTTCAAATGTATTCCTAAAATTTCGATTTATTTTATCAGAATCCAACTTAACTAAAAATTTCGAATTTCTATCCCAAAATCCGAAATTTTGTTTTTCGAAATTCTATCTTTCTCAAAATTAGTTTTTTCCGGAAACTTCGACTTCTCTTTAAACTTTGATTTTCTAAAAATTTCGACTTTTTTTATCAAGATTTACCCTTTTGCTTAAAACTTGATCGATTTTTTGATAACAATATTTATCTGGAAATTTTTATAATGGCTTTTTTTTAGAAATTTTGTAAAAAGACAAAAATTCCGAGAAAATTTCCCCTGGAATGGGGAAATACAACTTGTTTCTCAAAATGTCGACGATTATTTCAATATTGGACATTTTCTGACTCAGGGTAGGGCGGAACAGGGCGCATATCTGCTTCTGATTCAAGCGCTCAAGAGAAAAATCTAGAAATTACATTTTTTTCAAAATTTGTCCTTTTTCCGAAAATTCGAACAAATTTGACTCTCTCTGAAGAATTTCAAGTGTTTACTAAATTTCGACTTTTTTCTCAAAATTTCGATCTTTTTTTTGTTTTTCAAGGGAAAAAAATCGAAATTTCCAAAAAAAAACAAATTTAGAAAAATCGAAACTTTGATATTTTTCTCAAAATCCGCTTTTTTTCGCAAATTTAAAATTATCCTGAAATCCCATCCTGTATGTTCCCGGAAAACTGAATATTTTTTCTGGAAATTCGTATCTTTCTTAAAATTTTGACTTTTTTTTCAAGACTCGTTTTTTCCACAAACGGTCGGCTATTCTCAAAGTTGCACTTTTTCTTTAAGTTTGAATGTTTTCTGGAAAATTTCGATCTTTGATGCTTCATTTGGTAGTTTTTCTAGAAATGTCGACTGCTTTTCAGAGATTATGTTTGTTTTTAATTCCTTTATTTTTATTAACATCGGGTTTTTCTGAAGATTTTGATCATATGGAATTTGATTTGTCAGCACTTTTAACAGGTTTATTAAAATTTGCCTTTTTCCCGATATTTTTATATCAAAATTCGATATTCAACTTTACTAACAATTTTTAATTTCTCTTAAAATTAGTTTAATTTTGTCTTCAAAAATTTCGACTTTATTCTCAAAATTCCACTTTTTGGGCGCTTCTTTCGGAAATAATTTTTTCTATCAAAATTAGGCCACTTTTCTGAATATTTGTCTTTTCTTTAAATTTTGACTTTTTTAAATTTGACTAGAAATTTCATCTTCATATTTCGCCTTATTTTCGAAATATTGACTTTCATTTCAAAATGCCATGTTTTAGTTTCTGGAACTTTCTGGACTTTTTCCTCGAAATTGGCTCTTCCTTTAAATTTCAGTTTTCTCGAAATACGTCTATTTTCTCTAAATTGGGTCGGCACATTATCAAAAATTAAAAATGTTGCGAAAAATATTTTTGGGTAATTTCGAGAAAAAGATTTCTTGTACATTCAATTTCTTTATTGAAATTTAAATATTATGTCAAAATTAGAATAAAAAAGTAAACATTTCGAGAAAAGCGTTTTTGGAAACTGCAAATTTTTTCACAACATTTGGTCTTTGGAAATATTTTGGCATATTTAGAAATTTCGAGTTCTTCTGAAAGGTTGGGTTTTTATTCAATTTCGGTTTTCTAAAAAATCCTTTCCCAAAATAGGGTTTTTCCAAAAAAATTGGTCACTTTGGAAATTACGACTTTATTTTACATTTTTCTCTCAAAATTGAACTTTCATTTTTTTATTATTCGTTTTTTTCTGATTTTTTTTTCAAATTTAAGTTTCCGAAAATTTCATGTTTCTCAAAAGATGTCTTATTCTGGAAATTTTGACTCGTACTAGAAATAGGGATATTTTATGCTTCTGAAAATTTCCGTTTACAGTGAAAAATTTTTCTCAAAGTTCCAACTGTTTTTGAAAATTACATCTTTTTTTCACAAAATTCCACCTTTAAAAATATAATTTTTTCGAATTTTCAACAATTTTTGAGATTTTTCGAAAGGGTCTACCATGACGAATTTTTCGAAAGGTTAGAATTTTATTTTAAACACGAATTTCTAAACATTCCAACTTTTTCTCAAAATTCGTTTTTCCTCGTCTCTTTCAAAATTAAAATTTCTCTTGAAAATGTTCACTTTCTTTAAGAGATTTTAACCTTTTTCTCGACATTTCGACGGTATTTTTTAAAATAGTTATTTTTTAAAATCTTCGAAATTTGGATAGTTTTTAAAGTTTTCCGAAAGGATCGGTTTTTATTTTAGATTCAATTTTCTGACTGTTTTCGCAAAGTTCGACTCTATTTTCAAATTTCTAAGTTAATCTGAAAATTCGATTACTCAGTTCATGTAGTTAAATGAAAATATACGTATACTCGGAACGTTTTCCGGTTTTCTTTTTTTTATCAATTTTTCAAAATGATTCTTGCCCCTCCCTGAACTAAATCCTGCCTACGCTTATGAATTTCAATGATGATGCTTGACAAGAAATGCAAAGTCATAAATAAATATATTTGGACTTTTAAAATTGTTTATTGGAAACTAAAAAAAATTAATAAACACAAAGATTTTATTTTGGTGGAACGGAGCGGTCTTTGGGTATCTTAAAAAAAATCCTTCTTGGCTTCAGGGGACAAGTTTTGTCTTTCAATTTTTAAACAGAAAGATAAACTATTAATCATGATAAAGAAGGTACATTAATGTCTTAAAAGGATCAGGGATTTAGAAATGATGACGACTGCTCTAATATAAAAGCATAGTCCGACGACAGTTGACGGCTGAAATAAAACACGGGAATTCCCCGAATCGTAAACACGAAGAAAATGGAGTACTATCAGATTTTGTTTAGCCCTTGCAGTTGGCAGCACTTGTGGCATTGGTACGAAATTTCGTCAATGTGAAAGAAAAGGAAAGGAACATTTATTAGAGCGAATGAGACAGATATCAGCGCGATAACTACCACGCAAGAGAGCAGCGAGTCCAGTTTTACAATGCGCGGTTAAGGCTCGAAATTCAAATGAACATTAGAATTCGTGCTATTGCGCGAGTGCGTGAGGCCCCCTACAAGAGCCAGGCCCCGGGCGGTTGCCCTGCTTGCCACCCCGAAAAGCCGCCCCTGTTAAAAGTGGTCTTTACAATCCTCATACGTTTTTATTTTATAGTTGAAGTGAAAACTTCTTTATGTGCCAAAGTTTCCGCACAACTAACCCCCGCTATCCCACCCCCGACAACTACAAACGTAGCTTCCATGTAAGACTTCCAATATTCGGAATAATCGTACTTTCTAAAAGGCACGTCGTAAGTCAACAAACCCTTATCATAGGCTAGCTTAATTGAAACCTCCAATTTCAGGTGTTGTTTTTGGCAAAGACCTGTTTTCCCGTACTTCAGGATGCTTCCCGTATGGGGACAAATAAACTGTTGCAGTAATGAGACGTTTTCTTCATGCAAAACCAGGTATTCGTCGCGACAAATAGGACAGGGATTTCCAGTGGAAATCTGACCGGCGCGGATGCAGGTTTTACGCGTTTTTTTCGGAGGTATCGACCCTTTGTGATTTCTTCTGCACCCACACCGGGGTATCGCCGTATGTTTGCTTGTAGGCCAAACTTCAAGTATCTGGCGTTGGTTTCCACGGGTACTTCTTTGGTTCGGTTCTTGGTTATTTCACGGTATTCCAGTGGAATTTTGTCCAACTAATGGTTTGCGTTACCATCACGCTAATTCTCGTAGGCGACACGTTCTGATGTTTACAGTTTATTTACAGAGTTAGTACTCTCTTTTTTAGCTTTATTTTTGACAAATTCAAAATATTAAAAGGCTGCATTGATTTAAATTTTCTATAAAATGAATTTACATTATTTTATTCATTTATTCTGCCGAAAAAATAACATTTTTCATTTACCCTTTATTTACCCCACCTAGGGGAAAAAGCAATATTAAAAAACCATACCAGAAGTTTTATGATGCAGACGCATCATATGAAAAGTATAAAAATTAAATACCACTATTTTATAAAGTGATATTGAAGCTGCAATTTCTTCCAATAAGATAATTACTACACAACACAGTTATCAAAACTGCAATATTTACATTCAACTAGGAATTAGGTACGGTCGAGAACATGTAAGAAATGGGCGTAAATTAAACACTCAATCATGACCTCAATTGGAACGCTTGTTTCTTGCCCGGTTCTGTAGTCCAGAGGCAAATCCAATACGCGACCGGGAATGCATTGCTTTTACTACTACTTCCATCTCTAGTTTCTATTTTTCAGTTACCTTATAGACAGATTCAATAGTACTTACGTTATCATCATAAACCCAAGCCTGGTTTCCACCCATCCCGTGACAACGGACCATTTTAATCGGACCAGTTTTCTGACTAGCATCCAGGCAATTATCGTCTGACATTATCTGTTGGCGTTTCGTGTAGGCGAACACCTGATTGCCCCCCAAGTTGTGGCAGTAAGTCATGCCCAAATTCTCCCCGGACTTCCTTCCCAACGTATCCAAGCAAGTCTTCGAATCCACATTGCGAATCTAAAAATTTTGAAAGTTATTCACAGGTTGGAGTCAGCTTAGAGTATCTTCTGTTTCTAGTTTGTGTTTTGTGGTTTCACATTTCCTTCACAAATTTCACCTCTTGTATGGCTGACATACCGAGTCTGCTTTGTTTTTTTTTACGTCATTTATTTAACATGTTTTACTTCATCAACCATTTGAAAAAACATTCAGGCACAAGTGTGTCACTAAAGGGCGTAGATGACCCCAATACAGTTGAAATTGAGAACTTCTGTAGTTGGCGAGCTTTTTTATAAAAGTTGTAAGCAAAATTTTTTCATTTTTGATAGCCACAGTTGGCAATTTAAAAAAATATTCGAATTTACAACAATTCTCGAAGTGATAATGGGAAATTTTTAAATTTCTTTCCTCAAAAAAAAAAGTCCTAATAGTAACATTTGCAATATGTGAATATCCTTTTTTAATGTTCTGATTTCAAGCTTTTGAATATGTTTCTATAAATTAAGTGAAATTTAATTCAATTAAAATCTGGTTTACACCTGTCCATTGCAATAAATATGATATGAAGGAAATTTGCATTATCAACGAACTATCAAATGTACAAGTTTTCCAATCTAATGTGCTGCTGTCATTTTTTGACATGTTCACGTATGTCCTTACGTGTTTCCTACTCATAAAATTGAAATTTAAGCTTGACATAAAAATTCTGTAGTAGGTACTATCACGAATCGAAAAGACCCATTCACGATTGCTATTGAGATTTTCGAAAGTAGGCTCAACAATAATAGATTTTTTTCTACTGTAACATCAAATCAATAAAATATTTTTAAGGTTATGTTTGTTGACCTGTCTGTTTAAAAAACCGATCAAGTAAGGAACATACATTAACATGACAAAAAATGACAGCAGCACACTAGATTAGAAAACTTGTTATACACACTATATTTATGTTACGCCAGGGTGGCCAACCATTTTGGAAACAAGAGCGTAATTAAAAATTTTCATGAATATTACGGTTGCAACAATATGTAATTACAACATATAATACGTTTTTTGTTCCAAACTAGAACTTCTTAATTATTGGGGGGAGGCTAATGTATTCAGACATCTTAAACCAAAATTCTCTTAAAGTCCTAAATCCATTCATTAATCCATTGGGTCATCGTTCAAGTTTTGACAATTTCAATTTGGAGACCCCCATAATGAAAAAAAAATATATTTTTTTAACTATACGACATAATTTTTTAATAAATGTCGTTTAAGGAAAAACGACAAGTTTCGTTTTTTGAAAATATCGACTTTTTCAAAAACTATGGCTTTTTGAAGGGTTAGAGTTTTAATAAATTTCAAATTTTTATCAAATTTTCGCTTTTTTTTTTCAGAATTTCGAATTAAAAAAAAATTCAGTTGTTTCAAATTTCAGGTTTTTTTTTTAATTCTAACTTTTCCAGTGACTTTATTCCGAAAATTTAACTTTTTTGCAAAATTTCAGTTTTTCAAATTTAAAATTACTGACTTTTTCAAAATTTTGTTTTTTAACTGTAATTTTTTAACTTACACCTTTCCGAATGATCCAAATCAGATTTTAAAAATTTTGATTTTCTTACAAAATTTCGATATTTTCAAAAGTTCACCTTTTTTTCCTTTTTTTGAAAATCTTGATTTGTTTTTTTTTGAAAAACTGCTTATTTTGACCTTTTTTAATTTTCGTATTTTAAAAATTTTATTATTTTTTTATTTATTTTTTTTTTCTATTAAAAATTTGACATTGTTTTAAAATTCGTCCGTTTATTAAAATTTCGATTTTTTCGAAAATTTGGAACAGTTTAAACAATTTCACGTTTTTTTGAAGAATTTATATTTTTTCTGAAATTTATTCAATTTTAATTTTTTGAAAATTTTGACTACAAAATTTAAATTTTTGAAAATTATTAGCACAACTACAAGAATTTCGACCTTTTTTATAACTTCTGATTTCTTCAAAATTCGATATTTCAAAATTTTGTCCTCTTTGAAAATTTCGACTTTATTGAAAAGCCTGACTTTCGCAAATTAATATTTGTCTATTTTTCCGAATTTAGACATCTTTGAAAATTTGTAATTTCATAAAAATATCATATTGAAAAGAAAAATTTTGATTTTTTTTTAATTTTCCAGTTTTTTAAAATTTTGATTATTTTTCTTTGAAAATTTTTGACTATGAAAAAAATTCAACTTTTTTTAAAATATCTTAACATTTTTCAAAATTTCGCCTGTTTTTGAAATTTTTGGCATTTTTCAAAATTTAAATTCCTTTTTGAAAACCTGGACTAGATCAAAACTACAATTTTTTTAAATTAAAGTATGACTTTTCAAAAAAATTTCTTTTTTTTTGAAAATGTTGATATTTTTTTTAATTCTTGGCATTTTTCAAATTACGATGTTTTGTCAAAATTTTACCACTTAAATTCTTCCACTTTTCAAAATTTCGACTTTTTTAAAAAGTTTTAGTTTTTTTTCAAAATGTCGACTGTTAAAAACCTTGACTTTTTTCTTTGACTTTTTTATTTGAAAATTTGAACTTAAAAGACTTCACTCTTCTATTAAAAATTTGACAGTTTTAAAATTCGCCGGTTATTAAAATTTCGATTTTTTCGAAAATTTGGAACAGTTTAAACAACACAACAAAATTTGCAATTTTAATTTTTACAAAATTTAAATTTTTGAAAATTATTAGCACAACTACAAGAATTTCGACCTTTTTTGAAACTTCTGATTTCTTTAAAATTCGATATTTCAAAATTTTGTCCTTTTTAAAAATTTCGACTTTTTTTTAAAGTTTGAGTTTTTCAAAATTTCGACTTTATTGAAAAGCCTGACTTTCGCAAATTAATATTGGTCTATTTTTCCAAATTTAGACATTTTTGAAAATTTATAATTTTCTGAAAATATCATATTTAAAAGAAAAATTTTGATTTTTTTTAATTTTCCAGTTTTTTAAAATTTTGATTATTTTTTTTGAAAATTTTTGACTATTAAAAGAAGTTCACTTTTTTTAAAAAATCATGACATTTTTTCAAATTTTCGACTGTTTTTGAAATTTTTGGCATTTTTCAAAAGTTAAATTCCTTTTTGAAAATCTGGACTAGATCAAAATTACAATTTTTTTGAATTAAAGTATGATCTTTCAAAAATTTTTCTTTTTTTTTTGAAAATTTTGATATTTTTTTAAATTCTTGGCATTTTTCAAATCACTGTTTTATCAAAATTTTACCACTTTCAAAATTTCCACTTTTTTAAGAAAGTTTAGTTTTTTTCAAAATTTCGACTTTTTTACAAAACCTTAACTTTTCATCCGAAAATTTGAACTTAAAAAAATTTGATAATTTTTCAAATTTTGACGCTTTTTCAAAATATCGCACGTTTTGACTAATTTTTAAAAATTTAAATTTTTTCAAAACCTTGACTGTCAAATTACAATTTTTTTGAATTAAAACGGTACGACCTTTCAAAATTTTCGCCTTTTTTTAATTTTGATTTTGTTTTCAAATTTCGATGTTTTGTCAACATTTCTCCTCTTTTGGCATATTGACTTTTTTTTTCAAAATTTCGACTTTTTGAAAATGTGCTCTTTTGTGAAAATTTCGACTTGTTTTTAAAAATTTAGATTTTTTCAAATCTTGGCATTTTACTCAAATCTCGATACAGTTTGATGTAATTTTTGAGAATTTTTCAAAATTTAGATTTTTTAAAAATCTTGCTACATCAAAATTACAATTTTCTTGGTTAAAATAGAACCTTTCAAAAATTTGGACTTTTTTTTTATTTTGATTTTTTTTAAATCTTTTTGAAAACTTTGACTGTCAAATCTACAATTTTCTTGAATTAAAACGGTATGACCTTTCAAAATTTTCGCCTTTTTTAAATTTTTTTTTCAAATCTCAACGTTTTATCAAAACTTCACATCTTTTTTTTTGAAAAACTTAATTTTTTTAGAAATTTCGAATTTTTTCAACATTTTGACTATTTGAAAATCTTGAATTCTTATCGAGATTTTTAACTTTTTAGGAAAATTTCGACATTTTAAAAATTCTGCCATTTTTATAAATTTTTATTTTTTTATAAATTGCGACTATTTTGTAAATCCTAACTTTTTATTTAAATATTTGAAGGTTAAAAATTTCGACTTTTTTTTAAAGATCTTAACATTTTTTAAATCTCGACACTTTTTCAAACCTTTACTTTTTTGAAATTTATAACTATTTTTTTAAAATTTATATGTTTTGAAAATCTTGACGATCAGAATATTAATTTTCTTGAATTAAAACAGTATGAACTTTCAAAAATTTCCACTTTTTTTTGAAGTTTTAGTTTTTTAAATTTGGACCTTTTTGATAATCCTGTTTTTTTATTTGGAAATTATAATTTTGAAAAATTTCGTT
Source organism: Dastarcus helophoroides (assembly GCA_028583605.1). Taxonomy (NCBI): domain Eukaryota; kingdom Metazoa; phylum Arthropoda; class Insecta; order Coleoptera; family Bothrideridae; genus Dastarcus; species Dastarcus helophoroides. Next base: position 7,528,051 of record CM053328.1, read on the forward strand.
TTTTTAGAGATTTTGATTTTTTTTTAGATTTTTTCAAAAATGTCGACTTTTTTTTAAATTCTGATCCTTTTTCCAAATCATAACATTTTCGACATTTTTAAAATTCTGCCATTTTTATAAATTTTTATTTTTTTATAAATTGCGACTTTTTTGTAAATCCTAACTTTTTATTTAAATATTTGATGGTTAAAAATTTCGACTTTTTTTGAAGATCTTGACATTTTTTAAATCTCGACACTTCTTCAAACTTTTACTTTTTTTGAAATGTGTAACTATTTTTTTAAAATTTAGATGTTTTTAAAATCTTGACTATCAGAATTTCAATTTTCTTGAATTAAAACAGTATAAACTTTCAAAAATTTCCACTTTTTTTGAGTTTGTTTTTTTTTTCAAATCTTTACTTTTTTCAAACCCCGACGTTTTATCAAAACTTTAGCTCTTCTGATCGAAATTTGGAAAAAATTTCGACTTTTTTTTTTTTTTTTAAGTTTTGTTTTTATTTCAAATCTTTACTTTTTTCAAACCTCAAAGTTTTATCAAAACTTTTATCTCTTCTGACCGAAATTTTGAAAAAAAATTGACCCTTTTTTAAAGTTTTAGCTTTTTAAATTTGGACCTTTTTGATAATCCTGTTTATTTGGAAATTTTAATTTTGAAAAATTTGGTTTTTTTAGAGATTTTGATTTTTTTTTCAAAAACGTAGACTTTTATTTTAAATTCTGATTTTTTTCCAAATCAAACTTATTTCAAATCCCGATGATTTATCAAAATTTCACCTGTTTTAAAATTTATGAATCAAAATTCTGATTTTTTTAAGTTTTACATTTTTTTTCAAAATTTTGTTTTTTTTTGAAAAATCTTGATTTTTTATTTGGACATTTTAACTTTTAATGATTTTGATTTTTTTTCAAATCTCGACGCTTTCGAAAATTTGGATTTTTTTTAATTTTCTATTTTTATTGACAAATTCATCTATTCTTCAAACTAACACTTTTTATATAATTTTTAATCATTTGAAAATTTAAAATTGCGAAAGGAGTAACTAACGAAGAAAAATCCAATAAAACATGAATAGAAATTATATATATATACTTCGCAAATTGGAACAAATAAGATTTTAAAACGAAATAAATTCCTATAAAGTCGCAATTTCAAGTTAGAAGAAGTAAAAGAATTTTGGGATAACAAAAAATCAAAATTTATTAATTTTATTTAACATTTCTTCGGCCCAGTTTGGAAATATTTAAATTTTTATTGTTTGTTGACAATATTCTAAACAGTTTAGAATATTGTCAACAAACAATAAAAATTTAAATATTTCCAAACTGGGCCGAAGAAATGTTAAATCAAATTAATAAACATAATATTTCCGGTCAATCACCATGAAGAATAAAAAATCAAAAGTTGAACCAATAAAATTAGAAATTTTGAGAAAAGCTAAATCTTCGAAAAATTTGGAGTTTTAAAATCATTTTCGAATCCGAAGTCGAATAAAAGAGTATAAAAGTTTCAAATTCAGAAAAAAAAACAAAACTTCGAGAGAAAAGTTGAAATTTATGAACAATGTAGTTCCATCGAAAAAGTTAACATTTTCAAAAATAGATTGAAATTTCTAAGGTTAAAAAAATCCAAGGACAAGAAGGATTATTCTTCATGGTAGACCCTTATTGACCGGAAATATTATGTTTCTTTTTCAATTTATTTAACATTTCTTCGGCCCAGTTTGGAAATATTAAAATTTTTTATGGTTTGTTGACAATTTTCTAAACAGTTTTTGAAATGCGAGAAAAGACAAAAAGGTTTCATGCTAGAAAATCCTGCACTAGCGAAATATTTAATAAAATAAAAAGAAATGGTCGTAAATCAGAAGAGGGACCCACAATCATCATGGGGTGCACTCCAGCTCGCGGGGGGAGGGTGGCCACCCCTGCGTTACGAACTCTACCTTAAATAATTTAATAACTTACATCTCCTAGGTAATAGTAGTCCAAAGGCATCTGAGATTCAGGATATATATTTTCGAGGTACCATCTAAAGTCTTTACATTTCAATTTTTTTCTAAGCTCCAGTCTACTTGATATGTCTCCTAACGGTACATTTTTGGCACCTATACAGAAATGTTATTAAAATGTGACAAGTAAAAAAAATGAAAATTATGCACAAGCTAAGCCCATCTGATGGAAACTAAAGATAACACAAACTTTAAAAAACTCACAAAAATGAAGCTTTATTGTCTTTTCAGAACACAAACTTTTTAGATGTTATTATCCTAGTTCCCATCTGAGTCAAATGTTAGAAAGCTGCTACTAAATAGTAAATAAAAATAAACAAATAAAGTAAATTGAAATAAATAAATAAATAAATATACAAGTAGATTACAGAGCAAATTGTAACAACATTACAGTGTAATTACAAATGGTGAAAGAAAAAAACTTCAAATAAATGTGTGCAAAAATAAAATGACCAGGGTGTATAAAAAATAAACCAAATACTAAAACTAGACGGCAAGCAAGCTGAAAAAACGTTGGCGTTTATCTCTCTGAATGCTTGGAGCGATAAAAAAAGCGGAGCAACCTTTTTACGTAAGTTATCAGGTGCCCTTAATGTACCGGGTGGCCAACTAAGAAAGGACGCTATATCTCAGTAACAAACCATCCCACAGTTTTGACAAAAAAATTTCAATGAGAAAAGTGGCCCTGAAAAATCGCTGGAAAATATTTTTGAAGTTCTAAAATGACCGCTAGGTGGCGTAATACGTGAAGCTAAATAGAAAATTAGGATTTTCTCGTAATTTTGCTTAATTAAGGTATATTGAAAATTCATGCATTGTAATTCTAGAGTATTTTCAATATATTTTTGTTCTACACTCTTTCTTCTATCTCTAAAAATAAAGTGGTGGAGATACATCGAAACAATTTTTTTTAAATACCATTTACTTTAGTTAGTCTCAATAAAATTTAACAAATTTAGTCTCTATAGAAAGAGTGTTATTTAGTCTATCGAAAGCACTATTCATATGTTTTTTTTTTTTAAATTATTGTCGTTGCTACAGCGCGTTATATAAAATGTTAACAAATTTCGCCGTTTTTCTAAAAAAAAAATTGAATAGGAAGATATGTCAATTTAGATATCTTAAAATAGAGAATTAAAAGCCCTAGATATCAGTGAAAACCGCAACTCGATATCTTTTGTCTAACCGGAGATATTGGCAAATAAAATTTCAGTAACGTAAAAGCTTGATGACGTTGTTGACCATTTAGAATGCGAAATCAGAGGAGGTTTAGAATTTGTCTTACATAATAGAAAAATAAGTAATTAACATACCTACAATGATCTAATAGTAATAACAGTGAATAATGTAAAAACATTAATCGAAGAAACAATCTAATATTTAAAAAAGTAAAAAAAGACACAGCATTACATTAAAAATGTTAAATTAATATCATCTATTGACTGGAGCCCCAGATGTTCAAACCGATTGCAGCCCATCATTTTCATGCAGTGAATCCTCTGACGAATGAACAACACTGCAATTTTAACTTTTACCATTGACCATTCTACCCCTCTAAATATTGTTTCTTATTCTTTCGATCATGCCCTTTCGTTTGTGGGCTTGTTGGCAAAAACAAGGTCTTCCATTCACCTGACAAATAAAAATCAAGGCAAGTCAGATCTGGGGACCTGGATGGCCAAGAAAACTGACTTCCACTTCCTATCTACCTGCCACGTGGCCCTGGTTTTGAACGGTGGTTCAGCATATCCCCAAGTCATTAGCTATTGTTCTAGCACTTAAATGAGGATTAAATTTCACATATTCTAAAACATTTATAATATTTTACTCGATGCCACCTCTGCGTTATCTTCTGAACATAGTAACATGCACATTTCCTGTGGTGCGTATGCGATGTATCAGTCGAAGGAAAACTCTTTCACTTTGATTACGTTTTTCGGGATACTGCACGCGTAGATTTAGCAGCATCACTTGCATTTTCATGCATTCAAAATAAATGATTAATTAGCATGTCAAATGCTTTTTCACTTGTTTAAATCGTTTAATTTTAAAAATTGAAATACAAATCTTGTCCCCTGAAACCAATTTTTTATTTTATAAAGAAATGTATAAGCGGAAATAACAATTCAGCTAGAAGAGCAGGTAGTAAACACATTTGCAATCCTAAAAATTTGCAGTTTTTTTTTCATTTTCGCAGTTAACTTTTTTCAAGGGCCACTTTACCAGTTTTGTAGACAAACTATGTGATTATTTATAACTTAAACTTTGTTTGTCAATATCTTCGGTTAGACAAAAGATATCGAGTTGCGATTTTTACTGATATTTAGGGCTTTTAATTCTCTATTTCAAGATATCCAAATTGACATATCATTCTATTTATCTAAAAAAAAAAAAACGGCGAAATTTGTTACCGATTTATATAACGCACTGTAGCAGCGACAATAATTTTAAAATAAAAAAACGTGAAAGTGCCGTCGATAGACTAAATATCACTCTTTCTATAAAGACTAAATTTGTTAAATTTCCTTAAGGCTAACTGAAGTAAATGGTATTTAAAAAAATTTTTTTTCGATGTCTCCCCACCACTTTATTTTTAAAGACAGAACAAAAATTGTAAAGCAAAACAAATCGAAAATACTCTAGGATTACAATGCATGTATTTTCCATATACCTTAATTAGGCTAAATTTCGAGAAAATCCTAATTTTCTATTCAGTCTTACCTATTAGGCCACCTAGCGGTCATTTTAGAACTTCAAAAATATTTTCCAGCGATTTTTCAGGGCCACTTTTCTTATTGACATTTTTTACCCAAAGCTGTAAAGTGATTCGTTGCTGAGATATAGCTGGCGTCCTTTCTTAGTTGGCACCCGGTACATTTCCTTCTAAGGTGAGCACCAACGTTTTTAGGTTAATGTTCCTGATGTACTCGTGATGTTTTAAAATGGTGATTCGACAACGCTTAATCTTTTCAAAAAAAGCATTTGCCTTCGGTCTCCTATGTGAACACTGTGAGAAACAACAACCCTAAATTTGCTGTTTTTCGGCAGATTAAACCTTGGGGATGTTCTACCGTGGCATCTGTACTAAGTCAATCCAAGTGAAAATGTAGTACATTTTGACTCTTTGACTTCTCCCTCGTAATTACGTTTCAATCACAAATTATCGACATTATAATTAAAGTTTTGGGGTCAAAATCGATAGTTTGAGTTTTACAATCGAAAATACATCAAAAAAATTCTTTTTTAAGTTTTATAGTCGTTTGTTAAAAAAAAATGTTTTCCAAAAGTAAACAATTTCATTTTCTCAAAATTCCACTTTTTTTAGATTTTTGAATTTTTTCGAACATTTTAGCTTTGTTTTAAATGTCGAATTTTTTAAATTTCTGACTATTTTTCATACTTCGATATTCTTTCGAAAGTTCAAAGTTTATTTCTTAAAATTTTAAGTCTGAAAATTTCAATTATTGTCAATATTTTCGAATTTAGTAAGATTTTTTGAACATTTCGATTCTTTAAAATTTCGACCTATCTAAAAATTTAGAATTTCGCTTGCTTTATATTTTTTCAAATTTTCGAATTAAAATTTCGGGCATTTTTGAAAGTTTCGACTAATTTTTAAAAGGCCATAGGACGATTAGTATAGTGAATCGGCCCCAGAAGGATATCTGGATCATCTTTTAAGGGTGTGTTGCTACTAATAAAATACTTTGATTATGCAAGTTTCAGATCTCTATCTATTTTGGTTTTTGAAAAAAATCAAAAAAATCGAAAAATAGAAAAATATTCTTTTCTCAAAAACTACTTAAGCGATTTACAACCAGAGGGCGTTAAATGACTCATTAGCTACTGCAAAATGAGGAACAAACAACTCATAATTGGATGTGTTGCCAACTCCCACCATATTATATGCGGCTGCACAAACACAAACAAAAGAAGTGAGTACCTTGTGGAATATTTGTTCATTAGTGACATAGACATTATTAACACTGGTAATACTCCCACCTTTGCTAACATCGTCCGACAAGAGGTATTAGACCTAACCCTCGCGAGTACTAGAATTAGTAACCATATAAAGAACTGGCATGTTTCAGATGAAACCTCAATGTCGGATCATAAACATATCCGGTTCGATATAGAGGCTGAAATAAAAGCCTTCAGTGAATACAGAAACCCCAAATTAACCGATTGGGATCTATACAGAACCAAACTTAAATCGGAAATTAATGATCTCAACTGCTCAATTGAAACGTTTGACGATTTAGAATTTTATGCTAACGAAGTGAGAGCTCTCATAATAAACAGTTATGAGCACAGCTGTCCAGTAAAACAAAGGGTTACAAATAAATCAACATCCTGGTGGAACAGGACGCTCAGCAAATTAAGAGCTGAAACGAGAAAACTGTTCAATAAGGCTAAACGCACCAATGACTGGAGCAAATACAAAAAAACCTTAACAGCATACAACAAAGAGCTTAGAAGGTCTAAAAGGAAATCATGGAGAAGCTTTTGTGAAGGGGATTACAGAAGTGCCCCAATCAATGCGACTCCAGAAAATCCTATCCAAAGATCACTCCAATGGAATAGGACTTTTCCAACACCAAGAAGGAAGTTACACCAAGAGCTGCCTGGAAAATGTAAGGTTGCTTATGCCAACTCACTTTCCGGGATCTATAGAAATGGGAAATACCCACAACAGTGCTGCGTTTGCTGGGGGCCATTTACTCCTCTACAATCGAGTAAAAAGCCTGGCGGGGAAAATATTTACAAAAAATAAGATAAAATGGGCGGTGAATTCCTTCGAGCGCTATAAATCACCAGGAGAAGATAAAATCTTTCCAGCCCTACTACAACACGGCATAATGGAACTAATAAATCCACTAGCTACAATTTTCAAAGCTAGTTACACGTTAAGCTACATTCCAATAAGCTGGAGATACGTAAATGTGGTCTATATACCAAAGGCAGGCAAACGACCGTCTGCGCAGCCTAAATTATATAGTCCCATTAGTCTAGCATCATTTCTCCTTAAAACAATGGAGAAAATTATGAACCAACACATTAGAAGCGAACTACTGTCAAAAAATCCGCTTCATGATAACCAATTTGCCTATCAAGAAGGCAAATCCAGAGACAGCCTTACACAATCTTGTCAAAAAGATAGAAAGTGCACACTCAAACAAAGAAATAGCTCTTTGTAGATTTGTAGACATAGAGAGTGCTTTTGATAACACCTCATATGAATCCATAAAAGCAGCAGCTATCAAAACAGGTTTTGAGGAACCTACCATCGACTGGATTGTCTCCATGTTAGATGGTAGGAGGATCACAGCAACCTTAGGCAGTGATTCAGTCACAGTGAGCGCAGCAAGGGGTTGTCCCCAAGGAGGTATTTTATCTCCACTGCTGTGATCCATCGTGGTTGATGACTTCCTAAATATACTGCATTACTCGGGCGTTGAAGCAATAAGTTATGCAGATGATATTACCGTCATTATCAGGGGCAAAAACGATAAAATCCTGTCGGATTTAATGCGAACATCATTAACAACTGGTGTTCAAACCAAGGGTTAAATGTAAACCCAAATAAAACAATTATAATTCCTTTCACGAAGAGAAGGAAGCTAAATCTAACAGCTCCCACTATGAATGGAGTTCAACTCAACTTCTCAAGTGAAACTAAATATCTAGGAATAGTCCTAGACCAAAAGCTCAATTGGAATCCTCATTCGACTAGAATAATCAAGCGAGCCACGACAGCTTTCTGGACATGCCGCAGATTGTTCAGCAAAACATGGGGTCTGAAACCGAAAATGATCTATTGGTCATATAGGATGATAATTACACCCCTGATCACATACGCTTCTTTAGTATGGTGGCCAAAAATAATGAAAAACACAGCACAAAACCAACTGAACATAGTTCAAAGGTATGCATGTCTGGGCATAACAGGCGCAATGAACACCTGCCTAACAGCAGCAATGGAGGCAATGCTAGGTCTAACTCCTCTCCACCTTTTTGTGAAGAGGGAAGCGATCAAAGAAGTATCAAAATTACTGCAATTGAAACAATTTAAAGAAGGAGACTTCGCTGGTCCCATGGGAATCCTCAAGGAATGTAGCCCGGTGATTTTAGCAAAATCGGTTGATTACATGCAACCCAGGTACGAATTTGATCATTCCTTTGAGGTGGATTTAGATAGTCACACTGACGCCCAATCAGTACCTGAGGAAACACACAAATTATCCATCTGGTTTACAGATGGATCAAAGACAGCGCACAACCTAACTATAGGTTTTCTAAAGCATTGAGAAAAGACCCAACTGCCTTTCAAACTGAAATACATGCAATAGAACCCTGCGCCTACGAGTGTCTTCGAAGAAGCCTGAAAAAAACAAAGATCGATCTTGGACAACAGCAGCCGCTACTAAAACTTGGTTTCCTTCATGAGTCGTTGGTTTTCTACGCTCCTTTTTCTCGTATTTCGTACTACCAGTTCGCTCAAACCTCTCTCTCAATTTAGCGAATGCCACTGAATTTGGACGTCTCCGATCGGCAAAGCGTTGGGCATAAATTCTTGAGGCAAGAAATGGATTTCTGTCAGCACTGCCCAAGGCGTAAACCATATCAACCAATTCTTCTTGAGAAAACATTGTCTTTCAGTACTAATACCAAGACCTCGCGACAACAATGAGATAAACTGTCCGTTATTGCCGGACAAACGAGACGAAACAAAACCGCGACATCCAGGGCTAACGCGATAATACGAAATTAATTAAAATTTTTACAAAATTCTAAATTTCTCAAAAATTATTGGACAGAGGTGGCAATACCTGGTACCAAAAAAAAAGGTAATTTAATTTCGCATCCGATAATATAATCCAAGATAGGTGGTTTCCATTTGAAAAAATTAAGTTATGCTAACATCAAAGATGTAAACAAATACTCCATTTCTTCCGGAATCCAAAACCGTATGCCACACAACTCTGAGTCATTGCGTTTGGAAAATATCGTTAATGGCGTCAAGCTCCGAAATCGTCAAATTTAACCAAAAAAATTAAATTACGCGAAAACGGTTCAACTAAGGGCCTATGTCGTCTTAATAAATTCATATTCATTTTTAACAAGGAATCCAAAAATGTAAAAATACATAGGGTGTTCTATTTAAAATGAGAAAGTTGTGTTCATTTCCGGTGCAACCGGAAGGCCGCCATATTTGGCAATAATTTTAGATTGTGGAGAACTTTATTTCGAACAACTTTTATTCGAAACATTCTTAGATATTTTGAACGATACGCCTACCAAAGACCGATTCCCGCTTAGTGACCCTGTATATTTCTATAATGTTTCCAAATTTTACTTAAATCGTGTAAGTCGTTTTTGAGAAAAAAAAATTTCTATTTTTCGATTTTTTTAGAATTTTTTTGATTTTTTCAAAAACTAAAATAGAGATCGACACTTGCAGGATCAAAGAATCTCATTAGTAGCAACACATTCTCAATAAATGGTGCAGATATCTTTCTAGGGCCGATTCACTATGCTTATCGTTCTACGGCCTTTCAAGTCTAACTATCAGCTTTGATTCAAAATTTCAACCTTTAGTGAAAAAAAGTTTAAAGAGGTTACTCCGGAGCAACACAAGGTAAAATAAAGTTGGGAATTACTGTTCTAATTATTCCGAATGTCATTTTTCTTCATGGAACCGACTGGTCCTTGGTTATCTTCAAAGATTGGTACATAAATGTTGTCCCCTGTATTTTTTCAATCATCCTTACTTTCAGGGGACAAAATTTGTATATCAATCTTCCAAATGTCATTTCTAGAAACCACGTTTCTACCAATGTGCCTCGGTAAACCACCCAAAAGCTAAAAAACACACACAGTGTTGCCACGTGAAATAGAAAACTTCAAGTGCGTAAACCCTTAAAAAAATCCGACACCTGGCGTTAGCATGTAATAGAAATTCTTCCATTGATCCGTCCAAACTTCCGCCAAGCGGTTCTTGTTTTTGATAATTGTGTAATCGATGCCATTTGGAAACGTGTGAGGCGTGTTCATTCTAAAAACGTGACCTACATGGGAGCATGGTACCAATTCCAAATTTCCACCACACATCCAAACCTGACAGTGAAATTCATATTGATATGAAAGGATTATTACTAATAGTGTAGTAAAAATCGCATTACTGATGATGTAAAAATCGTCCCTTGGAACAACCGTCTACGTACACTATGTACAAAAAAATGTAAGCACTTAAATTGTATCAGGTGCATTACATTCAAATGATTGGAGTACGCGTATAGTGGCAGTTAGTATATGTCCAAATGGACGTATTTGAAGTATTTCTGACACTACTAACAATGTCATTCGGAAAACTAGATAAGCACACTAGATGGGAAAACTTTTTCTTAATTTGTAACAAAATATCCGTTTAGTTTTTCCCCAAATTTGAGAGTTCGATCTACACCAAATTTCTTAAACTTTTACAAAATTTTCGCCACTTCCTCATGACTATTCGATTCATTTCTAGCGTGTTCCAAAAAAAAAAGATTGGAGCCGTGAGCTTGGAAAAAACTAAGCACAAGCCTTCAGTTAATTTATGTTAGAACCTGGCCACATGGCATAATAGACTTCTTTCCATTTATCAAGCCAGACCTCCACCAATCGGGCATGGTTGCGGTAGAGTGTGGGAACAATACCATCCGGAAACACATGTGGCGTTGTCTTGCGGTTCACGTGACCTGCGTGGGAGCACGGGAGTATTTCCACAGTGCCACCGCAAGTCCATACCTGTGGCCAGTTGATTATGACCAATATTATACATTTTAAGCATCTCTTTAATAAAACTTTAAACACCGACTGGCAGACAAGGCAGCAGCTTACACCTATACAGATAAGGAAAAATTTTCATTGTCCATGTAAAATGCTAAGAATTGTCCCTTCCATAGTTTGCTACGGCCGTTGAACGTATTTCCCTACTTTGACGCAGCATGCTTGTATTTTCCAGTTTAGATGTTAGAAAAAACTCGTCGAGAGTTTTACAACAAACTGGAATATTGTTTAGCACAGTCTGGCGGCCTATTTGAGCTCCTTATATTGTAATATTTAAAGATTTATCATGTTATATTCTTCATTAGAATTATTATTGATTTTGTTTAAGAAATCTCGTTTATTTATTTTGGTTATCAAAGAATATCAGTTTTATTTTGCCCCAGACGTTGATTAAATCAACGGACTAAAAGAACAAATATGCAAATTTTAATAAAATTGTTGCCTGTCAGTAGTAATTCCATAACAAAACACCTTAGAAGCTATGATGTACTACTAAAATCTCCACCAGCACTGATCGCTGCGCTCTGCGTTAAATTGTTTACACCGGTGTAGGAGAATACAAGGCGTTGCCCATCTATACCACTATTAGCTCTCAATGTTAAACTTCTCATTAACACTCTCCCTATGGACAGTGTTTGACTTTTCTGATGTGTATATCTAGAAGTATGAAATTTTGCACACACGTTCCCCATATAACGTAGGTGAGCACTAAGAAATTCGTCTCCTAAGATGGTTAAATGCAGTGGCGGCTGGCGCATAGGCACTGTGGAACTGCAGCATCCCCAATTTCGTTTACGAGTTATTTTCTCAAAATTTTCTGAACACTTTTCTTGCAGAAATTTTAAATTTCCCCTGATTACTTTTTATAGAAATTTTAGGTTTCTTTCACGAAGTTGCGACATTTAAAAAAGTATTTTATTTTTAATTTTGATCAAACATTTTCAAAAACTAATTTTTGTAAAATTAAAAATTTTGAGTATTTTTCAGATATATCGATTTTTTTTAAAGAAATTTTGATTTTTTCTGCAAAGTTTTCATTTTTCCTAAATATTTTATAAAAAGAAATTTTCTCGAAACTTCCATTTTTGCCGAAAGTGTTGTTCTTACAATTTATTCTAGAAATTCAAACTTCTACAGATTTTTCTTTGTGTTCCTCTAATTTGCTTTAAAAAATGTCAAGTTTTTTCAATACACTGCAATTTAAAAAGTATTTTATTTTATTTTGACAAAATTTTAAAAACCTAAGTCTATAAAATTCAAAATTTTGGAAGTGATTTTTGTAAAATATTCATTTTTTTTTAATAGAAACCTGATTTTTTATTTCTGCAAATTTTCATTTTTCCAACATAATTTTTCAAAACAAGAGAATTTTTTTTTTCTTCGAAACTTCAATATTTTTTGCCAAAAGTTAATGTTCAAATGGAAATTTATCTAGCATTATTCAAACTCTCTACAAGAGTTTTTCTGTGTCCGAAATTTTCAAGATAAATCAAACTTTTTGATAAAAAAATAGAAAATTCGAAAAAGGCGGAAATTTTGACAAAAATTGTAAATTTTGAAATGTTTTTTTTTAACAAGGACCCCAATTTTCAGAAAAGTCAAATATCTTTAAAGAAATTTTAAAAGTCAAAATTTGAGAAAAGTCGAATTTCTGAAAGAGCCTAAGCTTTCAAAAAAGAGGAAATTTTCAAAAAGGTCAATATTTTTTAAAAAGTCAATAAAATCGAAATGAACAAAAAGTAGAATTTTTCAAAATCGAAATTCGAGAAAAAATGGAAACTTTTAAAAGTCGGAAGTCAAATTTACTAAAAAGTCAAAATTTGGAGTAAAAGTCGAAATTTTGTTAACAACATTTTTACAAAAACTAAAATTCTGATTAAGATGGGAATTTGAAAGAAGTGGAAATTTTGAAGGGTAGATTTTTTTCATAAGTCGAAATTTACAAAAATATCAAATGTTTGACTTTTTCCAAAAAATTTGGACTCTTGTAACTTTTCAAAAATTCGATTCTTTATACAAGACTATAATTTTTCAAAAAAAAGGAAAGTAAGGCAAAAAGTCGAAATTGTAAAAAAGTATCGAAATCTTGAAAATGAGTAAAAGGAAAAATCGAAATTTGGAAAAAATTTTGGAATTCTGAAAAATTAGAATTAAAAAAAATAATGTTTTAACTGTCGATAAAAAAATAAATGAAAAATTCCCAATCAAAAAAGTAAAGACTTTCAAATGCGTCAAAATTTTCTAAAAGGTCAAATTTATAAAATCCGAATTTACAAAAATTGGAATTTTTCGAAAGAAATCGAAATTTCGAAAAAGGTCGCGATTCTTCAGTCAGCTGAAATTTTCACAAAGATATCAACATTTTCCAAAACAAATCAAAATTCTGAAAAAAGGTCCAAATTTTCTAACAAAAAACCGAAAGTTTAAAAGGGGACAAAATTTGAAATACAAATCTTGTCGCCTGAAACCAAAAAAGATTAAAAAACACAACAAAGGACATGATTTGTATTTCAATTTTTGAAGATAACCAAGGACCAGTCCGTTCCACCAAAGAAAGTGACGAAACTTTAAAAAAATTACAAATTACATGAAAAATTCGAAATTTTCAAAACTAAAAATCGAAATCTACAAATATAAACCTTATTTTAAAGCAAATTGGAATTTTGAAAAAAAATCAAAACTTAAAATATCGAAATTTAAAAAACATTAAATCTCAAAATTTTGTTAAAAATTAGAATTTAAAACAGCGGAACAATTTAAATGTCGAAATTTTTAAAAAAGTCGAAATTACAAGTCAAAAGTTCGAGTAAAAAAATCGAAATTTACGAAAGTCGAAATTTCGAGAAAAAGTTGAAATTTATAAAAAAGTCAAATTTTATAAAGTTTAGTTTATAAAATTCGAAATTTTCAGAATAATTCGAATTTAAAAAACAGTTAGGAATTTTTTGAAATAAATCGAAGTTTCGAAAAAGGTTGAGGTTTTTCAGTAAGTTGAAATTTTCACGAAGGAGTCAAAATTTCGAGAAAAAGTCGAATTTTTAAAGTCGAAATTTTTGAGAAATTCGAAATTTTGATTAAAAAAACTGGGATTCGAAAAAGTAAAAGTTTTAAAAAGTCATTTTTTTTGAAAGTAGAAATTTACCAAATCGGAGAATTTTGACTTTTTCTTGAAATTATGAGTTTAATTCTTGAAAAATTCGTTTTTTATAAGAAAAAATGACAGAATGTTTCAAAAAAAAACCTCGAGAAAATGTCAAAATTCTGAAAGAATCGAAATATAAATGATATGAGAAAAATCCAAAATTTTGAGAAAGGTGGAAACTTTCAAAATTCATCAAGATTTCGAAAAAAAGTCGAAATCAACAAAAAAGTGAAATTTCGAGAAAACGTCGAAGTTTCAAAGTCGATTCAAAATTTTAAGGAAAAGTCGAACTTTTGAAGTCGAATTTTTTGAGAAAGTCGAAATTTTGATTAAAAAACTGGAATTTGAAAAAGTGAAAGTTTTGAAATGTCAATTATTTTTAAAGTACAAATTTAAAAAAATCGAGAGATGTTGACTTTTTCTTGAAATTATGACTGTAATTCTTAGAAAATTCGTTTTTTTAAAAGAAGAAAAAACATAACTTTTCAACAAAAAAAGTGAGAATGTCGAAATTCTAAAAGAATCGAAATATAAGTGAAATGAAAAAAATCCAAATTTTTGGGAAAGGTGGAAACTTTCAAAGTAAATCAAAATTTTACAAAAAGGTGAAATTTTGAACAAAGTTTAATACGGAAATTTTCAAAATAAAAATTTTTTGGGAAAGTGAGAAATTTCGAAAGTGTCGAAATTATTAAAAAAATGGACATTTTTAAATGTCGAAGTTTCAGAATAAGTCGAAATTTTCAATAAAAAAAAATTAGAAAACGTAAATTTTTTTTAGAAAAAAATACTTCTATATTTTAATTTTTTATCCACTCGCAACGGGTAACCTTAAAAGATAATATGCCTTCGGACCTCTGCGAGTAAGATGCGAAAATAAAGGTACATGGAGATGAATCGTCCTTTTAAATTAGGTTATCGTAATTTTTAAATAAAATTCAAAATTTTCAAAAAAAAGTCGAATTTTTTAATAAAGGTCGAATTTTTTAATAAAGGTCGAATTTTTCAATAAAAGATCGGACTTTTTTAAAAAAGTTAAAATTTTGAAAAAGGTCAAGATTTTCAGTCGAAATTTCGAAAAAAAGTCGAAAATTTCGAAAAAAGTCGGAATTTTCCCAAAAAAAATCAAAATATTCAAAAAAAAGATCACTAATGATTTTTTAGACGCAGAATTCACTCTTATTAGAGATTTTTAAATACCTCTGAGATTTCCTAGATTACTACAAACTAGATTTTTACAAACAAATGACATGCGCGTTACATATCTGATGTATCGCCCACAAACAAGAAAAAGACTACACGCTCAAAAAAATAAGCAAAAGTTTTCAGTTAATTTATGTCATTATTTGAACCTTGTACAGGGGTAAAGCAGATCTCTTTCCACTCGTCAAGCCAGAGCTTCGCCAAGCGGCCTTTGTTGCGCCTAAGTACGTTTATAAGACCACCCGGAAATACGTGTGGGGTTATTATCTCCGGTACACGTGACCAACGGGGGAGCACGTCACCAGTTCCAAAATGCCATCGCACATCCACACCTGTTATCAGCCAGTATGGACACCACATTATGACCAGAATTAACATTGATAGAAGTGTAGTAGAATTAAAAATGGTTTGGCGCAATCGGGGACCGAACCCTGGTCTATCTGCTTTCGGAGCGGATGCTTTCCCTACTGAGCTATCGCATGTCATCACTTCCAATTCGATTTGTTTTGATACCT
Source organism: Dastarcus helophoroides (assembly GCA_028583605.1). Classification (NCBI taxonomy): domain Eukaryota; kingdom Metazoa; phylum Arthropoda; class Insecta; order Coleoptera; family Bothrideridae; genus Dastarcus; species Dastarcus helophoroides. The sequence goes on from CM053328.1 coordinate 7,543,751, forward strand.
TCTACAGAATATGACATTTGGACACAAAAACGAAGATTTATAGATTCTCATGGAAGTTAAACCAACATTCTCCTATTTTTCTTGATAGCACGCTCCAATTTTTTTTAAAGTACTTTTTTTAGGATATACGAAGCTACGTTGAGAATTATATGGGATTATTTCTACACATTACATTTCTAGCGCATGCACAACAACCACAACAAAAACAGAGGGAAGCCGTGCGCTCGAAAACGATTATACAGGTGCTTTCGGTTAATTTATGTTAGAACCTGGGTTAATGTTATAGTAGAAGTCCTTCCACTGGTCCAGCCAGACCTCCGCCAATCGGGCATTGTTGTGGTTGACTATGCGGCTTGTGCCGCCCGGAAACGTATATGGCGTGGATTTCCGGAACACGTGACCTACGTGGGAGCACGTCACTATTTCCAAAATGCCACCGCACATCCATATCTGTTATCAGCCAGCATGCACACCACATTATGACTATTATTATTACAGTAAGCATTAATAAAATATTGAATTTGAATTGACCGCTCTAACTCTATTTGAGAAAATTGATTATGAGTGCGCTAATATAACTTGCATGGTATTAATACATACGCTTAAATTCTTGTAAATTGCGCTTCCTACCTCAATTATATACACCCTGTGTCAAATTTGCTCCAGTTTTATAAATTTAAATTCAGTTGAATTAGTAAAGACGATTTTAACTTGGTTAAATGGTTAAATAATATTTGTTTTTGATTATAACGAAGCATTTCGCGATTAATGGTTTAAGCAGGATTGGATTTTAAATGTTAATGACCTTATGAAGCCGGAACAACAAGTTTAAAAAAAATTAGGCATTGGATTTTGCCAATAGAAGAAAAAATTTAAAACTAGGAAGTAACAGTGTTTGTATAGTGTAGTTCGAACCCACTTACGCACACACATGGATCAGCATGCTCTGATGTTGACAGTGTAATGTACTGTTAACATTAGAGCATGAATGCGTGATGGTAACGCTAAATCACAAGTTTGTCCCCAATCCAAAATTGATTAAGGCGCCTAAAGAATTTTCCACTTCATAAATATCGTTTGTTCAAGACAACTTGGAGATTTTAACAATATTAAACAAGTATTTATTACTGAGTACGTAAAAAAAAATTACAAATGATCAAAGAAGTTGGCAACTGCTTCGCAGGGATGATCAATGTTGACAAAAACATCAATGTTGGCGTCGGTGTTAACATTCATAATCAATAATAATCTGAACATCGATGTTCTTTAAAATCTACATTCTATAAAACTTCGAAATTCTTCAACAAATTTGAAAAAAATCATACAGTGACGGACTCACGGAAAAATCTTGGGAAAATTTTAACTCAAAAACCACGTTAAATCGTGATCTTGGTGGCGAATTTTCTGTACTTGTTTGTCAAGCCAAAATAGGGGCGGCCTTTGGGGGTGGCAAGCAGGGCAACCGCCCGGGGCCTCGCTCTTGTAGGGGGCCTCGCTCTTGTAGGGGGCCTCGCGCATTCGCGCAACAGCACGAATTCTAATGTTCATTTGAATTTCGAGCCTTAACCGCGCATTATAAAACTGGACTCGCTGCTCCCTTACGTGGTAGCTATCGCGCTGATATCTGTCTCATTCGCTCCAATGAATGTTCCGTTCCTTCTCTTTCACATTGACGAAATTTCGTACCAGTGCCACAAGTGCTGCCAACTGCAAGGGCTAAACAAAATCTGATAGTACTCCATTTTCTTCGTGTTTACGATTCGGGGAATTCCCGTGTTTTATTTCAGCTGTCAACTGTCGTCGGATTATGCTTTTATATTAGAGCAGTCATCATCATTTCTAAATCCCTGATCCTTTTAAGACATTTAAGCACCTTATTTATCATGATTAATAGTTTGTTATCTTTCTGTTTAAAAATTGAAGGACAAAACTTGTCCCCTGAAGCAAAGAAGGATTTTTTTGAAGATACCCAAGGACCGGTCCGTTTCACCAAAAAAAATCTTTGTGTTTATTAATTTTTCTTAGTTTCCAATAAACAATTTTAAAAGTCCAAATATATTTATTTATGACTTTGCATTTCTAGTCAAGCATCATCATTGAAATTCATAGTTTTTTTTTAATTTGATTTCGAAAATTACAACTTTTTTTTTAATCTTCGGTTTTTTGTTTTTTAAAATGTCGAGTTTTATAAAAGGTTAAAATTTTTTTACCATTTTATTTCAAAATTAGGCTTCTTTTTTCAAAATTTGGACTTTTTACAATTTTCGATTGCTTCTCAAAATTTCGATATTTTTCGAATTTTCATTTCTTTTTAAATTTCGAGTTTTTTGAAAGATTCGACCTTTTCGATAATTTAGACCTTTTCTGAAAACTTCAAAACAGATTTTTATTTTGAAAACCTCAAGGTTATTGACGATTTCAAACTTTTTCAGAATTTTAATTCATTTTTAAATTGTCGATTTTTTCAAAAATCTTTACTTTTCCAAAGATCAATGTTACAAAGGTTAATCTTTCAAAAAAGTGTCGACTTTTTCAAAGCTGGACATTTCTTCAAAATATGGCCTTTTTTGAAATTTTCGTCTGTTTTTAAAAATATACTTTTTTAAAAATCTTCACTTTTTTGAAAATTTCACTTTATTTGAAAAATTTGAATATTTAGTAACTTAGACATTGTTCAAAATTTTGACTTTTCCAAAGTTTCGACATTATTAAAAAATTCTGTTGCTGTTCAAAACTTTTTTTTTTAATTTGACTTCGAAAATTGCAACTTTTATTAAAAATTTCAGTTTAAAACTGTTAGTTTTTTTAAATGTCGAGGTTTTTGACAGGTTGAAATTTTTTCGAAATTTTATTTCAAAATTAGGCTTCTTTTTCCTAAATTTGGACTTTTTACAATTTTCGATTGCGTCTCAAAATTTCGATGTTTTTCTAATTTTCACTTATTTTTAAATTTCGAGTTTTTTTGAAAGATTCGACCTTTTTGAAAATTTCGACCTTTTTTCAAAACTTCAAAACAGATTTTTTCGAAAATTTCCACTTTTTTTGAAAACCTCACCTTTATTGATGATTTCGAACTTTTTTAGAATTTTGGTTCATTTTTAAATTGTCGATTTTTTTCAAATATCTTTACTTTTCCAGAGATCAATTTTCCAAAAGTTAATCTTTCAAAAAAGTGTCGACTTTTTGCAAATTTCGATTTTTTCAAAGCTCGACATTTCTTCAAAGTGTGGCCTTTTTTGAAAATTTCGTCTGTTTTTAAAAATTTACTTTTTTCAAAATCTTCACTTTTTTTGAAAATCCTCTTTTTTTGAAAAATTAAATATCTAGTGAAACTTAGACATTGTCAAAATTTTTACTTTTCCAAAGTTTCGACATTATTAAAAAATTTTGTTACTGTTCAAAACTTTTTTTTTTAATTTGACTTCGAAAATTTCAACTTTTTTTAAAAGTTTCGTTTAGAACTTTTAGTTTTTTTTAAAATATCGAATTTTATGAAAGGATGAAATTTTTTCGCGATTCTATTTCAAAATTAGGCTTTTTTTCCAAAAATTGGACGTTTTACAAATTTTGATTGTTTCTCAATATTTCGATGTTTTTCAAATTTTCATTTTTTTTAAAATTACGACTTTCTTAAAAGATTCGACCTTTTCGAAAATTTTAACCTTTTCTGAAAGTTTCAAAACAGATTTTTTTCGAAAATAGCAATTTTTTTGAAAATCTTTAATTCATTGATAATTTTCAAATTTTTCAGAATTTCGATTCAATTTTAAATTGTCGACTTTTTTCCAAAATTTTAACTTTTTTGAAAGTTTTGACCTTAAAATTCGACGTTGTTAATTATCCACATTTTTTTTTGGAATTTCATTGGAAATCGTTACTTTTCCCAAGTTTAGTTTTTAAAAAATTAATCTTTAAAAAAATGTCGATCTTTTTGTAAATTTCAAAGGTCAACATTTCTTCAGAACGAACTTTTTTTGAAAATCTTCTCTTTTTGAAAATTTTGAGTGTTTACTGAAATTTGGACATTGTTTAAAATTGAATTTAAAATTTCGATTTTCATTCTCATTTTTTGACCCTTTTTGAAAATGGTCACTTTTTTGAATATTGTGGCTTTCAAAAATCTTGAACATTTTCCAAATTATGACTTTCTCGAAAATATGAAACCATTTTCAATTTTTTTTAATTATTTTGGATTTTTTTTTTAATTTGGATTTTTTTTTCAAAATTGCCTCTTTTTTTATTAGATTCTAATTTTTTTCAAAATTTCCCTTTTTTTAAAATATTTTGACTTTTTAAAATTACGCGAATTTTTTAAAACATTTCGACTTTTTTGAAAATTCTGATTTTTTGAAAATTTTAATTTTCTATAAAAATGTCGCCATTTCTAAAAATTTTACTTCAAAATTATTACTTTTTTTCAAAATTTTCCCTTTTTTTTAAATACTTATTACTTTTTTGAATATTTCGACATTTTCTGAAAATTCATCTATTTCTCCTAAATTCTTAAAATGTTGAAAATTTTTCGAAATTCTGAACATTTTTTAAAATATTGAAAAATTTTTAAAATTTTGAAAATTTTTTGAAATTTTCAGTTCCAAAAAATTTCAAAATTTGAAAGAATGTTCAAAATTTCGAAATTTTTTCAAACATTTTTAAAATATTGAAAATTTTTCAAAATTTTAGAATTAGCTTGAAAATGTTTTTTTTAATTTTTTTTTTTGAAGATTGTGCAGTTTCTGAATTTTTCCAAAAATTTTTATTCTTCAAAATGTCACCTTTTTTGAAATGTCTGACTATTTTCCAATATTTATTTTTTTTTAAATTATACAATTTTTTTTTTGACTGAAATTTCTGATTTTTTAAAATATTAACTTTTTATGAAAATTTTAACATTTCCGAAAATTTTACTTCAAAGGTTCTCCATTTTTTTTTCAAATTTCCGTCATTTTTTTGTGTTTCGTGTTTCAAAATTTCAACCTTTTTGAAAAACTACTTTTGACAATTAGGACTCTAAAATTTTGATTTTTCTCTAAATCTTACAATTTTTGAACATTCCGTCTTATTTTTCAAATTTTCGAATTAAACGTTTAGACTTTTTCAAAATTCCGATTACTTTTTAATATTACAACTTTTTTATTTTTAATTTTGACTCTTTATCTGACAGTTTTGATTAGATTTTCTTGAAAAGATTAAATTTGAAAATGTCGAAATTTTCACTCAGTCTACGAAAAAATGTCGTAATTTTCCAAAAAAAAATCAAAATCCTCAAAAAAGACCACCAAACATTTTTCACTTCGCCATTTTTTCAGAATGTGGCCTTTTTTGAATTTTCGACTAATTTTCAAAATTTTTCCTTTTTTAAAGAGCTTTCACTTTTTTTAAATTTTAAAAATTTATTGAAATTTGGTCATTGTTCAAAATTTTGACTTTGACGTTTTTTTTTCTAATTTTTTTACCGTTTTACAAAATGTTAACCTTTTTTGAAAATTTGGGCTTTTAAAAAAAATGTTGATCATTTTCCAAAATTTATTTGTTTTTCAAATTTCAACTTTTCCCAAAATTTGAAATTTTTTTCAAAATTTTCCAATTTGAAATTTTTGTTTTTTTTTAATTTCGATTTTTTTTGGGATTTCTTTTTTGTTTCTTTTTTAATTCTGACTTTCTTCAAAATTTACCTATTTTTTGACGTTTTTGACGATTTTTCAAGATTTCGACTTTAAAATTATGCAAATTTTTTTAAACATGTCAACTTTTTTGAAAATTTTAACTTTTTATGATAATTTAATTTCTCAAAATTTTACTTCAAAATGTCCACTTCTTTTTTAAATTTCCAGCTTTTTTTAAATACTTATCGCTTATTTGAAATTTCGAAATTTTTTGGAAGTTCATGTTTTTCGAAAAATTTTTAATGTATTCGAAATTTTTGTAATTTTTCGAAATGTTGGTATTATTTTGAAAATTTTGCTTTTTAAAATATTTCTATTTTGTTTTAAGATTGTGCAATTTCTGAATTTTTAGGAAAAAATGTCACCTTTTTTAAAATTTTTGACCAATATTTCGATATTTTGAATTAGAGACGATTTTTTTTTTAATTTCGACTTTTGAAAATTCTGATTTTTTGAAAATTGTAACTTTTTATAAAAATATCGACGTTTCTCAAAATTTTACTTTAAATATTGTACTTTTTTAGAATTTTCCACTTTTCTTTGTCAAATTCTCCCTTTTTTTAAAATATAGCTTTTTTTTCAAGATACCATTTTTTTGTTGAAAATTTTGATTTTTGCAAAGTTTCAACTTTTATGAAACTTTAAAAGTTTTTCAAAATTACGGTATTTTGAAAATTTTACCTATTTTTGAAAATGTCGGCTAAAATTTAGATTTTTCCAAAAATTTGAAATTTTTTGAACATCCCGTCTTATTTTTCAAATTTTCGGATTAAAGTTTCGACATTTTTCAAAACTATTTTTTAATTTTAAATTTATTTTTTATAATTTTGACTCTTTATACTTGTCAGTTTTGATAAGAACTTTTTAAAAAGTTTAAAATTGAAAATGTTGAGATTTTCAGTCAGTCGACGAAAAAATGTCACATTCTTCAAAAAAAATCAAAATACTCAAAAAAAAAAAGATCACCAATGGTTTTTTGGCTCGACATTTCTTCAGAATGTGGCTTTTTTGAAATATTCGACTATTTTTTTAAACAAAAAATTCACTTTTTTGAAAATTTTAAATGTTTATTCAACTTTGCCCAAAATTTTGACTTTAAAAGTTCGATTTTTTTTTCTTACATTCTGGCCCTTTTCTAAAATTTATCTATTTTTCCAAATTTTGACTCTTTTGAAAATTTGAAACATTTTTTTTCTAATTTTCGAACGATTTCAAAACTTCCTGTTTTTTTTTTAGTTCCGACTCTTTCAAAAAATGTCAATGTTTCGAGTCTTTTGACCATTTTTCAATACTTTCACTTTCTAAAAATTACGATTTTTTTTTAATTTCAACCTTTTTGAAAATTTTGATTTTTTCAAAATTCTGATTTCTTGAAAATTTTACTTTAAAATTTCTACTTTTTTTCTTCAAATTTTCGTTTTTTTAAATATCGCTTTTTTAATATTTCGACATTTCTTGAAAATTGATATATTTTTCAAAATTTTTAATTTTTCGAATTATTTTGAATTTTTTTTTAAATTTTGACTTGTTTGAAAGCTTCGACCTTTTCGAAAATTACGACCTTTTCTGAAAATTTCAAAACTTTTCGACAATTTCAATTTTTTTTTTGAAAATCGTTTCTGAATTTTTCGAAAAGTGTTGATCTGTTTTGGAAAGATTCGACCTTTTCGAAAATTTGGACCTTTTCTGAAAATTTCAAAACTTTTCGATAATTTCAATTTTTTTTTTTGAAAATCGTTTCTGAATTTTTCGAAAAGTGTTGATCTGTTTTGGAAAGATTCGACTTTTTCGAAAATTTGAATCTTTTCTGAAAATTTCAAAACTTTTCGACAATTTCAATTTTATTTTGAAAATCGTTTCTGAATTTTTCGAAAAGTGTTGATTTGTTTTGGAAAGGTTCGACCTTTTCGAAAATTTCGACCTTTTCTGAAAACTTCAAAACTTTTCGACAATTTCATATTTTTTTTTGAAAATCGTTTCTGAATTTTTCGAAAAGTGTTGATTTGTTTTGGAAAGGTTCGACCTTTTCGAAAATTTCGACCTTTTCGAACATTTCGACGTTTTCTGAAAATTTCAAAAGTTTTCGACAATTTCATATTTTTTTTTTGAAAATCGTTTCTGAATTTTTCGAAAAGTGTTGATCTGTTTTGGAAAGATTCGACCTTTTCGAAAATTTGGACCTTTTCTGAAAATTTGAAAACTTTTTGACAATTTCAAATTTTTTTTTGAAAATCGTTTCTGAATTTTTCGAAAAGTGTGATTTGTTTTGGAAAGGTTCGACCTTTTCGAAAATTTGGACGTTTTCTGCAAATTTCAAAACTTTTCGACAATTTCATATTTTTTTTTTTAAAATCGTTTCTGAATTTTTCGAAAAGTGTTGATCTGTTTTGGAAAGATTCGACTTTTTCGAAAATTTGGACCTTTTCTGAAAATTTTAAAACTTTTCGACAATTTCATTTTTTTTTTTTTTAAATTGTTTCTGAATTTTTCGAAAAGTGTTGATTTGTTTTGGAATGATTCGACCTTTTCGAAAGATTCGACCTTTTCGAAAGTTTCGACCTTTTCTGAAAATTTCAAAACTTCGACAATTTCAAAAATTTTTTTTTAAAATCGTTTCTGAATTTTTCGAAAAGTGTTGATTTGTTTTGGAAAGGTTCGACCTTTTCGAAAATTTCGGCCTATTCGAAAATTTCGACGTTTTTTGAAAATTTCAAAACTTTTCGACAATTTCATATTTTTTTTTTGAAAATCGTTTCTGAATTTTTCGAAAAGTGTTGATCTGTTTTGGAAAGATTCGACTTTTTCGAAAATTTGGACCTTTTCTGAAAATTTCAAAACTTTTTGACAATTTCAATTTTTTTTTGAAAATCGTTTCTGAATTTTTCGAAAAGTGTTGATTTGTTTTGGAAAGATTCGACCTTTTCGAAAGTTTCGACCTTTTCTGAAAATTTCAAAACTTCCGACAATTTAAAAATTTTTTTTGAAAATCGTTTCCGAATTTTTCGAAAAGTGTTGATTTGTTTTGGAAAGATTCGACCTTTTCGAAAATTTCGACCTTTTAGAAAATTTCGACGTTTTCTGAAAATTTCAAAACTTTTCGACAATTTCATATTTTTTTTTTGAAAATCGTTTCTGAATTTTTCGAAAAGTGTTGATCTGTTTTGGAAAGATTCGACTTTTTCGAAAATTTGGACCTTTTCTGAAAATTTCAAAACTTTTCGACAATTTCAATTTTTTTTTGAAAATCGTTTCTGAATTTTATCAAAAAGTGTTAATTTGTTTTGGAAAGATTCGACCTTTTCGAAAATTTCGACCTTTTCTGAAAATTTCAAAACTTCGACATTCCAATTTTTTTTTGAAAATCATGCCGTTTCTGAATTTTCGCAAAAGAGTTGATTTTTTAAAATGTCACTTTTTTTAAAATTTTAGACTATTTTCCGATATTTCGTTTTTTTTAATTAGATACGAAATTTCATATCTAAATTTAAAAAAATTGAAATATCGAAATTTAAAACCAACTGTTTCGCAATTTCAAATTGTAGTTTTGTGATTAAAAGAATAATTTGCAATAGAACTCGAAACTTGTGGAAACTTTATTAATAAAATTAAATTTTTTAGTAAAAAAAAAACGCGAACTTTTAACTTTAGCCTCAAAATTTCGTGGTTAAAAATGGAACATAAAAAAACGGCTTTTTGGAAAAAAGAAACAGGTTTTTAAAACTAAAAATTCCAAAATTCTGACGGTTATTTTCAGTGAATATTTACAATATTGAGGTTTTATGGAACATAGATCATCCCTACTTAGTGCCAACAGTAAGTATTTGATAATATTTAATTATTTCGATGACGGATCAAACACGAGTTGTTAATATTCTAAAGCTAACCCTCAAATTATCTTAAGAAAAATTACGTACCTATGTTTTTGTACCCCCGAATTGATATAACTTTGATAGTAGTAAAAAAAAATCTTACAAATATTTGTACGAAGCAACATTCTATTTAACTAACATCGTTAAATTCAAGAGACTTACTTACTTTAAAATATACAGGGTGTAACTTAAGTACGTTAAAATATTTCAGTGGACTGTTTGACAAGAAGAAAAATCAGTATTACAACAACTGCTGAAAGTGGCTACCTCCAGTTATTTAAAAAAATCGAAAATACAATTCTAATTTCAACAACCTGTATCTCAGAAACGGAAGCATTTCCGGATACAGTTTATACAAACTTTTTTCTTAGAAATATTTTAAAGTACTTAAATTACACCCTGTATATATAAAGTGTAACTTAAAAAGGGCAAATCTTTTTAAAAAATGTTCAGAGGAATTAATTAAATAGAAAATCGACATGTTATTGGGTGATAATCAGATTTAAGACACTTTTTGCATCGTTTTGTGGTACGTAACGATAATTTGTGGTACGTAACGATAATTCTAAAGTATGTCACATAATTAAAGTGAAAAATATTTAACTAACATGTTATTAAATTATTAATTATTGTTATTAATTGATAAAATTCGTCAACATAAGGTCATTAGTATTAGTTCAATTTACTTTAACTGTGCAAGTGTCAAACCTGGATTCATAGCAGTAATAAAAATCTCGCCACTCGTCCAACCAAACTTCTGCGACTCTAGCGGCGTTGTGAAGAACTATTTTAGAGACTCCGCCTGGGAACGTGTAAGGTGATTTATCCCGAAACACGTGTCCAACGTGAGAACAAGGTACGATCTCTAATATACCCCCGCATTGCCAAATCTACACAGTTCAAATATGGCACACAATTTAATCACAGACACAGGGTGTTCCTCAATGGGTCTTAATATATAGAAATCGAAATTATTCCACTAAGCTTTGGTACATATCAAAAGATTTTTAGTGTACAATGTCACCAAAAGAGCGGGGAACTGTCCTTTTGTCTTAATATGACCTTATAATGGTCCAATTGAGAAAAAATATACAACGGCCAAAATTTATTAATAACTAATGATTTCGTCTACGTAGATTTTTTTTTTTTTTTTGGTGGAACAGACTTGTCCTTGATTAACTTCAAAAATTGTTATACAAATCATGTCCCCTGAAACCAAGAAAGATTAAAAAATACATCAGGAGGGTAACATTTATTGTATTTTTTAATATGTCTTGGTTTCAGGGGACAAGATTTGTATATCAATTTACGTAGATTTCTAGGAAGAGTCCTACAGATATCGTAATTTAAGCTACCACCAAAAAATTAATATTTAATAATAAAACAAAATTCTCCCCAATAATATAAAATCTATGTAGCTATTTCAATTTGAAGAAATCGAATAATTACGAAAATATCGCACTATACATAATCGCTTCAGGAAAAAATCGAAATCGTTTTAAAGTCGCCGTACATGGCCGTACATTTTTAAATTAACAGGGACGACATTCAAGCCAAACAGCCCTGAATTTTATCCAAAGTGACTACCCAGTCACTTTAGATAAAATTCATCCTGAAAATACGCCACTGCACACAATCGCTTCACAAAAAATTGAAATCAAATGCATGATCAAAAACAACGAAATAAAAATCTAATTGAATAAAGTATAAAGTTTTTCCATTTCAAAATATTTTTCTCTTATTCGACATAAAAAACAATGACTTTAAATAAGATTCAGTTCCCCAGAATAATATTGAAAGATGACTAACGCATTAGTGGAATAATTTTTAGATGAATATTCGACTTTTGTAAGGGGGCTTACCCTGAAACTCATTTCCAAATTTTCACCTCCCCAAATATCCATGCCCTCATCGTATGACCCAACTTCGTAAAAGTACTCCTTGTCTATCGCAAACAATCCCCCGGCCATGGTTGGGGTTCTTAAAGGCGCTGTTCTGTCGCCATGTCGTCTATCCATTTCTCGCTGAGGTACTCGATACCTAACGCAAAAATTTAAATAATATCCACAACCATAGTGGCTTGCAAATAGACAAGTGGCTCCTATAAGCTACATACATCCACGGGAAGATCCAGGAAGCGTTCGAGGGCACGTGCCTTTGCCAAAGGACCTATTCTAGTCATATAAAAATAAAGGAGCCTAAAGAGCTTATAAAAGAATTCTTTCTTTGGTATTTGTACCCTTTTAGAATTAATTCTAAATCCGTCCTTTCAAATAACAAAGTAACACACAAAAAAAAAATAAAACGAAACAAAATAATAAATTAGATCTATAGGACAAAATAAGGTGCCATACCATCTAAAGTTGAGTTTCCAGTTGAATCCTCCCCATGTCATATCGGAGGCGGTGGTATATTCGAAAGTTTCGTCTGATATAACGTCGATTATCGGGCAAACGACAGTCTTACGATTTTCAACGATTCTCGCCAGAAGCGGCTCCAACCATCCTTCCGTGCATTCGCAATGGGCATCTAAAAAGGTGATCACCTGGCCCTTGACGTGTTTGGCCCCCAAAAGTCGAGCCCTAATTAAACCGGAGCGTTTGCCCGTTCGAAGAACGATGACACGAACTGGAAGTTTCTTGACGTATTCTTCTAATTTTCGTCCCAAATGATCTAAAATAAAAACAAAATATTTGCTTTCTGTTCTAAATTGCAAATTTCTGTTGTTTAGATTTTAAATGGGAAAAATTCTTCTAAATTTTAATTTTTTGAAACTTTTCAGCTTAAACTTAAACAATACTTCTTTTAAAATGCCAGCTTTAAAATCGAAATCTAGTTAAGTCTCGAATTCGGTTATACATTTCGTTCAAAATTTTTTAAATTTCTGTTCTAAAATCCACTTATTGTTAGTAAATCACTAAACCTACGGTTTCCTACAGAACGGTAACGTAAAAGAGCGACCGTAATGTTACGTCGAGTGACGTCACCAAAAACCGAGCACGTGCTTCTAATAGGCAGTGTTTTCCTACAGAACGTTAGGGGCTACCTATGCGAAAAAGTACGTCGACCCCGCTTTCGAAGCGACCGCTGTGTACGGTGAGGATACTGCAAACACGATTTAATACGTTACGTTGCCATTTTACGTTGGAATGTAGCTACTATGATTTATTTAACTTTTTTATTATTATGTGCATATGCAAGATGTTTTATGTAATATTATATCTCCCTTTTATATTATTCAATTTTTATTAAATAACAAGTTTGAAAATACCAAATGACATAGAATTTGTTCTTCAATATGATGAAAGATGTCCATACGTTTTGAAACAATTTTAAAATTTTACAGACATAATCTTTAAACTAGAAGACTAAGAACCTATTTAAAATTAGGTATATGCAGTGGAGGCTCGTAGCTAAAACTAGAGGGGGTGCTACGACGACGTTTGCGTTAAAATTGTGTAAAAGCAAATGAGTTAAAAAAAATTAGTAACATAAACCACCTCTGTTGCTTCTCAATAGAAATCTCAGCTTTAGGAAAATTTAAAAATGCAAAATTTCGAGGAAAAATTGGAATTTTGTGATTAAATAACGAATTTTATCTGTTTTTTAGAAACTTTCCTGAGCTTGAAATACATATTTTTTAAAACTGATATGTTTTTTTAAATATCAACTTTTTGAGAAAAATGTCGAATTAAAACTAAAAATTTAAAAAATAGTAACAAAAATTTTTATTTTTAAAATTGTTCGAAGTTTTGAAACAAATTTCGACAAAAAAACTTGCAGTTCAATTACAAATAAATTTCCAAAATGTGAATTTTAATTATAAAGGATCGACTTCAAGCTGAAATGTTTGATCTTTGAAGTTTCCCTGGGAACTTAAAAATTACTAGAAAAAATTTAAATTAGAACATAAATTGTAAATTTTTTAAGATGTTGAGTATTTTTAACTGCGAAATTTCAACTTTTCTAGAAATGTTGATTCATTTTTAAAAAGTCCTACTTTAAAAGTCGAAATTTATGACAATTAATTTATTTTAAAAAATTGTTTTTGTTCATTGATTCCGACATTGCTATTTTTTCAAAAATTTTATATCCAAAAAACAAATTTTAGCTTTTTTCTAGAAATGTTGTCGGCTTTTATCCAAATTTTGAGGTTGATCTTTAAATTTCAATCTATTTTTTATCGAAATTTGACGGACTTGACAATTCCAAGAATAAATTTGACAAATAAAAATAACAGTTCTAGAAAAATTGGAAATTTCGATTCAGAATTTCTTCGGTTGTGCAATATAGTGGCAAGTTTTTTTTAGCGAAAAAAGTTGAAGTTTAGAAGGTTCATTTTTTCTTGAAATTCAATATTTTTCTCAAAATTGAAAATTACTTTTTTTTAAAATTTCTTCGTTTTTTCCCAAAATGTTAACATTTTTAGAGAAATATCAGGGTTCTTTTCTAAAAATTTTTTGTCAAAACACACACACACACACACACACACACACACACACACACACACACACACACACACACACACACACACACACACACACACACACACACACACACACACACACACACACACACACACACACACACACACACACACACACACACACACACACACACACACACACACACACACACACACACACACACACACACACACACACACACACACACACACACACACACACACACACACACACACACACACACACACACACACACACACACACACACACACACACACACACACACACACACACACACACACACACACACACACACACACACACACACACACACACACACACACACACACACACACACACACACACACACACACACACACACACACACACACACACACACACACACACACACACACACACACACACACACACACACACACACACACACACACACACACACACACACACACACACACACACACACACACACACACACACACACACACACACACACACACACACACACACACACACACACACACACACACACACACACACACACACACACACACACACACACACACACACACACACACACACACACACACACACACACACACACACACACACACACACACACACACACACACACACACACACACACACACACACACACACACACACACACACACACACCACACACACACAACACACACACACAACACACACACACACACACACACACACACACACACACACACACACACACACACACACACACACACACACACACACACACACACACACACACACACACACACACTTAATCGATTTAAAAAATTTCGATTTTCCAAATTTTTTGGGAAAAAAAACTTTACATCAGAATAGTCGAAATTAACAAAAATAAAATAAATAAAATATCAAAATTCGAGAAAAATCAAATTTAAAATAAAAATCGAGTTTTCAAAAAGGTAAAATTTTGAAAGATTCAGCATTTAAAAAAGTTTAATTTTTCACAAAAAGTAAATATTTTAATAAAGCCGTAAGTTTTCAAAACAGTAGAATTTTTGGTAAATTTCAAAATTTTCAAAAAAAGTTAAAATTGAGAAAACAAGTCAAATTTTTGAAAAACGATCGAATTTCAAAAAATAAATTGTAAAATGCGGAAATTTTTGAGGTTGAGTTTGCAAATAAATTAAAAATATGAGAAGAGCCAAAATTCTCACAAAAAATCAAAATTTCTAGAAACATCCGAACGAAATTCTTAACAAAAGTGAAAATTTTTAATTTTTCAGAATCCTGAAAAAGGTCAAAATTTTGAAATATTCCAGTTTTCGTATAAAGAAAATCGAAATTTCGAGAAAAAATTTGAAATATCTGTACAAAAAAGTCGAAATTTTAGGAAAGTAATCCATCGATTATTACTTTTTTTCAAAAACATATCAAAATGCGGAAGCAATGGAAAATTTTCCTAACATTTTTTCGTTTCTTTCCAAAATCTTGACATTTTTATAAAAACGTCAGAATTTTTTTCCAAAAGTTGTTAGACAAAATTATAAAATAAACTTTGAAATGTCAAAACGCCGTGAAAAAATCTAACATTTTTAAAAGCAAATTAGAGGAACATAAAAAATCGGGAGAAGTTGAAATTTCCAGAAAAAAATTTAAAAACAAATTTGCTGAAAAAGTACAAATTTCGAGAAAATTTATTTACATAATATATTTAGGAAAATAGAAACTTTCCAAAAACCTTTTCCAACAAAAAAATCAAAATATTAGAAAAAATTAAAAATTTTTCTACAATACAGTGGAATGGAAATTGCGAAATCGGGTAAAAACTCGAAGATTTTGGTATTATTTTTTTTTCAGAGAAATATCAAAATGTGAGAAGAGTTGGATTTATATTGTTTTTTGAAATTTTCATTATTGTCTCGAAATATTGATTTCTTTTTCAAAAGTTTTACAAAAATTAGTTTTTGAAAATGCGTTTTTTATCAAAATTAAAAATAAGATAGATTTTAGAAGATCCTAACATGAAGGAAAGATAAGGTTTCTATAAAAGAAAGAGAAAATTTAAAATTTCAATAAGAAAGTTTTTAATGAAAAGTCTTTAAAAAAGACCCAACATTTTGGAAAAAAGCTTGAAAGCGGAATTGGGGGTGCCTCAGTTCCTCAGTGCATATGCGCGAGCCGCCACTGGGTATATGTCAGTTTATAAATTGAAATCTTTAGAGTTTTTATTCGTGTTTATTGCAACATTACATTCTGAAGGATTTTTTGTTGAAAATTTTGTCAACACCTTAGTCTTCTCTCGGAATTTCAATGTAAACAATATTTAGAAATAATTACCATAGCAATAGTCCCTTTGCCTGAGGGGATTTTGATGGCAATAAACATGCAATTAGAGTATACAGGGTGTTTTCGAAAAAATGCCATAACTGAAGGGGCAACATTTTTAGCGATTTTAAGAAAAAAAGTTTATATCTGCATACGTCCGCTTTATTTTTAAGATACGGGGTGCTAAAAATTAAGAAAAAATTAGGTTTTTCCTTCAATACCGTTTGAAATATTTTTTTGAATTTTGGTAGATAATAACTGGGCATAAAAATGCACTTTCTGCAAGTAAAATATTTGTTCTACTTCTATCAGTGGCCTCCGCAATAACATTTCCCTGAGTAATCTTAACGAAAAAAATGGCAAGTCACTGCGTTTTTTAAATACAAGTACCAATTTCATAAACAACCTTAACTTCTTGGTAAAAATCCTCCCTTGAATTTTTTAGGTGACGAATGCTTTTGCATTAAAAAATCATTTACTTTTAAAAAACCATTATGTTGACTTATTTCATGCTATGGTTTTATTAATTATTAAAAATACTTTAAAAAAAACATGTATATCTAAATTATCTAACATAAATTTTCCCTAATAATCCACAATGACCAAAGTTCTCTTAAAATGACATATTACTTTGTAGAAAAAGATATCAAGGGCCCATTGAAATGCAAAGAAATTCATTTTATTTTTTTTTATCAAAAACCATTCATCGGACAAAAAAAGTTAAGAAGAAATTTGTTATTAACGAATAAAAAGTATTAATGAAAACCTTTCTACTTTGAAAAAAAAATCAGTAGCGTGCCTTTTTTTCTTTTTATTTTGATTAAAAACGTTCAAGGACATGTTATTCGAAAACTTCGTTCTAGGAAAAAAATCTGGGGGGAATTTTTACCAAGAAATAAAGGATGTTTATGAAATTTGTATCTCTTTTGGGAAATTTTGCATTATAATGAAAAGATATCGATATGGTATCTTTAGCTTTTATTCATGTTTATTGCAAAATTACATTCTGAACAATTTTTGTTTGAAACTTTTTTCAATACTTCAGATTCATCAATGTAAACAATATTATGAAATAATTATGGTAATAATAACACATGGCCTGCGGGGATTCTGATAGTTGGAAACAAGCAATTAGAGTATAAGAACAAATCTGTTGTGAATCATTAGAGGTTATCAATTTTAGAGAGAAATTTTGTCTTGCAAAACAACATACTTTATACGTTCATGAGACAGATTTTTAGTTTTCAACTACGTTGCCAATTAAAAAAACATCATGACCAAAAATGATTTTTACCGATCAAAAAACCTCTAAATATAACCAAAAAAAAAAACACCCCAAACTACAACTTTGACTACTAAAATAAAGAAAAATACGTTCTCTAAAAATAATTTTTGTCAACTAAAAGTGAAGTGACACGTGTTTCAAAATTTCTTTGTTGTAAAAGGAAAACAACAAATAAATACAGTTTGTGACTAATAAAAAAAATTATAGAAAATTAGAACAATACAGCTCAAATCGTAACAATTTTACAGCCCTAGTCTCGCCGACGTACTCTACTTCAACGCTTTTCTTACTTTACATCAATCAGAGACTAAAACATCAATGTTCACCGTCAAGGCGACCGTTCTGTCCTCGACCGCTGAATGGCATAAAGCGGCGGTCAAATAACGGCCGTTCTTTTACGTTGCCGTTTTGTAGGAAACCCTAGCTTAAACATTGATTGGCAGACAAAGCACAGCCTAAACCGGTGGATCGAAGAACATAAAATTTCACACAGGTGTTTCCCGTAATACGTAGGTGGGCACTAAGAGAGGATTTTTCATAATTTAGGCCTCTAAGATGGCAAAAATGGGTAATAAAACCACTTAAAATGTATGCAATGAATAATACACGCGACTGTATTTTAAGTTGTCTATACATGTTGAGAGTTGATACATGCGCCTCCACATGAATGTTTCCAAATTTTTGCAGGTCATCAGTGCATATTTTGTCTTTTCACTTGAAATTTTTTCTTCAATTTGGCATTTCCGATGTTTAGATCGGAAAATTGAGAATTTTTATACACATCCTGAAGTTTCTTCTCAAAATTTCGACATCCACCATTGCCTTTGCAAAACTTCGAGAAACAGTTTTGTAGAAATTACATTTTCAAATCAAAGCTGAAATTTTGTTTTTTCATGTTTCTTTTTATTTCAAAACCTCTATCCCCTTGAAAATTCTTCTATGTTTCGGGGGCAAATGCCACAGCGCCCGAGTTTCAAGGGTGAGCTGTAATGTTAGTATTTTGTGAATTACAACAATGTTTTTTTTTTCTCGAAATTTGTGTTCTGTTTCAGTTTAGATTTTAAATACGAAAAACCTAAATTTCAATTTTTTGGAAATTTTCAGCTTAACCAGGAACAATACTCCTTTTTAAAATGCCAGGTTTAAAATCGAATTTAGTTAAGTCTCGAATTCGTTTACACATTTCGTTTAACTTTTGAAAAATTTCTGTTCTAAAATCTACTTAATAAATCACTAAGCATTGATTGGTAGACAACGCACAGCCTAAACCGGTGAATCTAAGAACATAAAATTTCACACAAGTGTTTCCCGTAATACGTAGGTGGGCACTAAGAGAGGATTTTTCATAATTCAGGCCCCTAAGACGGTAAAAATGGGCATTAAAACCAATTAAAGTGTATGCAATGAATAATACACGAGATTGTATTATTTCAATTTGTCTATTCATGTTGAGAGTTGATAAATGTGACTCCACACGAATGTATCCAAATTTTTGCAGGTTATCAGTGCATATTTCGTCCTTTCACTCAAAATTTTTTGTTTAATTTGGCATTTCCGACGTTTACATAGAAATATTCAGAATATTTTTACACATTTTGAAGTTTCTTCTCAAAATTTCGACATCCATCATTGCCGCATCATTGAACGCAAAACTTCAAGAAACAGTTTTGCAGAAATTACATTTTTAAATCAAAGGTGAAATTTTGTATTTTCATGTTTCTTTTTATTTTAAAATCTCTATCCCCTCGAAAATTCTTCTATATTTCGAGGGCAAATGCCACAGGGTCCGAACTTCATGGGCCCGGTGAGCTGTAATGTTAGTATTTCGTAAATTACAACAATGTTTTTTTTCTCAAAATTTGTGTTCTTTTTCAGTTTAGATTTTAAATGCGAAAAATCTAAATTTCAATTTTTTAAAACTTTTAAGCTTAAACTTGAACAATACTCCTTTTTAAGAACCAAATTTAGTTAAGTCTCGAATTCGTTTATACATTTCGTTCAACATTTTCAAAATTTATGTTCTAAAATCTACTTAATAAATCACTAAGCATTGATTGGCAGACAACGCAAAGCCTAAACCAGTGGATCTAAGAACCTACAATTTCACACAGGTGTTGCCCGTAATACGTAGGGTGGGCACTAAGAGAGGATATTTCAAAATTCAGGCCCCTAAGATGGTAAAAATGGGCATTAAAACCACTTAAACTGTATGCAATGAATAAATACACGGGGGCGAATGCCACAGGGCCCGAACTTCATGGGGCCCCGGTGAACTGTAATGTTAGTATTTCGTGAATTACAACAATGTTTTTTTTTTCCTCGAAATTTGTGTTCTTTTTCAGTTTAGATTTTAAATACGAAAAATCGAATTTCAATTTTTTGAAACTTTTCAACTTAAACTTGAAAAATACTCCCTTTTAAAATGCCAGCTTTAAAATCGAAATTTAGTTAAGTCTGGAATTCGTTTTTAGATTTCGTTCACAATTTTAAAAATGTATGTTCTAAAATCTACTTAATAAACCACTAAGCATTGATTGGAAGACAACGCAAAGCCTAAACCGGTGAATCTAAGAACCTAAAATTTTACACATGTGTTGCCCTTAGTACGTAGGTGGGCACTAAGAAAGGATATTTCAAAATTCAGGCCCCTAAGATGGTAAAACTGGGCATTAAAACCACTTCAACTGTATGCAATGAATAATACACGCGGCTGTATTTCAAGTTGTCTATACATGTTGGGAGTTGATAAATGTGCCTTCACATGAATGTATCCAAATTTTTGCAGGTCATTAGTGCATATTTTATCAATTCACTCAAAATGTTTTTTTTAATTTGGCATTTCAGATGTTTACATCGAAATATTGACTTTTTTTTACACATTTTGAAGTTTCTTTTCAAAATTTCGACATCCATCATTACCTTTGAACGCAAAACTTCGAGAAAACAGTTTTGAAGAAATTTACATTTTTAAATCAAAGCTGGAATTTTGTTTTTCAAGATTCTTTTTTTTTCAAAATGCCTATCTTCTCAAAAATTCTTCTATATTTCGGGGGCGAATGCCACAGGGCCCGAATTTCATGTGGCCCCGGTGAACTGTAATGTTAGTATTTCGTGAATTACAACAATGTTTTTTTTCCTCGAAATTTGTGTTCTTTTTCAGTTTAGATTTTAAATACGTAAACTCGAATTTCAACTTTTTGAAACTTTTCAACTTAAACTTGAAAAATATTCCCTTTTAAAATGCCAGGTTTAAAATCGAAATTTAGTTAAGTCTGGAATTCGTTTTTAGATTTCGTTCACAATTTTAAAAATGTCTGTTCTAAAATCTACTTAATAAACCACTAAGCATTGATTGGAAGACAACGCAAAGCCTAAACCGGTGAATCTAAGAACCTAAAATTTTACACAGGTGTTGCCCTTAGTACGTAGGAGGGCACTAAGAGAGAATATTTCAAAATTCAGGCCCCTAAGATGGTAAAACTGGGCATTAAAACCACTTAAACTGTATGCAATGAATAATACACGCGACTGTATTTCAAGTTGTCTATACATGTTGGGAGTTGATAAATGTGCCTTCACATGAATGTATCCAAATTTTTGCAGGTCATCAGTGCATATTTTGTCAATTCACTCAAAATGTTTTTTTTTTAATTTCGCCTTTCAGATGTTTACATCGAAATATTGAAATTTTTTTTACACATTTTGAAGTTTCTTTTCAAAATTTCGACATCCATCATTTCCTTTGAACGCAAAACTTCGAGAAAACAGTTTTGAAAAAATTTACATTTTTAAATCAAAGCTGAAATTTTGTTTTTTAAGTTTCTTTTGTTTTCAAAATTCCTATCTTCTCAAAAATTCTTCTATATTTCGGGGGCGAATGCCACAGGGCCCGAATTTCATGGGGCCCCGGTGAACCGTAATGTTAGTATTTCGTAAATTACAACAATGTTTTTTTTTTCCTCGAAATTTGTGTTCTTTTTCAGTTTAGATTTTAAATACGAAAAATCGAATTTCAATTTTTTGAAACTTTTCAGCTTAAACTCAAAAAATACTCCCTTTTAAAATGCCAGCTTTAAAATCGAAATTTAGTTAAGTCTGGAATTCGTTTTTAGATTTCGTTCACAATTTTAAAAATTTCTGTTCTAAAATCTACTTAATAAACCACTAAGCATTGATTGGAAGACAACGCAAAGCCTAAACCGGTGGATCTAAGAACCTAAAATTTTACACAGGTGTTTCCCGTAATACGTAAGAGAGGATTTTTCATAATTTAGGCCTCTAAGATGGCAAAAATGGGTAATAAAACCACTTAAAATGTATGCAATGAATAATACACGCGACTGTAAATCAAGTTGTCTATACCTGGTAAGAGTTGATAAATGCGCCTCCACACGAATGTATCCAAATTTTTGCAGGTCATCAGGCATATTTTGTCTTTTTTCTCGAAATTTTTTCATTAATTTGGCATTTCCGATGTTATATCGAAATATTGAGAGTTTTTTTACACATTTTGAAGTTTCTTCTCAAAATTTCAACACTCATCATTGCCTTTGAACGCAAAACTTCGAGAAACAGTTTTGTAAAAATTTACACTTTTAATTCAAAGCTGAAATTTTGTTTTTCATGTTTCTTTTTTTTTTTCAAAATCCCTATCCTCTAGAAAATTCTTCTATATTTCGGGGACAAATGCCACAGGGCCCACGGTTCAAGGGGGCCCGGTGAGCTGCAACGTTAGTATTTCGTGAATTATAACGATGTTTTTTTCTCGGAATTTGTGTTCTTTTTCTGTTTAGATTTTAAATGCGAATATTCTTCTAAATTTTAATTTTTTGAAACTTTTTAGCTTAAACTTAAAAAATACTCCTTTTTAAAATGCCGCCTTTAAAATTGAAATTTAGTTAAGTCTCGAATTCCTTTATAGATTTCGTTCAAAATTTTAAAAATTTCTGTTCTAAAATCTACTTAATAAATCACTAAGCAGTGATTGGCAAACAATGCAAAGCCTAAACCGGTGGATCGAAGAACATAAAATTTCACACAGGTGTTTCCCGTAATATGTAGGTGGGCACTAAGAGAGGATGTTTCATAATTCAGATGGTAAAAATGGGCATTAAAACCACTTAAAAAGGTATGCAACGAATAATACACGCGACTATATTTCAAGTTGTCTATACATGTTGAGAGTTGATAAATGTGGCTCCACACGAATGTATCCAAATTTTTGCAGGTCATCAGGCATATTTTGTCTTTTTACTCAAAATGTTTTCATTAATTTGGCATTTTTCATGTTTACATCGAAATATTGAGAATTTTTTTACACATTTTGAAGTTTCTTCTCAAAATTTCAACACTCATCATTGCCTTTGAACGCAAAACTTCGAGAAACAGTTTTGTAAAAATTTACACTTTTAATTCAAAGCTGAAATTTTGTTTTTCATGTTTCTTTTTTTTTCAAAATCCCTATCCTCTAGAAAATTCTTCTATATTTCGGGGGCAAATGCCACAGCGCCGAGCTTCATGGGCCCGGTGAGCTGTAATGTTAGTATTTCGTGAATTGCAACAATGTTTTTTTTTCTCAAAATTTGTGTTCTTTTTCAGTTTAGATTTTAAATGCGAAAAATCTAAATTTCAATTTTTTGGAACTTTTCAGCTTAAACTGGAACAATACTTCTTTTTAAAATGCTAGCTTTAAAATCGAAATTTAGTTAAATCTCGAATTCGCTTACACATTTCGTTCATCATTTGCAAAATTTCTGTTCTAAAATCTACTTAATAAATCACTAAGCATTGATTGGTAGACAACGCAAAGCCTAAACCGGGGAATCTAAGAACATAAAATTTCACACAGGTGTTTCCCGTAATACGTAGGTGGGCACCAAGAGAGGATTTTTCATAATTCGGGCCCCTAAGATGGTAAAAATGGGCATTAAAACCACTTAAAATGTATAGAATGAATAATACACGCGACTGTATTTCAAGTTGTCTATACATGTTGAAATTTGATAAATGCGCCTCCACACGAATGTATCCAAATTTTTGCAGGTCATCAGTGCATATTTCGTCTTTTCACTCGAAATTTTTTCTTTAATTTGGCATTTTCGATGTTAACATCGAAATATTGAGAATTTTTTTACACATTTTGTAGTTTCTTCTCGAAATTTCGACATCCATCATTGCCTTTGAATGCAAAACTTCGAGAAACAGTTTTGAGGAAATTTACATTTTTAAATAAAAGCTGAAGTTTTGTTCATGATTTTGAAAATGTACCCTCAAAAATTTTTCTATATTTCGGGGGCAAATGCCACAGGGCCCGAGCTTCATGGGGCCCCGGCGAGCTGTAATGTTAGTGAATTACAAAAATGTTTTTTTTTCTCGAAATGTATGTTATTTTTCTGTTTAGATTTAAAATGAGAAAATCGTAAATTTCAATTTTTTGAAACTTTTTAGTTTAAACTTAGAAAATACTGCTTTTTAAAATGCCAGCTTTAAAATCGAAATTTAGTGAAGTCTCGAATTCGTTTATACATTTTGTTCAGGAATTTTCAAAGCTCGCTAATCATATTCTTTAAAAATATTTTCATTTTCAAAAACAGGCAATTTTTCAAACAGTCGTAGTTACAAAAATTCCAAATTTCGAGAAAAACATCAACATCTTCAAATAGAAACGTTGAAAAAAAAGCAGTTCACAAAAGGTCGAAATTTTGAAAAACGGTTAAAATTTTGAAAAAAGTGTAACTTCTGAAAATAGTCATATCTTTAAACAAACGTCGAAATTTGATGACAAAAGCTCGAAATTTTCAAAAAAATGTGTAAATTCTGAGAAAAGTTTGAAAATATCAGAAGCTGAAATTTTGGCAAAAATTCAATTTTTTTAAAAAGTCGAATTTTTCAAATAAAATTTTAATTTACTACGTAAGTCGAAACTTCTAGAAAAAGTCGAAATTTTTGAAGAAAAAATTGAAATTTAAAATAAAAGTCAAAAACTTCGAAAAATAATTAATATGTTTCAACAGAAGTAACTATTTTCAAAAAAAGTGGGTATTTTGAAAAAATAAGTTTTCAAAAAAATAATATTTCAATATAATCGGATTCTATTAAAGAAATCAAAACTTTTGGAAAAATGACAAAAACTTCAAAGTCGAAATATTCAAAAAAATTGAAATTTGTAGTAAAAATGGAAGTCAAACTTTTCAAAAATGTCATCATTTTCAGAAGATCAAAAAACTTCTGAAAATGGTTAAATGTTTGAGCAAAGGTGGAAATTTTCAAAAAGTGGATATTTTGAAAAAGTGAGAGGTTTCCAAAAAAACTACTTTAACATAATAGAATTTGATAAAAAAAACAAAACTTTTGAAAAAAGTCGAGGTCAAAATTTTGAAAAAAGTCGAAATTGAAAAAAAACGAAATTGAAAAAATCGAAATTGAAAAAAATCGAAATTGAAAAAAAATCAAAAATTTCAAAGTCGATGATTTCCAAAGTCGAAGTTTTTAAAAAAATCAAATTTTAAAAACTAATTAAAAAGTTTAAAAAGTAGAATTTTCAAAATGTCAGATTAACGAAAAAAGTCCAAATTTCAAGTCAAAATGTTTATAAGTATCTGAATTTAAAAAGGTCAAAATTTTCAAAAATAAGTCAAAAATTTGAAGAGTCGAAAACTTCCCAAAAAAATTAAAAACTTCGAGATAAAGTCGAAATATTTAAAAAAATAAAATTCTGAAACGTTAACTTGTCGAAAAAGTTGACATTTTCAAAAAAATAAATTTTTAATACGACAAAATTCCAAAAAACGTAAAATCTTTAAAAAAAATCAAAACATAAGTGCCAAAAACCGAAATCTTCAAAAAGCCAGAATTTTCAAAAAGTCAAAATTTCGAAAAAAACGTAATTTTCAAAATTAATATTTTTAAAAAAGTTGAAATTTCGAGAAAGGGGGGATATTTTAAAATGTCGACAAAAAAATTGAAATTTTCAAAATTAACAGACATTTTTAAGTCTAAATTTTCAATAAAAATCGCCCCACGCGCCTAAATATTTCACTTAAAAAAACGACGAAATGTTAAAATGAAAGTTAAAATGTTGCTATGAAAATCGCTTTATTTAGAAAAATCCAGATGTTCGGTTTACAAACGAAATTTTAATAAAGAAACTAACAATTGTAACCTTAAACTCGGAATTTCGAAAAAAAAAGTAAAAATTAATCAACTTTAACCGAAGAACAAATACTTTTTTTATTAACGAAATTCCGAAATAAGTTACCGTACACGTGAAACGCTATAACATTATGAAATTTTTCGTAAGGCGGTGACGCCAGTGGCGGCCGACATTCTTCACGCTTCATGCGATCTGCATGCATCTTACAAGTGTTTAGCGGAAGATCGATATCTTCCTTTTCATCATCTACACTTACGAGGTTACGGGAAACGATCCCCCTGTTATTAAAACGCAACGCGGATAAATGTCGAAATTTATACGAAAATTTCCTCGTTCCGTCGTTTAAATCTTGCAAATAACGAGGCGTAAAGGTCAGACAAAAAATTAACGCCATCTGAATATTTCCGCAAAGTTGCGCGATATACATAAAATTCATGAAGTTGGTTACCACAATTTTTCGGCTTAACATTTATTGCGTAATAAATAAAACTTCGACATAAAACGATTAATTTTATTGATGCAATTCTATTGAAGTAAAACCACTTTCACAAACAATTCGTAGCGATTGTTTGAACTAATAATAGCCAAAGATAAGCAACGTTTAAATCATACACTTTTCATTGGATTAATTAATTCAATTCTGACGGGTTTATTAAGCGAACAGCACGGGAGAGTGCCAAAACTGGTTAAAATTCCCAGAAGAGGTTAAAGGACGAATCAGGCAGCTGTAACATTATTAATTATGTCGATTTTTAAACATAAAAACTAGAAAATTTAACACATAATTTCAATTAATAGAATCCTTGTCCGGATTGTACTTTCCAGTTTTTAACTCGCGTAGTTTTTACCAATTTTGATTTTAAAGTCGACATTTCAGTTTCCATTTCACTATTTCGACTTTTTTCTCGACATTTGGACTCTAATCACAAAATGTTTACTTTAATTTCATTTGAACTTTCTATTCCAAAGTTTGAATCTTTTTTAAACTGTGACCAAATTCGCAGAATAGTAATTTTTCAAAATTTTGACTTATTTCCCAAACTTCGACTTTTTTCAGCATTCCACTCTGAAAATTTCAACTTTTTTTCAAAATTTCGATTTTTTTAAAAGTTCTGACCAATTTTTCCAAAAATTTCATTGAAAGATCTTGACCTTTCAAAATTTAGATATTTTTCGAAAATTTAGTTTTTAAAATATTGTCTTTTTTTTTTAAATCGACATTTTTTGAAAACTACCAAGCTTTGAAAATTGTTACTTTTTTAAAAATATAGAATTTTTGAAAGCTGGATTATTTTAAACATTTCAATTTTTTTAAATTTTCAAAATTTAACTTTTTTTCAAAATTTTAAATTTTTTGAAAATTGTGACTTTTTGAACGATTTCGACTTTTCGCAAACGTTCGTTTTTTGTGAACCTTCGCGCTTTTGTAAAATTTAAACTTTTATTTGAATTTTCAATTAATTTTAAAGAAAATTTTGAAAAATTGTCGAAATTTTTATAAAGTCAAAATTTTCAAATAATCTGCAATTTTGAACAAAAATGTCGACATTTGAAAAAAAGGTATTTTCAAAAAAATTCGAACATTTAAAAATATATAAAAATCCAAAATTTGCAAATAGTCCAAAAATTTCAAAAAATTCGACATCTTAAAAAGATGATTTTAAAAAAATGTTGGCTGTTTTGCAAAATTTCGCATTTTTTTAATGTTTGAATTTTTTTGAAAATACCTATTTTTTAAATGTCGACATTTTTCTTCAAAAGTGTTTTCTCAAAATGTTAATATTTTCTTCAAAATTGGGACTTTTTTGAAGATTTTAACTTTTTAAAAAAAATTCAACAGTTTTTTAAAATCTTAATTTTCTGAAAATTTTGACTTTTTAAAGAAGTTCTTGTGTTTCCAAATTTTAATTATTCAAAACTTCGCCTTTCTCAATGTTTTAACTTTTCGAAATTTAGCCTGTATTTGAAAATTTCGGCTTTTTAACGAAGTTCTTGTGTTTCCAAATTTTAATTATTCAAAACTTCACCTTTCTCCATGTTTTAACTTTTCAAAATTTAGCCTGTATTTGAAAATTTCGACTTTTTTTTGATAATTTGGACATCAACAATTTTGACTTTCTTTAAAATTCGACTAAATAATGGTTATTATTTTTAAAAAATGGCGAATTTTTTAAAAATTTCGACTTCTTCAAAATACTGAACTGTTTTTTAATATTAAGACTTTTTTGAAAATGTCACCTTTATTTCTGAAAATTTTAAGTTTTTTTGAAAATTTCGACATTTTTCAAAATTTCGACTTTGAAAATTTTGACTTCGAATTTATGACTTTTTCAAAATTTTAATTTTTTTGAACATTTCGACTTTACAAAATTTGCGATTTTTTTCAAAACTTCGTCTATCAAAATTTCGACTTTATTTAAAATGTCGACACTCTTTTATTTAATTATAGTTTAACCTTTTTTGGAAACGGACAATTTTTTCAATTTTTTTCTATTCAAAAATATCCAACCAAAAATTTTTTAAATGCTCGCCTTTTTTTTCAAAACTGAAGTTATCCAAAATTTCGACTTTTCTGGTAATTTTGGTTTTTTCGAACTGTTAAAAAATTTCGGCTTTTTTAAAAATTAATGTACTTTAATTTTCTTAAATCTTAATATTTTCTTCAAAATTTTGACTTTTTTAATCTTCAGATTATTCTTTAAAATCTCAACGTTTTTAAAAATTTAGAATATTGCTAAAAATTTTGCCATTTTTTGGAATATGGACTCGAATTTTTTGAAATTGTTAAATTTTTGACATATTTTGACTTTTTTTTAAATTTCCACTTTTTTTTGGAAATTTTAACTTTCTAAGAAAAATTGAAGCACTTTTCAAAATTTCATCTTTGTCTGAAAATTCCATTTTTTTTAAGTTTTAACATGTCGAATTTTTTGAAAATGTCAAAATTTTGACAAGTTTTGAGTTTTTTTTTTAATTTCAACTTTTCTTGGAAACTTTTTACGAAAAATTCAGACATTTTTCAAAATTTTGACTTCGTTTTAAAATTAAATTTTTTCAATATTTTAACATGTTTTGGCTGTTATTTTGAAAATCTCAACTTTTTTTGGAAATGTTAACTTTAAAATTCAGGCATTTTTCAAAATTTCAACCTTAAAAACTCGAATTTTTAAAAATTTTAACATGTCGAATTTTTTGAAAATGTCGAAATTTTGACATGTTTTGACTTTTTTAAATCTCAACTTTTCTTGGTTACTTTCTACAAAAAATTCAGACAAAAATGTCAACTTTGAAAGTTCGAATTTTTAAAAATTTGAACATGTCAAATTTCTTGAAAATGTCAAAATTTTGACATGTATTGATTTTTTTTTAATCTCGACTTTTCTTGAAAATTTTAACTTTCTACGAAAATTTCAGACATTTTTCAAAATTTCGACTTTGTTTTAAAATTGGAATTTTCCAAAATTTTGACATGTTTTGGCTGTTATTTTAAAAATCTCAACTTTTTTTGGAAATTTTAACTTTCTAGGAAAAATTCAGGCATTTTTCAAAATTTCAACCTAAAAACTCGAATTTTTAAAAATTTTAACACGTCGAATTTTTTGAAAATGTCGAAATTTTGACATGTTTTGACTTTTTTAAATCTCAACTTTTCTTAGTTAACTTTCTACAAAAAATTCAGACAAAAATGTCAACTTTGAAAGTTCGAATTTTTAAAAATTTGAACATGTCGAATTTCTTGAAAATGTCAAAATTTTGACATGCATTGATTTTTTTTTAATCTCGACTTTTCTTGAAAATTTTAACACGAAAATTTCAGACATTTTTCAAAATTTCGACTTTGTTTTAAAATTGGAATTTTCCAAAAGTTTGACATGTTTTGACTGTTATTTTGAAAATCTCAACTTTTTTTTGGAAATTTTAACTTTCTAGGAAAAATTCAGGCATTTTTCAAAATTTCAACCTTAAAAACTCGAATTTTTTAAAAATTTAACATGTCGAATTTTTTGAAAATGTCGAAATTTTGACATGTTTTGACTTTTTTAAATCTCAACTTTTCTTAGTTAACTTTCTTCGAAAAATTCAGACATTTTTCAAAATTTCGACTTTGTTTTAAAATTGGAATTTTCCAAAAGTTTGACATGTTTTGACTGTTATTTTGAAAATCTCAACTTTTTTTTGGAAATTTTAACTTTCTAGGAAAAATTCAGGCATTTTTCAAAATTTCAACCTTAAAAACTCGAATTTTTTAAAAATTTAACATGTCGAATTTTTTGAAAATGTCGAAATTTTGACATGTTTTGACTTTTTTAAATCTCAACTTTTCTTAGTTAACTTTCTTCGAAAAATTCAGACATTTTTCAAAATTTCGACTTTGTTTTAAAATTGGAACTTTCCAAAAGTTTGACATGTTTTGGCTGTTATTTTGAAAATCTCAACTTTTTTTTGGAAATTTTAACTTTCTAGGAAAAATTCAGGCATTTTTCAAAATTTCAACCTTAAAAACTCGAATTTTTAAAAATTTTAACACGTCGAATTTTTTGAAAGTGTCGAAATTTTGACATGTTTTGACTTTTTTAAATCTCAACTTTTCTTAGTTAACTTTCTACGAAAAATTTAGACATTTTTCAAAATCTCCACTTCGTTTTAAATTTAGAATTTTTCATAATTTGGATATGTTTTGACTGTTATTTTGACAATATCAACTTTTTTTTGGAAATTTTAGATTTCTAAGAAAAATTCAGGCATTTTTCAAAATTTCAACTTTGAAAACTCGAATTTTTATAATTTTAACATGTCGAATTTTTTGAAAATGTCGAAATTTTGCCATGTTTTAACTTTTTTTGTTGAAAATTTTAACTTTTTTTGGAAATTCTAACTTTCTACGAAAAATTCAGACATTTTTCAAAGCTTCGACTTCGTTTTAAATTTAGAATTCTTCAAAATTTTAACATGTCGAATTTTTTAAAAATATCAAAATTTTGACAAGTTTTGACTTTTTTGAAAATCTGAAGATTTTTTGGAAATTTTAACTTTTTTTTCAACATTTTTTAACATTTCAATTTTGTTGGAAAAGTATGACTTCAAATTCAACTTTTTCAAAATTTTTGATTTTTTTTGAAATGTCTATTTTAAACAATTTGCGATTTTTTTTGAAAATTCCGTCTACTTTTTAAAATTTCGCTTTGCTTCAAAATGTCGACATTATTTTACTTTGTTTTAACTTTTTTTTTAATCTTAACTTTTTTGAATATTTTGATTTTTTACTGACTTTTTTTGAAAATCTTAGCATTGTTTGGAAATTTTAACCTTTTTTCGACATTTTTAAAAGATGTCAACTTTGTTGGAAAATATGACTTCAAATTTGAAAATTTCCATTTATAACAATTTGTGATTTTTTTGAAAATTCCATCTACTTTTCAAAATTTCGCTTTTCTTCAAAATATCGACATTATTTTACTTTGTTTTAACTTTTTTTTAAATCTTAACTTTTTCGAATATTTTGATTTTTTACTGAAAAATGTCCAACCAAAAATTTCTATTTTTTTTAAAAAATGTACGACTTTTTTCCAAAATGTCAAATGTCAATTTTTTTTTAATTTTGACTTCTTTTTCACCTTTGATTTTTTTTAAATAATTTCGACTTTTCTTCCATAAATTGACTTCGAAAATTTTAGCTTTTTTAAAAAGTTGATTCTTCACTTTTTTTGAACTTGACATTTCTTCAAAATTTTGACATTTTTTCTGAAAATCTTAAATTTTTTTGCAAATTTTACCTTTCTATGAAAATTTTAACTTTTTTCAGAATTTCGATTGTTGTAGAAGATTTTGATTTCAAAATTTTCGACCTTTTCAAAATTTCAAAAAAATCAGTAAAAAATAAAAATATTCAAAAAAAGTTAAGATTAAAAAAAAAGTTAAAACGAAGTAAAATAATGTCGACATTTTGAAGAAAAGCAAAATTTTAAAAAGGAGACGGAATTTTAAAAAAAAATCGCAAATTTTTAAAAATCGAAGTTTTCAAAAAAAAATCAAAAATTTTGAAAAAGTCGAATTTGAAGTTATATTTTTCCAACAAAGTTGAAAAATGTCGAAAAAAGTTAGTTTCCAAAAAATGTTAAGATTTTCAAAAAAACTCAAAACATGTCAAAATTATGATATTCTCAAAAAATTCGACAGGTTAAAATTTTGAAAAATTCTAAATTTAAAAAAAAGACGAAATTTTGAAAAATGTCTGAATTTTTCGTAGAAAGTTAAAATTTCCAAAAATAGTTGAGATTTTGAAAAAAAGAAAAACAAAACATGGCAAAATTTTGACATTTTCAAAAAATTCGACATGTTAAAATTTTGAAAAGTGCCTAAATTTTTCTTGGAATGTTAAAATTTCCAAAACAAACTGAGATTGTCAAAATAACAGTCAAAATATGTCAAAATTTTGAAAAAATCTAATTTTACAACTTTTTTTTGAAAGTTTCGACTTTTTTCAAACTCATCGACTTTTTTCAAACTCATCGACTTTTTTCAAAATTTAAACTTTAATTGAAAATTTCAACTCTAAAATTTTGACTTCTTTTGAAAATTTTGAATTCTTTGAAAAAATCGCCTTATTTTAAAATTTTCAATTTTATCTAAAATTTCATTATTTGACATTTTTCAAACTTTAAATTTTTTTTAAATCTTTTTCAAAATCTAGTTTTTTTCAAAATTTTTACTTTTGAAATAAAATACTCATTCCAAAATTTCGATCCCTTTTCAAAATTTTGACTTTCAAAATCTCAACTTCATTAAAAAATGTCTGCTTTTCTTCAAAATTTCGGCTTTTTTTATACAAAATTTCATTTTCAAATTTTGACATTTTTTCGGTTTTTAATTTAATTTTGGCTTTCTTCAAAACTTTCACATCTTTTGAAAAATCAATGATACAATGTCCGTTTATAATGAACCTCAAGGGACCAAAAAAATCAATTCATTATAAGCGAAGTTCGTAGTAAACGATAAATTAATAATAATAATTACCTCACACCTTGCAAATTGATTCGTTATGAACGGAAGTTATATTAGGTGGATTCGTTATAAGCGAACAACACTGTATTTTTCAAAAGTTTGCTTTTTTCGAAAATTTAAATTTTTTTGGAAGTTTTTCAATATTTTGAAAATTTAGTTGTTTAAAAAACTTCGAACTTTTTTGAAAACTGAGCGGTTTTATCTGAAGTTTTTTGGAAATTTTAAACTTTCTTTTTTCAACATTTCGCCTTTTTTGATTATTTTTCAATATTTCTCTTTTTCCAATTTTTTTCAAAATTTTTTCTTTTTCTGAAAGTTTTGATTTTCTTTTTTTGAAAATTTTAACTTTTTATAAAAAATTCGACATTTTTCGAAATATGCAGCATTTTTCAAAATTTTAGCTTTTTTTAAAAATATTCGCATTTTTCCAAAATTTAAACTTTTGAACATTTCGATCGTAAAATTTAGATTTTTGGAATTTTCTGAACATCTCGCATTATTTTTCAAAGTTTTAGTTTAAACTTTAAATCTGATTTTCAAAACGTAGGATTTTTAATATTTCCACTATTTTATGTTTCAAAATTTTGATATTTTTTACTGCTGACTTTGATTTGAATTTTTGGCTTTTACTAAAAATTGTGATTTTGTGGAAAATTTTGGACTTTTTTCCAGTTTTTGAATTGTGACTGAATATACCAAAATTTTAATTTATTTGAATATACAGGGTGTTACAAAAGTCCGGGCCGCTACTTCAGCATATTCTACACATTAAAATATGAAAAATGTTGAAATACATTTTTTTCTTTAAATTGCCTCCTAACGGAGATATGACCATTTAAAGATGGCGCCCCTAAAGTGGTTTTTTTACTACAAAAAGTTAACGGTTAGTAGCAAAGTCATCAAATTGGGCAAGCAGTTAAAGAATTGGATTAGGCATATTCTCATGTAACATATTTTTTAAATAAGCAGTAGCGTGGTGTGTAGGGGGTTGCCCGCGATTATTTTTTGCCGTAACTTTTTTGTATTGCAATATTTCGACACAAATCGTAAAAAGCAATTTTTTTTATACAAAAAAGGTACTCTTTCTCAAAGTCGCTGAAAGTAACCGTTTCCGAGAAAAAGGCGTCTAAATAATCCTATCCCGTCTTCGAAATTCTAACTAATTTGTATAAGAAAAAATAAGTTGGTCATGCAAACTGATCGTAAAGAAAACAATTGTACTTGACAATATCTGCCAGAGATTGACGTTGTGTCACTGATAAAATTTGGTCGTAAGCTGTAAACTTTAGCAGTTTTTGTTGTCAATAGTAAGTGTAGTAGTTTTTTAACTTTTCATTATTTTGATAAAATGGACTATTCAAATCAAGAAATGGCCGATATGCATTTAATGTACGGGCTTGCAAATTGTAATCGTGCTGAAGCAAGACGGCTTTATGCTGAACGTTTTCCTAATAGACACCTACCAGGAGAAAAATTGTTCCAGAAAATTCATGCTCGTTTATGTGAAACAGGAAATTTCGTTTTCAAAGGCGAACGTGTTGGAAGGCCAAACGCAGAAGTTGCTAATTTAGAGGAGCGTGTGCTTCAGCGAGTTGAAGAAGATCCATGTGTCAGCACTAGACAACTTGCTTTAGCCAAAGGAGTAAATCACGTAACTATCTGGCGAATTTTGAAATTTTACCAATTTTACCCCTATCATTTTCAAAGAGTGCAAGGGTTACTTGCTACTGATTATCCTCCAAGAATAGAATTTTGCAACTGGCTATTGCATAAGATCGCTGAAAATGAGAACTTTCCATCGCTCATATTATTTACGGACGAAGCGGGTTTTACCAGAAACGGGATACTTAACTTTCACAACATGCATCAGTGGCAAGTTGAAAATCCCAATGCAGTTATTCAGTCGAGACATCAGCAACATTTTTCACTTAACATTTGGGGAGGAATAATAGGGGACTCTATAATTGGACCGTTTTTTTTTACCTCATAGGTTAACAGGAGCATCATACAGACGTTTTTTGCAAACAGAGTTACCCGTGTTACTTGAAAATGTTCCACTCATAAGAAGGCAGCGAATGTGGATAATGCACGATGGGGCACCTGCCCATTTTAGTGCAGTTGCTAGGGAATTTTTGAATAACAACTATCATCAACGATGGATCGGTCGAGGAGGTCCGATACCAAGGCCAGCTAGGTCTCCTGACCTCAACCCACTCGATTTCTACTTATGGGGACATCTAAAGCAGATCGTCTACTCCACACCAGTTGACAATATCAATGATCTTCGTGAACGAATTGAAAATGGGTTCAACCAGATTCACAATACACCAGGCATTTGCGAAAGAGTAAGGAGTTCCCTTAGAAGACGAGCCGAGCAATGTATTGCTGCAGGGGGCAGTAATTTCGAACACTTGCTTTGATTTTTTTTTCTTAATTTTGTAATATTTTTATATCAATGCAGTTAGTAGTGGATAAATTAGAAATTTGCAAAACGAATTCTAATAAATGCAACAATTTTGTTAAAACGCTTTTTTCTCGGAAACGGTTACTTTTAGCGACTTTGAGAAAGAGTACCTTTTTTGTATAAAAAATGTTGCTTTTTACGATTATGGCACTTTTGTGTCGAAATATTGCAATACAAAAAAGTTACGGCAAAAAATAATCGCGGGCAACCCCCTACACACCACGCTACTGCTTATTTAAAAAATATGTTACATGAGAATATGCCTTATCCAATTCTTTAACTGCTTGCCCAATTTCATGACTTTGCTACTAACCGTTAACTTTTTGTAGTAAAAAAACCACTTTAGGGGCGCCATCTTTAAATGGTCATATCTCCGTTAGGAGGCAATTTAAAGAAAAAAATGTATTTCAACATTTTTCATATTTTAATGTGTAGAATATGCTCCTGAAGTAGCGGCCCGGACTTTTGTAACACCCTGTATTTGTAACTGAGAAATAAATGTCGTGATTTTTTATAACAATGAAAAAACTTAAAGGGTGTCATTAGTATATTTTTTTATAATCCGAGGGGCTCAACTTAAAAAAAGTTGGGAACATTTGAGTTGGGGCAATAAAGAAGTAAAACAAAAAAATCGACGTCACTAACCACCCAGTTCTTAAATGTTTATTATTTTATTTAACATTTCTACGTCCCAGTTTGGAAATATTTAAATTTTTATTAATAAAAATTGACAATATTCTGAAACATTTTTTGAAATATGACTACGTGATAGCTAAATTTATTTAAAATTTCACCCCATGACCTTTGACAAAAAAATAGGTTAGTTTATTTCACATAGAATATAAAAAAAATAAAATAGAGAAGACCAAAATTAATCATGAAATTTTTTTTAGTAAATAATGGAAATATAAAAAAATATAAAAAATGTAAAAAAACGTTGTAGCACTGGACATCGATGTTTCGCTCTCATTTGAGCTCATCCGTAGTGCATAACATGGAAAGGGAACAATAAGGAAGAAGTACTTAAAAATAATAAATTGAAATACATATTTTTTTTTAATTACCATAACCCAAAACGTTTATCAGACGAATAATTTTGCTTATTGAATGCTCTACCATATCGACCTGAACTACTTTCCATTGATTTTTTAATTTTCGAAATTGGTACAAACTTTCGGAAAACCCAATACTTCTTCCCCATTTCTCAATTAACCAACAAATGAATTGAAAAAGCGTCGAAATTAGAAAAAAAAATAAAAGTGTGTAACGAATTGGAAGTACAATTTAATTAATAAAACATTTGCCCCTGAAATCAGCGATACGTTTGAACTTGACTTTTAATTAGCATTGTAATGCGCTCTAATATAATACTGTTATCTTCACCTTCTAATAGAAAAAGTATTCGATTGTAAGGTGACTGATTCAGCTGCTGTCGATAATTGCAAGAATAACGTTATTAGAAACAACAAAGATGCATACAAAACCCATTCAGCATATGACGCATTCATTAATTAACGTAATTTTCAACAATTGAATAATTTTGTAGCTATAACGATGTAAATTACGTCTGAGGAGAGATTTACACTTTAATTGAACCAGAGATTCTAATACTCTATTATTGAATTTTATGTCGTTCACTATACTCAACCTGTACGTTGATTTTTTTTGTTATGGACCCTTAACTTCGGCATTTAAAATTTTTCTTATCGGATAATTAAATAGATTGCTTTTAAATACCAGAAGCTGTAAGTTTAAAAGGTTATTTTTGTTATAATTTCTCAACAACTCAAGTTACCTTATCCCTAAAAGAAAAGCAAGTAACATATTTTTTATAAAAGTAGTGTAACAGACTGTAAAGTTAAAAGTTTTTTACTATTAGAAGGTGTTAAGAAGTGTTTTGGGAGATCCGCAGCCGGAAAAGTTACTCATGGGTTTGAGACGTCTGTCGAATGTTTACAAGTAATTAGGTCCATTAAGGAGATAGGTACTGTTTATGTGGAGGTTGAGAGATCGAATATTCTAGAATGTGTGAAATACCAATATAAAAACAATCGTACCCTAAGAAAGTCAGTTGTAAATTACGCTTATACATGTAGTTCAGTTGAATAAAAATGTTAAAAATCCACAGTGTTTTAATTATGCGAATAGACAATACGTAACAATAACTTTAGTTATAATATCCCTGTAAACGAATTTGGAAAACTATGTAACTAAAAATATAAATAATTATTCAACTAAAATAACAAAAATTGGAATAAATAGAAGATAAGTGGAATATTCAATTTTGAACTTACCTCTTTCACTGGCATCATCAACGAGTATGATTTCTTCAATTAAAGAACGTGGAGATCGGTTTATCACGCTCCAAACTGTTCTCAGCAGCGTAGACCATGCTTCATTATGGAACACTATAACTACGGAAGTCGATGGAAGAAGTTCGGGATATTTCTTATCTTTGCAGCTGAAATCAAATGAATAAAAGGTAAAATTTTACCTCCTAAAGATAATGACATAAATCATAAGAAAATTTATAGAAAAAAAAACCACAAGCGCAAAGGAGAAAATTTGCTGCTCCAAGTTTTTTACAACACTGGTAGAGGGTATCTTGACGTTTTAAAAATATCAAATTGTCGTTTATAAAAGTCAATCGTCAACATCGATTCCCTGACCGAAAAAAAGTTTCTACAATTTTAGGTTTCAAAGTTAGAGCCGACATTTAAGGGGAAAAAGTAAGGTTAAACCCAAAGGCTGAGGGAAAAGGCTCAAAATTGTGAGAAAAAACTTTAAAATTACAAAATTTTTCGAACTAGTCTATTTCAAAATTTGAAATTTAAACAGAATACCTTTTAAATTTAGTCTCAAAATTTTGATAAAAAGCTCTAGGAAAAGAAACAAAATAAATTTCGAAAAAGTTGAAATTTTTAAAATAACTAAATTTAAGTATGAAAAAGAGTGCAATTTTGAAGAATGTTTAAATTTTGGAAAACAAGGTCAAAACCGTTGAAAAAGACGAAATTTTTAAAAAAGTCAAATTTTTTCAAATGCCACGTTTCCAAAAAAATTCGAATACCAAACTTCTCGCCAAGTCGAAATTTCCAAAAAGGCTTGAAAAAAAGTCTAATTTTCAGAACACAGGAAATCTTGAAAATATTTTAATTCTGACAAAAAAATTTTGAAATAAAGATGAAATTTTCCGAATAAATAAAAGGAAATTGTTCCAAGTTTACGTTTGTAAAAAAAATCGAAAAGGTCAGAATTTTAATAAAGCGGCAAAATTTCAAAAAACAAGTTTGAAATGTTTAAAAAATCTACATTTTTAAAAAGGTGGAAATTGTTGGAATAGTCCAAACTTAAAAAAGTCGAACTTTTCAAAAATAAACCAAACTTTATGCAAGCCGAAATTTCCAAAAAGTCTGTTTTAAAAAATCGAATTTTTTAGAAGAGTGGAAATTTTGACAAATGTCTAAATCAAAGAAGGTTTCACCCCTTTACCACATCGGCAATTAAATAAATAATTATGCGATACGTATTTCGCCAGCAGAACTGGCATTTTCAAGCGCACTAATCTAAAAAGATTAGCAAAAGATGCATCGACGTCATCTGCATTGAGATTCAAATCGATTTGATGAATCCTTTGCTAATCTTTTTAGATTAGTGCGCTTGAAAATGCCAGTTCTGCTGGCGAAATACGTATCGCATAATTATTTATTTAATTGCCGATGTGGTAAAGGGGTGAAACCTTCTTTGGACTTAATCACAAGCCACAGTGTTTAGTTCAGTGCTTTAGTGAAATGTCTAAACATTACGTTTCCAAAAAATTTCACATTTTCAAAGAGCGTTTAAAAACAAAAGTTGAAATTTTCAGAACCGTGGAAATTTTAAAAAATGTCTGTTTAAAACAAATGTCCAAATTTGGAAAGACAAAATTTTTAAAACAGTTGAAATTTTCGTAAGTCTACGTTTCCAAAAAAATGCGAATTGTAAAAAATAAACAAATTCTTCAAAAACAACTTGAATTTTTCATAAAAAGACAAAATTTATAAAACAAAAAGCATAAAATTTTCAGAAAAAAAACTTCAAACATGCAAAAAGGTTGACATTTTGCAAAAATATCAAATTTAAAAAATTGTACAATTTAAAAAATAGTCGAAAGTTTT
Organism: Dastarcus helophoroides; assembly: GCA_028583605.1. Taxonomy (NCBI): domain Eukaryota; kingdom Metazoa; phylum Arthropoda; class Insecta; order Coleoptera; family Bothrideridae; genus Dastarcus; species Dastarcus helophoroides. The sequence continues at coordinate 7,583,149 of CM053328.1, forward strand.
GAAAAGTCTTAAATTGTCAAAAAAAGTCAAAACTTTGAGAACAAGTAAACATGTTGAAAAAAGCTCGAAACTCTGAAAAAAGCCTAAATTCTGAAATAAAATCAAAATTTTAAAAACCAACCTTACAAAAACTTCGACATTTCAAAAAAACTGGAAATTTTAAAAATCTCAAAATTTTGAAATGTAAAAATTTTCTAGAATCTTAACATTTAAAAAATTCGAAATTTTCAAAAAGGAATTTTTAGGAAAAATGCTCAAAAAGTCCAAGATTCCGAAAGAGATTTGAAAGTCGAAACTTTCCCAAAAAAATCGAAGCATTTAAGTAAAAAGAAATTCAAATTTTGAAAAGGAAAATTTGGAATAAGGTGGAAATTTTGAGAAAATCCAACCTTTTTAATTCGACATTTTCAAAAATAAAGTAAGAAATTTTACAGTGGAAATTTGGAACAAATGTCGAAATTGCCAGAAAAGGTAAACATTTAAAAGTTTCCACAATCGAAATTTTGAAAAAAAACCCACTTTTCAACACTCAGCATTTCCAAAAAAAAGGTACGAAATTTTGGAATCGAACTTTTGGAAAAGATTTTCAAAAAAGTCGAGATTTTCCAGAAGCCAAGATTTTCCAAAAAAGGTTAATTTTCAAAAAGATAGAAATGTTTAAAAAAAACTCAAAACCTTAAAAAAGTCGACATTCTCAAAAATATCGAACTTAGTCCAAATTTCGGAGTCTAAAGCTTAAAAATTCGAAATTTTTAGAACAGTCGTAATTTTAAAGAATGTCTAAATTTTGAAAAAAAATTCAAAATTTTGGAAAAAGACGAAATTTTTCAGTCTACGTTTTCCAAAATAGTCGAAATTTTCAAAAAAGGTGAATAGTTCAAACGAAGTCGATTTTTTTTAATAAAAAATTTTGAAAAAAATTAGTTTGGAATGTTTAAAAGGCCTATATTTTCAAAAAGGTAGAAAGTTTTGAAAAATATTCAACTTAAAAAAAATCGACATTCTCAAAAATATTGAACTTTTCAATGAGCCTAAATTTCGAAAAGTCTAAGGCTTGAAAAAAAAATTAAAAATGTTTAGAACCGTCAAAATGTTGAAGAATGTCTAAATTTTGAAAAAAAAAGGCAACATTTTAATAAAAGACGAAATTTTCCAGTCTAACATTTCTAAAAAAATTCGAAATTTTCAAAAAAGAAGTTTCTGAAGGTGAACACTTCAAAAAAAGTAGAAATTTTTATAAAAGGCAAAATTTCGAAAAAAAAGTCGGAAATGTTCAAAAGGTCTCAATTTTCAAAAGGGTAGCCATTTTTGGAAAAATCGAAACCTTTTAAAGTTTCAATTTTTCCAAAAATCCGGATTTTCAAAAAAAAGCGAAAATTCAACAAAACCGAAATTTTTGGAGTCTGAAAAAAAAGTCAAAATTTTCAGAACAGTGGCAATTTTGAAAAATGTCCAAAGTTTGAATAAAAATTCCAAATTTTGGAAAAAACAAAATTTAAAAAAACGAAATTTAAAAAATGGAAACTTAAAAAATTGAAATTTTTCAAAGTTTACGTTTCCAAATAAAAATTCGAATTTTTAAAAATATGCGAATTATTCGACAAATATTAAATTTTTCGTAAATGCAAAATTTGGAAAATGAAAGGCCTGAAATTTTCAAAAAAAAAAGGGAATTTATCAAAAAAAAGGTGGGAATTTATCAAAAAAAAAAAAACGTGAAATTCACAAAAAAGTAAAAATTTACCAAAAATTTCGAATTTAAAAAAACAGTGGAGATTTAAAAATAATCAAAAAATTTTAAGAGTTTTAAATTGTCAAAAAAAAAAATCAAATCTTTGAGAAACAGTAAAAATATTGAAAAAAGATCGAAACTCTCAAAAAAGCGAAAACTTAGAAATTTACAATTTATTAAAAAAATAATAATTAACACAGTATACAAAAAGAAATTTCTAAAAAAAAATTAGGCTATCTGGGAATAGTCGATAGAAATGAAAACTCCTTAAATGTAATTAAAATTCGTATTCTTGTGAACGATCGTGTGGCTGGTTAAGGCGGCAGATATTGTTTGATAGGTCTAATAAATTGCCGGTTCAAATCCCGAGGTCGTCAACGCGTTTTTTAATTCCATTAGAAGTTTTACTGATAGCAACATAGTACTATTAACATTAGAGGATGTTGGTAGTTGAAATTAGCTTGGTGGTAGCGAGAAATCATTAGTTTTTTCCTCCCATCTAAAATCGTCCAACGTGTCTAAAGAAGAAGAAAAAGAGGAAGAGGAGGAAGAAGTGGAAGAGAAAGAGCAGGGAGAGGAGGAAGAAGAGGAGGAAGAGGAGAAAAAGGAAGAGGAGGAAAAAGAAGAGGAAGAAGAGGAGGAAGAAGAAGAGGAAAAAGAAGAAGAGGAAGAAGAGGAAGGAGAAGACGAGAAAGAGGAAGAATAAGAGGAAGAAGTAGAATAAGAAGAGGAAGAAGGGCAGGAGGAAGAGTAGGAGGAGGAGAAGGAGGAGGAAGCAGAAGAGGAAGAAGAAGAAGAAGAGGAGGAAGAAGAAGAGGAAAAAGAGGAGGAAGCAGAAGAGGAGGAAGAAGAAGAAGAGGAAGAAGAATAGGAAGAAAAGGAGGAGGAAGAAGATTAAGAAGAAGAGGAAGAAGAGGAGGAGGAAGAAGAGGAAGGATAGAAAGAAGAAGGGGAGGAAGAAGATTAAGAAGAGAGGAAGAAGAGGATGGGGGGAAGAAGAGGAGGAGGAAGGAGAAGAAAGAGGAAAAAGAAAAAAACAAGAAGAGGAAGAAGAAAAAGAGGAGCTGGAAGAAGAGGAGGAGGAAAAGGAAAATGGGGAAAAGGAAGAGGAAGAAAAGGAAGAGGAGGAAGAGGAGGAAGGGAAAGAGAAAGAGGAAGAGAAGGAGGAAGAGAAGGAGGAAGAGAAGGAGGAAGAGGAGGAGGAAGAGGAGAAGGAAAAAGAAGAGGAAGAAGAGGAGCTGGAAGAAGAGGAGCTGGAAGAAGAGGAGGAAAAGGAAAATGAGGAAAAGGAAGAGGAAGAAAAGGAGGAAGAGAAGGAGGAAGAGGAGAAGGAAGAAGAAGAGGAAGAAGAGGAAAAAGAGGAGGAGGAAGAAGCAGAAGAAGATGAAAAAGAGGAGGAAGAAGAGGAGAAAGGAGAGGAAGAAGTAGAATAAGAAGAGGAAGAAGGGGAGGAGAAAGAGGAAAAGGAGGTGGAAGAGAAAGAAGCAGAAGAAGAGGAAGAAGAAGAGTAAGAAGACGAGGAAGAAGAGAAAGAAGACGAGGAAGAAGAGGAAGAAAATGAAGAAGAGGAAGAAGAGGAGGAAGAAGAAAAGGGAGAAGAGGAGGAAGAAAAAGAAGAAGAGCAAGAAGAGGAAGGAGGGGAGGAAGGAGAAGAGGAAGAAGAGAAAGAAGAAGAACAAGAAGAAGAAAAAAGGAAGAAGAGGAAAAAGAAATGGAAGAAGAGGAAAGAAGAAGAGGAAGAAGAGGAGGAAGAAGAAAAGGGAGAAGAGGAGGAAGAAAAAGAAGAAGAGCAAGAAGAGGAAGGAGGGGAGGAAGGAGAAGAGGAAGAAGAGAAAGAAGAAGAACAAGAAGAAGAAAAAAGGAAGAAGAAGAGGAAAAAGAAATGGAAGAAGAGGAAAGAAGAAGAGGAAGAAGAGGAGGAAGAAGAAGAGTAGAAGAAGAAGAAGAGGAAGGAAAAGAGGAAAAAGAAGAAGAATTTTCACTTCAAAAAATTTGAAATTTAAAACAAAATTCGAAATTTTCAAAAAAAAGGCAAATTTAAGTAAAAGAAGAAAAATATAGGAAATAAAAATCTGACAATTGAAAAAAATCGAAATTTTTAAAATATAGTTAAAAATAAAAGAAACAGCAACGTGATTATGTAGTGAGTTTAGTGTAAAAAAAAAATGGGAAGTTCGAGGAACAAAATCAAAATTTCGAAAAGTTTATTTTAAAACTGATATTTACAATCAATATATCTAAAAAAAAAGCCGAGCTTTTGAGATTAAGATTTGATTTGGAAAATCATAAGATAATGTCGAAATCTTGAGTTTAAAATTGAAATTTTGAAAAAAAAATGAAAGTTAACAAGGTAAATTTTAAATGAATATTCGGAAGGAAGGTTCTTTTATGGCGTAATGATTTAGAATTGTTAATTAAAAATTAGAATGAGCTTTGCCCAACGAAGGAATGATTTGTAATTACAAGAATCGATTTTCTAACTTTGAGTAATAAAACCCAACAACAGGCGGGTGAACATCAACTTGGCCTAAAGTAGGTTTTCAGTGGTAGGAAGCCCTCCAATAGAGCACATTTAATTATCTTGTAGTAATCCTTTTAGAGCGGAGAAAGTGCATAATAACGAAAACTACAATGTCGACTTAAAATGCGGAGGTCACCAAGGCTAATTGTACCATTATCTTTAAACTCTGCGATAGTTATTACACACTTGCATGTTTAATGAACGTTCCGAGAAAATGCGGGTACCTTGATATGAAATAAATGTAACAACAAATATCTCTAATGTTGAACCATTAATACAATTCATAGAAACGTTACAAGGGCGTAAATCTGTTAACAAGAACCACATAAGTGAACAAGTTAAGTTATAATAAATGAAAAATAGCACGGAAATCCAGCTTATTTGTTGTGGTAGGAAACTGGAAAACCTTTTCCGCGAGCTTCGGGATCGTTCTGTTCTCGAATAGATTGGTCTAGAAGCCTGGAACGGTATAAATACGCGGCCGACTTCTCTCAAATAGTCAATTAAGTTAAGCGAGTCATTATCGAACCGATAACACGTAACAATACATAAAAAACTTATTTTGAAATAAAAGGTATTCTGTGGATATCTAAAAATAATGACATCAATTTCTGACTGTAACTATTATTTAAAAATTGACAAAAAAATATTCAAAATTTTAAAACAAATATCTTGACAAAAAGTATTCAAAATTTAGAAATTTCAAAACGACTACTGAAAAAAAATAACGATCATTCCAAACACCAGAAAAAGAACATTTAAATTATCAAGTTCACTAGAAAAAGCACTTGAGTTTTGGCCATTAATTCTATATTAAAAAAAAAATTAAAATACGTTTGCTTATCTCTAGGAAATACTCACCCTTCGTGTCGTACATCTTGCAGAGATCTGTTTAGAGAGATCATGTCGCTTACAACTAAATTAAATTGGTTGATTTTGAATTTTTCCTTGGCTATACTTTCTTGGGCGGGCGGCAGATAAACTGCTTTACCCATTTCGCCCACCCTCGTGGGATGCACAGGTACTGAGGGCGCGATTCTCCACCTCTTCAGGACGTTGGTTTTGTACTTAGGTTTGTCAGCATGGCTAAAAAAAATCATTAGGTTCAATTCCACTAATAGAATAGATGAAATAGATCATTTAAATTACAAGGTGCGTTCAAATAAAAACAGGACGCTATGTTCTTTTGTCTTTCAGACAGCACGCGCAAGTCGAATTTCTCATCAGATCAATGTTTCCCGTTCTCAAAGTTGGACTAATCACAATCAAATAGAATCAGAAGTTTAAATTTTCCGAATTTGAAATCAAGATTTAACCAAAAAATTCCTGTTGGAAACTTAAAAAAATCAAAATTATGACAAAATAAACAGTTTCCTAAAACTTTGACTTTCCTAAATACTAAAGTTTTAAAGAAAATTTCAACAACAAATAATCGAAACTATAATTTTTTTTTGAAAACTTCGACTTTTTCGAGAGCTTCGTCTTTTTAAAAATTTTATTTCAACATTTCAACTTTTTGAAGAGCAGAAGAGCAACCTCTGTTGCGTTTTTGATTGAAATACAAATCTTGAAATAGAAATCTTGTCCCCTGAAACAAAAAAGGATTAAAAAATACAACAAAGGAGCAACCTCTGTTGCGTTTTTTAATCCTTCTTGGTTTCAGGGGACAAGATTTGTATTTCAATTTTTGAAGATAATCAAGGAAACCAAAGAAAAAAACTTTTTTTAAATTTCGGCTTTTAAAAATTGTGGTTTTTTATGAATTTTGCATAAAAACTACGACTTACAGAAAATTTTGGACATTTATTTAAAAATTTCCAGTTTTTTGAAAAATTGAAATTTCTAAAATTGCCACTTGCAAAATTTTCAAAATTTCCAATTTTGCAAAATTTTCAAAATTTCAACTTCTGTTGAAACTGAATTTTTAAAAATCTTTATTTTTCGAAAATTTTGCCCTTTTCCAAGATTTTTTTTTTCGTAAATTTAGTGTTTTTTGAAAATCTAAGTTTTTAAAAATGTTTATTTCTTCAAAATTTCCGCTCTTTGAAAGTTCTTACCTTTTTTTGAAACTTTAGACATTAAAATTTTGGCTATTTTCAAAATTTTGATTTTTTGGAAAATTCCAAATTATATTTTTGCCTTTTTTTGAAAATGACTTTTTCAAATCGCGCTCTTTTTAATTTCTAACTTTTTTGAAAATGTTTATTTTCTCAAAATTTCCGCTCTTTGAAAATTCTTACTTTTTTTGAAAAAGCCCACCTTGGAAAAAAGTCGACATTTTGACTTTGTTCCAATTTAATTTTTTTTTCAAAATTTCAACCTTCAAATTTCGACCATGTTTCAAAATTTTGACTTTTTGATTATTTCAGAGTTTTTTTCTTCGAAATTTCGCCTTTTTGGGAATTTTAACCGACTATTCAAACTGCTCTGAAAATGTCACCACTTTTTAAAATGTTACAAAAATTTTGAAAATTTCAACTTTTATCAAAATTTTGATTTTTAAAAAGTGTGATTTTTTATGCAGTTTTACATAATTTTAACGACTTTATTAGAGAAGTTCAAATTTTTCGAAAATTTAAAGTTTTAAAATGTTGATTTCTTGTCAAAATTTGTTTATTTAAACTTTCCAAAGATTTTTTTTCAAAATTACCGCTCTTTAAAAGTACTTACTTTTTTTGAAAAAGCCCACCTTGCAAAAAACTTGACATTTTGGCTTTTTTCCAATTTAATTTTTTTGAAAATTTCAACCTTCAAATTTCGATCATTTTCAAAATTCTGACTTTTTGGAGATTTCAGTTTTTTTTTTCAAAATTTCGCCTTTTTTGAGAATTTTCACCGAATATTCAAACTCCTCTGAAAATTTCACCACTTTTCAAAATGTTCCAAAATTTTTGAAAATTCCAATTTTTATCAAAATTTTGGTTTTTGAAAATTGTGATTTTTTATGCAGTTTTACATAATGTTAACGACTTTATTGGAGAATTTAAAATTTCAAATTTTTTGAAAATTTAAACTTTCAAAATATCCACATTTTTCAAAACTTTTAAAATGTTGACTTCTGTTAAAATTGGATTTTTTAAACTTTGGACTTTTTTTGTGAATTTCAACTCTAAAAATTTTTACTTTTTTTAAAAATTTCGCCTTCCCAAAAACTTTTTTTTTAATTTCCACTCTTTGAAAGTTCTTATTGCAAAAAACTTGACATTTTAACTTTTTTCCAATTTAATTTTCAAAATTTCGAGTTTTTGGAGATTTCAGTTTTTTTCCAAAATTTCGCCTTTTTTGAGAATTTTGACCGACCATTCAGACTTCTCTGAAAATTTCACCACTTTTCAAAATGTTCCAAAATTTTAGAAAATTTCAATTTTTATTAAAATTTTGGTTTTTGAAAATTGTGATTTTTTTATGGAGTTTTACATAATTTTAACGCTTTATTAGAGAATTTCAAATTATTTGAAAATTTCAAATTTCAAATTTTTTGAAAATTTAAACTTTCAAAATGTCCATATTTTTCAAAACTTTTAAAATGTCGACTTCTTGCTAAATTGGATTTTTTAAACTTTCGACTTTTTTTGAGAATTTCAACTGTAAAAATTTTTATTTTTTGAAAATTGCGCCTTTCCAAATTTTTTTTTTCAAAATTTCCGCTCTTTGAAAGTTGTTACTTATTTTTGAAAAAGCCCACCTTGTAAAAAACTTGACATTTTGACTTTTCTCCAACTGAATTTTTTTTGAAAATTACAACCTTAAAATTTCGACCATTTTCAAAATTTTGACTTTTTGGAGATTTCCGAATTTTTTTTTAAATTTCGCCTTTTTTGAGAATTTTGACAGAATATTTAAAAGTCTCTGAAAATTTCACCTCTTTTTAAAATGTTCCAATATTTTTGCAAATTTTAAATTTCTTCAAAATTTTGGTTTTTGAAAATTGTGATTTTATTTATTAATTTTACATAAAAACTACAACTTTATTAAAAATTTTTGACTTAAAAATTTCAAGTTTTTTTTTTAAATTATAACGTCCTAAAATTTTCACTTTTTTTAAATTTTCAAAATTTTGAATTCTTGTCAAAATGAAATTGAAATTTTCTTTGAAACTTTCGAATATTTTCAAAATTTCAACTTTTTCAAAATTTTTACTTTTTTGAAAATTTCGACTTTTCTTAGTTTTTTTTAAAAATTTAGATTTTTTAAATTCTGAAATTTTTTAAAAATGTTTATTTTTTCAAAATTTCAGCTGCTTGAAAGTGCAAAACTACGACTTTATTGAAAATTTTCGGCTTTAATTAGAATTTTTCGAATTTTTGTAAATCGACTTGGATTTTTTTAACTTTAAAATTTTTCTCGAAATTTCAACCACTCCAAAATTTTTTTTTTTTGAAAATTTCGACTTTAAAATTTGGGTTTTTTCAAAATTTAGGCTTCTTTAAAAGTATTAATTTCTTCCAAATGTCCGCTTTTTAAGTCCTTACTTTTTGAAAATGACCAGTTTTTTTCAAGCTGGACTTTTTTAAAATTTTGATTTTTTCCAATAAATTTTATTGAAAATGTCTACGTTAAAATTTCGACTACTTTCAAAATTTTAACTCTTTGAAGACTAAGGAGTTTTTTCATCTTTTTTTTTGAAAATTTCGATGATTTTTTCAAATCGCGAATTTTTTTAAAATTTGATAATTGTAAAAATTTCACCACTTTTTAAAATGTTTCAAAAATTTCAACTTTGTCCAAATTTTGGTTAAATTGAAGCTCTTTTTTTAGTCAATTTACGTCTGCAAAGGTAATTCAGGTATTGTTTGGAGATGAAGATGCTTTTCTTTTTTGGTCATCAAAAATGTTTCTGAACGAAAAATTTCCACTTTTAATAATCTCCCGTAATTATTAAAAAACCCATTTTTGAGACCCCAATCTCCCGCAAACACGAACGTTACAGGTGGCAACACTGTAACTCAAAATTTCGACTCTTTAGGCGAAACTTCGGCTTCAATTTTAGAATTTTTGAAAACAAATTCTCCATTTTCGAGTTTTAAGTTTAAACTCAGCATTTTAGCACAAAGTGGAAATTTCAAATAAAGCTCAAGATTTATTATAGGATCTGAAAATACAGAGGAATCTAGTGAAACAAGGATTCATAATTATAGACAGTTTTTTAATGCCTTTGCCTTTTGTTAATCCTTTAAGCAAAACCGAAGTCATTATATTGAAAAAAACAATAACGAAAAATACACTAGAATTCAATTTGCTAAAGAACGTCAGAGAAACTTGGTAATCTAACCAAACAATATCCTTTTAGTGTAGATTATTTCAAGTTTCTATTTCATAATAAATTGCCTGATAGAGACAAAACAACGTTAAAAGCTTTTAGAAGGTGCTCGAAAACAGATTAGATAAATACGTTTGAAAACAAGCCAAAAACAAGAACTGAAAACTTACAAATTTTCGATGGCATTGCTATCCATATCTTCACTTTCTAGTTTGTCGGCCACCGGAGTCTTTTTGGAATTTTGGAATATTTCTATCGGCTTTATGCAGGCACCCCCTAAGCACTCCGAATAAAACGATAACACGAAAACCATAAATATCAGCCAAACGAGCGACGTTAATAATATAACTTTGCAGGTGTGAAACCTCACTTTCCCATATAACATTTTAACGAAAATTAGCGTAAATTAGCAAACGAATATATACAAATTAGATTTAAATATCACAGACACGAACTTTTGCTACAGTTCACTTAAAAAAATTAAGATAAACAAAATGTCAAAACTAAATTAAACTAAAGATAAGCACCTAAGGAGAGTTTAGTAAATTCTAACCGCACTGCCACATAATAACTTTAATTTTATCTGAAGCGCGATTTTGTGTAGGTTCTAATTAGGTTTTGTTCGTCAAATACCATTTTCACACCTGGTATACACGTCGCACATTCCGCGAGTTGCCGTAGACATCAGACATCTGTCAAAAGCTTTATTTTGACGTAAACAGGGCATGCGCACTAGACCGATTTGTAATCTTGACCTTGAAGACGCAATGGGAAAACTAAAATCTCTTGATTGCCAACAAAGATATTAAATTACAACAATGAGCATAAATAGAACTTTGATGGAAATATATGATAAAAATGTAAATTTTATATGTCACTGCTATGTTATTTTCAAAGCCATGAGAATTTCATTGCAGTTTAAAAAGAAGGTGGTACGTTTGAACTACTGAGTAATGTTATCACCGAACCATAGATTAACAATTCTTTTAATTAGTGTTGTCGCCATTTTCGCTCCATTACTTCATAGGCGTAGATAACAATAATCAAATTAAATTCTTAATTTTGTATAAATATTTCAAAAAATTATAACGTTATATTAGACTATGGTAAAGATATGTTCTATTTATTACATTTTGGCTTCTAGTACAACAGCGGTAACCGCGGGAAAACTTTAAATAACACCCCCGCCCCCCTAAAATCCAGTCAAAATTACATTTTTGGACCCATTTACAAAATTTTACATTTTTTCAGAGATTTCTAACTTGTTTTTAATTTTTTACTTTAGTGTCAAAGTTTAAATGTAATATACTTTTGACTTCTTACCTTAGATTTCCTTCAAGCTTTGATGTTTTCTTGTAATTTTGAGTATTTTCGTTAAATTTCTAATTTAATCTCGAATTTTCGCTTTTAATGACATCTCTACTTTTTCGCGAAAATTTTTCTGCAACCACTTCATATTAAACATTTTTCGAAAGTTAAAAAGTTGTACTAAGATCGAAAATTCGACTTAGAGTAAGAAAAATGTTTAAAATTTTCAAGAATTTTTTACTGGAAACATCGAGTTTTTTCACAATATATGAAGTTTAAAATTAGAATTTAGAAGTCTATTCAGAAACTTCAAATTTCTACTTTAATCTCGAAAATGCAGCTTTTCAATTAAATTATTTTTGAAATATTTCAATTAATATTGCAACATGTCAACTGTCACTTGTCAACTTCTCATTCATGTTATTATTTAAATATGATTTTTTAAAATCCATATTTTTTGCCATCGGGGGCTAAAAATATTAACAAAATAATTTTTTTTTATTTCAATTGACAAAAATAGTATTCCTCAGAACGAACCAAATTTAAATTTCCGTATTTTTGGCCAAATATCGCAGTTGCATGAACTGGCAACAATGGGACGATGTCCTATAGTCCATTTCAGATAAATTTGCATCAGAGTAGGCACTAAACTGTTAATCTTGTAGTGGCAACAACTTGAACTAGTAATATTTATGCCAGCTCTTCACTCTCGTCGAAACGACACGGGGGAACTCGAGCACGAGAATGTGGAAGCTACGTTCGTTTTGACTCGCTTTGTCTCCGTCGCCTCGGAAGTGCTCCATGTCGAGTAGGTTTTTAGGGCCGAGTTAGGAGCGAGAGGGTAGATATAGCCCTCGCAGTTAAATTTGTCCTGTTAAATGTCTCACCGAAACGTTCGGCGAGAGTAAAGAGCCGGCGCTAGAGACACAGTCATGTGGCAATGCTGGGACATTTCGCAGTAGTGTTCTATGTTCTTAAAATCCTAACCTAAATATCATTAAATATTTTGATTTGTTGTCAATTGTTTCAAGAGTAATACTTTTTCTACTGTTTATTAAATTGTTAATAATGGTAATGAAAATTGATACCGAAATAGGAGCGGAAATAATTCAGTTCTCCCACTCATACTCTTACTCTGACGCCGCTAGATGGATCCAAGCACTAGGCATTTACTAATACGTTTCCACATATATGTCATACTTCTATATGGCCAGTTCTGCATTGTAGGTGGGAAAGACTTCTCTTTCTCGCCAGGCTTCGCATGGGGTGATGAGTTCCAATGCGCATATGTTAGAAGTCAGCAGTGCACGGCTAAATATTAACACCGGTTTAACCCACGCGTAGCAATCATTATTTTTAATAATTTATGTCGAGTACGGTATAAAAATAATACGGAAAAATCCCAGTCCAATTATTTTTGCCAAACAACCCCTAAACTATAGGCAACACATTAATCATCAACATATTTACACGTGAAGCTAGCTTTAGTTCTGGTGACATAGAACTGATTTTTACTGATTTATGAATTTTTTAAATATGTTTAAATGTTGAATGGATCGTCCATATTTTCAAAATTTCTAGTATCAATTTCGTCTTATAGTATTCATATCAGCAAAATGTAAATCATGGCAGAAACTATCAAGTTTTAAAGAATTTGAATATTCAGTAATGAGAAACCCCTTTTCTGATACTGCCATAAATTAAAATATAATTCGACAGCGTTCATTGTTGTCATTTAACTGTCAAATCGTTTAAGAAGTGTCATTCAGGTTGAAAACGTGTGATCGTATCACGTCACAATCACTAGTTTCAAACGTGAAAAGTCTTTTAAATGACCTAGACCTCAGTCGCCTCAAGTAAGTCGCCCTCTACTTCGAACTAATTATAATTTTAATTAAGATTCCCTTTCAATTGAAGAAATGTTTAGAACATTGGTTGTAAAAAGTGATCTTGTCAAAAGTTCGGCGAGAAAATCCATAAGGGCTAATATTACCAGAAACTTTACGATTCAATGTGCCAGAAAATTACAAAAATGGTAAGTATACATCATGTTATCTTACAGCATTACTGGTGCCTTCCGATGCTTTAGAATAACTCTCTTAATCGTGAACAATTTTTAATTCATGAATTGTTTGCATCGGTGTTATTACCTAATCAATTTTGAGGTTATATATCTTTCAAAATATTTATATTGTAGCAGTCGTCAACCCCTAATGCACAATTTCACGAGGAAAACGCCCAGCTTTTACCAAGTGCGTCATTATGCCGATCTACCAAACCATACGAAAGTAAACCTCCCGGCTTTATCCCCAACAATGGAGCAAGGGACTATAGTTAGCTGGACGAAGAAAGAGGGCGACAAACTTAACGAAGGTGATTTACTAGCCGAAATTGAAACAGATAAGGCAACGATGGGTTTTGAAACGCCCGAAGAAGGTTATCCTCGCCAAGATTCTCATCCCCGAAGGCACCAAAGATGTCCCTATTGGCAAACTAGTGTGCATTATAGTAGAAAATGAGGTAATGTAATTTGCTTATGCCTAAATTTGTAAAATTTAATAAACAAAACTTGGAATCTATAAAAGCTGAGCTGTTGAATGTTATATAGCTTTGTTTTTACATCAGGCTGATGTGGCTGCATTTAAAGACTATAAAGGGGATGATGTGGGGGTACCGGCGCCAAAGCCAGCAGCGCCAACACCTAGTGCACCCACTCCAAGTACAGTTCCTGTGGCGGTCCCAGCGGGTCAGCCACCAAGCCCTGTTGTGGCTGATGCAACAGGTCGGGTGTACGCCAGCCCAATGGCCAAACGCTTGGCTGAACAACGCAATATCCGACTACAGGGTAAAGGTAGGCCCCATTTTAGTTTTTACATGAAATATTTCATATAAGTCAGGCTTTTTATAAGCATTTATTCTTAATTGTTGGTCTCAACCAGGGGTTCCCAAAGTTTTTCTTAGGCGGCCAATTTAATATTACCGAAATGTTTGGCAGGCCAAAAAAAAACGGAATAAAATCAAAATAATAACCACGATTTTTTTTTGTTTTAAATATATTTAACTATTTCTCTTTTTTTATTAGTATACTAAATTTAATATAAATATAAATCTTTAATTATATATTTATTAAAACAAAAAAATAACTAAAATCCATCTTATTATATAATAATATAAATCTTTAACTGTAACAATTATTATAAAATCACACAATTTAATAACACAAAAATAAAATCACTCTTATTGTAAATACAGAACTATAGCTATAGCAACAAGTATTACAAACTAATAATCTATTATTTATTAGCAAAAACAAATGTAAAATAAGTTTTTTTATATAAACTAAACAATATTTTATTAATACAAACGCTTATGGTTAAAGTTCTGTAAGAATTTTTTAAAAATATTAAAATATTTTATTGTATTTTATTTGTAATATTTATTATTTATTTTACTATTTACTTATTTATTTTGTAATAATAAGAAGGAAGAGAGAGAAAAGGGTTAATTTCGATCTCTTTAGAAGTCAGAGTTAATTTAGATTTTTTGAAAATTTCAATTTTTAACTTTTTAAATGGTAGTTTTCACTTTTATTCTCTAAAGATGTGCTTGAAAAATCGAAATTTCAATTTTTTTTATTGAGAAATTTTGCCTTTATTTTTCAAATTTCCAATTAAATTTCTACTTTTTTCAAATGTTCAAATGGGTACAGTACATTTTTCGTACAAGTTCTTACTTTTTCTGCAATTTCTACTTTTTTCTCCTAATTTCTAATTATCAAATCTACTTATTAATTGAGATTTTTTAAACCTTGTCATTTTTCCCAAAATTAAAAAAAAAATTGCATTTACAATCGAAATTTTGTGGAAAATCTAGAAATGTGAAAAATAACGAAATTTCGGAAAAACTTCAAAATCTGTTTGAAAGAATTTGGCATTTTGACACCAGATCAAAGAAAGAGAGAGAGTGGGAGTGCGAGGGAAAGAGGGGGAGACAGAGAGAGAGAAAATATTCAAGAAATAAAAACTGCGGTCTTAAATTAAAATCGAAAAAAAGCTGTTTGCTAGAGTATAAGTGATTTTGTTACTGCAATTTTTTTTTCTAATATGGCCGTCAACATAACCTTTCAGGAACTGGTCTATTCGGCTCGATCACATCTAGCGATTTGGATCGCGTAGCTGCAGCTTCTGCTCATGGCATTCAGGCGCCCGCCGTCCGGCCTCCTACTCCCGCCGCCTTGCCTGGAGCCGCTTCTTTACCTGCACCCCCACCACCAGCTCCAGGTGTCGCGTATACGGACATCCCATTGACCAATATGAGGGCGACCATCGCAAAGAGACTTCTACAGTCCAAACAGACTATACCTCATTATTATGTTTCGATTGACTGTAATGTGGACAATCTTTTGAAATTGAGAGAAGAAGTCAACAAGAAGGCTGACAAGCTAGGAGTTAGGGTCAGCGTTAATGATTTCGTCATTAAGGCCGCCGCGACTGCTTTGATCAAAGTGCCCGAATTGAACACCTACTGGATGGATAGTTTTATTAGACAGGTGACTTTTTATTTAATTTAGTACAATACTCCTTACTTAAATAATTGACATTTCCAACCCTTACTTTGTGGAATTCTTCAATATTCATAATTATTAAACTTTACATATTAACGATTGAAACAACAACACATATTAAAAATTCCACAATCCTTACTTAATACCAATACATGAAACAAATTTTCAATTTAAAACACTGAATCATTACATTGCAGTTTCACAGTCCGGACATATGCGTGGCTGTGGCTACCCCCAACGGACTAATAACCCCAAAAATCCTAGAAGCGCACAAAAAGGGCGTAGTAGAAATCAGTAAATTAGTCAAAGAACTGGCTGAGAAGGCGCGCAACAACAAACTCCAACCCCACGAGTTCCAAGGTGGTTCCTTCACGATATCTAGTTTAGGCATGTTCGGTGTCGACCATTTTTGTGCCATCATCTCGCCACCCCAATCGAGCATTTTGGCCGTTTCCAGTGCTCGGAAAACTTTAGCTATAGATGAAACATCCGAGAAAGGGTAAGTTGATATTTTCAAGGAGGGACAAATTTGGTTTAATTGAAATGTCTTTTTAGCTTCAAGCAAATCCAGTTAATGAACGTGACTCTAAGTTGCGATCACCGTGTTGTAGACGGCGCAGTCGCTGCCAGATGGATGAGCGAGTTCCGCCATTACATCGAGGATCCAATCAGTATGATATTGTAGATTAATTGGAATTGGTGATTGAGTGTTCCATTCAATGATAATTTATTTTATTTTTACTGTACTGTACTATTAAAGACATCGTTTTCAATTCGGTTGATATTGTGCCCTTATTACATTTTTATACCAAATTTTTAGAGTATTAGAATGAATTCGGCATTAGATGTATATATTATGTATGTATTTACAAGTTAATTTTACAATCAGATTTACTTTTTAGGCTTTTTCACAACATGTAATATATTTGTTTATACTATGATGTACAAATCGTTGATTATTCCACAGATTGTAAAAATGTATTTAAAATAAAACTGAAATTAAAAATTGAATGTTTGCTTAAATTTAAAAAATCTTTAATTTAGAATTTAATTATGATATCTAATTGCATAAAACAAAATAAATCACAATTGAAAAATACAGGCAAAGAAGGTGATAAGTCAATTTTTTCCAAAAATGAATTACCTGTATCATCTGCTAGCAAACCATGTAAAGGTTCATTAGGTCTAGAATCACTTTATAAAAATACAGCAAGTTTGGAGTTATAATATATTTTCATTTCTCTTTAATAAAGAAATGATTGAGAGAATGTACATCTTAAAACCCGTTTTTCTCAAACCTATTTTAACTTATGCCTTCTTTGCCTC
Organism: Dastarcus helophoroides; assembly: GCA_028583605.1. NCBI lineage: Eukaryota > Metazoa > Arthropoda > Insecta > Coleoptera > Bothrideridae > Dastarcus > Dastarcus helophoroides. The sequence goes on from CM053328.1 coordinate 7,599,860, forward strand.
TACTCTTCAGTTGTTAATTGAAGTTAACTTAAAATAACACAAATTGGTGTGATCTTTTTTTTCCAAATTCCCAATTGAATATATTATCAAGCATTCTGCGCTCGATTGCTATTTATTAACAACGAAAATTCCCCATAACGGTTTTTTTAAGTTGACTACAGTCTATGTAACACAGTTACTTTATCGCTAACATGCCAAGCTCCTGTGAATGGCCCAAAAATAGCAACATTAACCAGTTTATGAAACCAAATGAATTAGAGCACTGAACAAATGCTGGCTTTAATTAGAAGATCCAGAAGCTATCAATTGTGTGCGATAATGGTTTTTTGCTGCTTGAAAACGCCAATTCTGTTGGTGAATTAAGTTATCCAATTATTTGCTAATTACTAGTTCCAAATTCTCTCAATTGTGACCCTAGTCCTTTTGTACAATTCTAAATAAATGAAATGTCCCAATAAGTTATAAAATTTATAATTAGCGTAACAGCTTATTATACTGTTTATAATTTAAGAATCCTCTCTGGAGGTAAAATGGCGAACTTAAGTTGCAAGAAATACTATAAGGATGCTTATCTACTTAATCAATAATCTGTGGACTTAATATAGAAACGAAAATATTAAAACAACCTTTAGATAAGTTACTAAAAAATTCACCAAAATTAAAGCTGCCTTCACGCCTGAAATATCTTGATGATTAACGTGTTGCCTATATTTCAAGGGTTACCTGGTAGAAATGATCGGACTTAATGTTTTCGATATTGTTTTTACTACCATTATCAACTATTGGATAATTCTCAGCAGAAATTGACATAAAACAATCTCTTTCAAAACAGTCAACAACAAATCATAATATTTAATGACATTTAGATTAGAATTTTGAGAACACAGAACATCATTGAGAAATGTCACAGAGTTGCCACACGAATATGTCTAATGCCGACTTTACACTCTCGCCGAACGTTTCGGCGACATACTTGACAGGACAAATGTAACTGCGAGGGCTATATCTACCCTTTCGCTGGCACTCTCAGTTATCATGTTCATTTCCTTTGACTCGACCCCAAAAACCGACTCAACACGGAGCACTTCCGAGGCAAACGGAGACAAAGCGAGTCAAAACGAACGTAGCTTCTACATTCTCGCGCTCGAGTCCCCTCTTATCGTCTCGGCGAGAGTGAAGAGCCGGCATCAATATTACTGTGTAGTTTTTGTTGTTGCCGCTACTAAAATTAGAAGTTCAGTGTTTACTCTGATCTAAATATTACTAGTTCAAGTTGTTCCTACTTCAAAATTAGAAATGCAGTGTCTACTCTGACGCATAATTTCAGATAAATCTGCATAAGAGTAGACTGTGGAATTTTAATTTTGTAGTGTAACAAGAATATAGGCTATCTGGAAGGTAAGGTTGCGTTACGCCGTACTTTTAAACTCTGATTGTAAAACTTCCACTGTTCGCAACGCCATCTATTAATCCGCAAACAGAATTCTATTTTATCGTAGGTCAAACATTGCGAAATGAGTATTTAGAAGGTACACCTAATGCATTGAAGTTGTTTCAACTTTAACGGTGAACGCTCCTCCCTGACTAAAAGGAGAATAAAGGATGTTCTAGACACGTTTTCCTAGGAAAAACCCAAGAAAAGATTAACATGAGAGTGATGTAACCGATTGGATACATTGTATCTACGACCACCACAATCTACTGCCTCAGTAGGTACAATTTAAGGTCTTATTTTACAGTTTTCCGACAATAATTACTGGTAACAGAGGCCGCTGATGTCAGTGGGTGGAAATCAGTCCCATTTTCATTTGAAAAATTACATTACCTATGTATCTCCTTCTTATAGGACTCCCTAAACAAGAAATTGTAATATTTAGACAGTGTCGTGTGGTAGTTCTGTGACATCTCTTAATGGTGTTCTGTATTTTTAAAATCCTAACCTAAGTATCATTAAATATTTTGATTTGTTGTCGGTTGTTCTAAGGGTGATATATTATAATTGTTATGACCATTTTTAGCAATTTAATAAATTTCATTAGAAGCTGATATAAAATATAACAGAATTTCTCTTAAAACAACCGATACCGAAGCAAAATATTCAATGATACGTTAGGATTTTAAGATCACCTCTTAATTTGTAAACTGTCCTGAAATGACGTTTTCAATAAATTTAAATATCACGTAGTCGCATTTCAAAAATTGTTTAGAAAATTGTCAACAAACCATAAAAATTTAAATATTTCCAAACTGGGCCGAAGAAATATTAAATAAATTAAAAAAAAAACATAATATTTCCGGTCAATAAGGGTCTACCATGAAGAATCACAGAACACAATTGAGAAATATCACAGCTATGCCACAAGACCATATCTAAATATTACTAGTTTGCTGTTGTCAATAGCAAATTAGAAGTTCAGTGCTTACTCTATACAATATAAATGTGCGACAGAGTAAGCCGTATAGCCCTGAAATATCAATAAGTTTTGAATAATTTACTTAAATAAAATTCACCAGAGCTAAAGCTACCTTTGGGCGTAAGCATTTTGCTGATTAATGTGTTGCCTATATTTCAGGGGTTATTAGGGAGAAATCAAACCAAATGTTTTCCATGTTATTTTTGTTAACATTATTAACAATTTAATCTTAACTGGGATGTACATTTACCTTAAATATCTGTATATCTATCTATTATTCGAGCTACGATTTAAGCACGGAATCACAGCAATTACAGTTTAAAAACTCTATAAATTGAACTAATAGAGACTATAGAGCCAGATTTCTCTATGCTGAACTAACCTTATTAGTTTGTTTATAATTTTTTAACCTCCAAATTGGATTTCAAAATTGATTTAGGTTGATACTTGCCTAAAGTTTTCAATTCAAACTTACTCTTTGACTTTATTTGTTGTCCAAGGAATAAGTTCCAAAGCGAAGAAAATGGATCCCGATATAAACGAAATTCTGGAGGCGGACGGGGACGAGGAAGAAGTTGAAATGACCCCAGCCGAACTTCTGCGAATAATGGAGGAATCCTGGCTAAACGAAAAATTTGCCCCAGAAATATTGCCTAACAAGGCCGAGTTTGTCGAATGCTTGTTAGGCCAAATTAGCTACATGGAAGAAAACATAGAAAGCGTCAAGGCGAGGGAAATTAGGAAGGTCCTACACCAACTGGAGGTCGATAGGCTGAGATTTTTAGTGTCCAGTTACTTACGAACGCGACTGGAGAAGATCGAAACTTTCGCGGACGTGATTTTAAAGCAAGAGGAGGCTAGGAGGGAGGCTGGTGAAGAACCATATTTAACAGAGGATGAGTTGAAGTTTGCTAAGAGTTATAAGGAGATATTGGATAAACACTTTGAAAATGTTATTGATATTCATGCGGGACTACCAACTGAAGAATGGAAGAGTAGCTCTGTCACCCCCAATATACACAGTTTTGTATTTTCAAGATCTAAGAAAGATACAGATGGTATCGTTATTGATGATGGTAGTGTTGAAGGTGGGGACGTAGTTTATGTAAATAAAGACTCACAAATGATTATGTCTTACAAAAGCATAGCAGAATTGGTAAAGAAAGGCGATGTACACTTGATCTGATTGTTATTACCATAATTATTTACTGATTGTTTAAGTTTATTGAATCCAATACATACTTGTGGACAGAATTATTGAGCTGTCAATAGACAAATCAAGGATTTTGTCTTTAGATAGTCTCAAACTGATCTTAAAATGGTTTAAAGACTTTTTCACATGTTCACAATTCAACTAAACTAGTTTCTGAGATACCAGAATAACCTTTGGAATTGGTGCTTGTCCCAAAGAGGTTGTACAAAAGCAATTTTAAGATAATCGCAGCACTTTGTCACCAGACGCGTGTTCCGCGATTTTGTGTACAAGCCCTATTAAGTGCCACCTTGATGCCTTAACATTGACATTTATGTCAAAAATGTGAACTAGCAATGTTTTTTCATTGTCGATATTTATTTATAATAAGGAGTTGCCTTTAATTTTCCATAATTATAATGTAAGTTAAGTTAATCTTGTTTTTTTCTTTTAAAATGCCCCTGAACTATCACAGTTTTTAAATATGAAATCTCTGCTGATGTTAAATGTGAATAAACAACAGAATTTCAAAGAATGCTGCTTAAATGAACTTCCAAAGTCGAAACTGATGAAGGAAATTTGGATACTCAATCATTCAAGTGATTTTGATGATGACTGTTGTTTTTCCCAAATATCTGGTATGCAGTGTGCTTGGATATCCGCATATTTTATATTTGACCCCCTATTTTAGATTGGTCTATGGAGGTTAATTTTGAAGGCTCGGTTTTATCAAAACTTTGTTTTATTTACAATATGCTTGTGAGGGGAAATTTACCCTTGGGATTACGTGATCAAATTCAAGCATGGAAAAATAATGTTAAGAATGTCATAAGAAAAAGTATGTATGTGGATTTTGCACTTTTATTTTTTATGAAAATATTTAATCATCCATCGAAATTGCAAATTTAATCTGTATCCAAAGTAGAGATTTAACTATTTTAGAAACACCTCATGCCAAACAAATTGTATCAAAGCAGACGTTCTATTTCGAAAAAAATTCCAATTGGGTAAAAACTAAAGATTCGCAAGTTTTTTATACGAATGCTCACTACAATGACTGGAGTGCACTAGAATCAGCTGTTTCCGGGAATATATGTTGGGAGAAAGCTAATGGAAATGCAAAAGCAGATAACAGAACGCAAAATGCAGCATCCTGTCTGGAATATGAATTGAAATTACTTAAAAGAAAAATACAAGGTACTTAAAGAGAAAAGTGTTAAACAAGCAAAGATTATAAAAATTTTAAAGAAGAAAGTTCAGGAGAAACACTTGTAATGTTGTATTCAGTTCCTTATTAATAAAACATTGAATAGCAAATATGTTTTTAAACGATTTTCACTACTAATTTGTAGCAAAATCATTTGGGAACTGATATTGGGACTGTAATTTCAATAGTAGAGTAAAAACTAAAAGTAAATACAATTAGAATCTAACTAAAAAAATTTGAATATTTATTAAATCAAGTCCTACTTTATGACATAATATATAAATTATAATTTAATCAATTTCTCCTAGATATATCTGTTTATCGCTTGAACCAGAAACAACAATCGGTTCATTAGGGTGAAAATCAATATCATTGACGCTTCCATTATGTCCAGGCAACTTATACAGAATTCTCCTCGAAGTCGTGTCCCAAACATACATAAATCTATCCGCCTGAACCAGCCGAGATTTTACTTCCCGTCATTCGACCACTGAACATCTCAGCAAATTCTTCTCGAAATTATGCTGATGACCAGTAAACACTTTAACGCATCTCTCCGTGGGCGCATAAGGTCTGATATCCCATATTCTTAGCGTATTGTCCATGGAATTTGACAAGAGATAGGAACCATCCGGGCTCAACGCCAGTCCAGTTACGGTGTCAGTGTGGCCTTTTAAAAGATATAGGATTTCGCGCTTTCTAGAGTCCCAAACCTTAATATCGTTGTCGATGCCACCACTGAATATTTGTTCGGAAGTGTCGTTGAATGATACAGCAGTTACTTGGTAGGTTGAGTCCATTGTCGCGACGCTTTGCTTCTTTCTGACGTCCCACACTCTTACTGTGTTATCGTCGCTCCCTGAGACCATTGTTTGGGGACCTCGTCTGGCACCTGGGAGAAATACAAATTGCTCTTTATTTTAATGACTTTGATGAATACTTTTCAACTGATTGTCTAATTATCCTACAAGAGGTTTTTTCGCAATTTTGACGTTTACCGGCATTGTGGATTAAAAATGCGGAGTTTTTTTTCTTAAAAAATTTATTTATGCACTAGATTGTTCCGTGGGACAATTAGACAAAACTTTGAGAAAAAGTTTAAACTCCAAAATTCAAGAAAAAAGTCTGCTTTCAAATTTACAATCTTTTTTTAGAAATTTCAGCTTTGAGTGCACAATTTTTTATGTAAACTCTAGAATCTGAGAAAAAAAATATTTTGGCTTTTACCTCAAGATTCTAATTTTTTAATTAATTTTAAACTTTTTTGAAATTTCGGCAACTAAATTGTGCGAAAAAGAGTCCAAATTTTGGTCTAAAAGTCGATTATTTCAGAGCAAAAGCTTTCTTCTTCGAAATTTCAGTTTCAAAACAAAAAATTTTGAAAGTAAAACTCGCGCCTTTGAAAAGAAATGGCGATTTTTTGACTTTTGCTTCGAATTTGAGCTCATTTTTTAGATTTTAAATTTAGATTCTGGTAAAAATCAACATTTTGAGACAACGTTAAAATATTAATGAAAAAAACACAAATTTTTATAAAAAATTGCTGAATTATAAGTCACAAAATCGAAATATCGAAAGTAAAGCTAACATTTTAACAAAACCTTTAAGAATTTCGAATTTTAATTGCAAATATCAGTAAAAAGGATCTAATTTAGAAATTGAAATCTCTTCTTAGAGCTTTGAATGCAAAGTGTTCAATGTTAATTCTAAAATTCGAGAAAAAGAGTCAATATTTGGGTTCTTGTTTCAACATCTGAAACTTTTTGAGAAATAGATAAATTTTTCAGAAAAAAGTCCAAAGAAAAACAAACATTTTTAGTTAAATCTCAAACTTGCAAGTGCACAAGTGAGAATTTAAAGAAAAACTCTAAACAATTTGAATAAAAAACAATTTTCGCTTTTATCTCAAATTCTGCACTTTTTCCTACCGAAAATTCGGAGAAGAGGCAAAATTCATAGGAAAAGTAAAATTTTCAAAACAAAGATCCAAAGAGAAGTGAAAGTTTTAGCTAAATGTCAAACTTGAGAAAAATATTTAAATTTTGAAGTAAAAGACCAAATTCCGAGTTTAAGGATTAGAATTTTACGAAAAACTGTGAAAAATTCCAGCAAAATTGAAATATTTTGGCTTTTATCGCAGGATATGAACTTTTTGTATGAATACTAAATTCACAATTTCGGGAAAAGGCAAAATTCCCAGAAAAAGTTAAATTTTTGAGTCAAGGAAAAAGTCAACTGTCTTAGTTAAAAGTCGAACTTTAAAGAAAACTATTCAAATTTTGAATTTAAAGTCAAAATTCGGAGTTTAAATTCAGAATTTAAGAAAATCTGTAAACAATTCTAAAAATAAAGCAATACTTTGGCTTTTATTTTTCATCAACACCAAATCCACAAGACAAAAAAATATTCTAGGAAAAGTTAAATTTTATCGAAAAAGGTCCAAAAAGGAGTCAAAGATTTTAGTTAACAGTCAAACTTTTGAAGAAAATAGCCAAGGTCGAAATTCCAAGTTTAAAGTCAGAATTCTAAAAAAAAACTTTAAATAATTTGGGAAAAAAGGGAATATTTAGGGTTTTACTCTAAGTTATGAAGTTTTTCAGCAACAATTCCGGAAAACAGCAAAACATAAATTTATGAGAAAAAAAATGCAAAGCAAAGTCAACCTTTTAAGTTAAAAGTGGACTTTTGAGATGAATATTCAAATTTAAACCTAAAAGTCAAAATTTTGAGATTAAAGTCAGAATTTTAAGAAAAACTAACAATTTCGAGTTTAAACTCAAATTTAAAGAAACAAAAAGTTGAAAATTCAATTTTAGAAATTTGTTAATGGTTTATAATTATTTAAACTTTTTTTTTCTTTATATACAAAAAATACCATGCAAATAAAAGATTATTCCAGGAAAATCATAAACTTGATTTAAAATTGAAATATGTAACGATATTTTGTCTTTGTTTCAAAATTGGAACTTTCTTTTTTGCTTTAAAATTCACAATTTTGAGAAAACATTAAAATCTCTGGGGAAAATTTAAAATTGAAGAACATGGTCAAAATTTTGAATAAACAATTCAAATTTTGAGCTTTTTGTTAATATTTTAAGAAAAACAGGGAAACTCAAGATTAAAATCGGAAAACCAATTTGAATTCGTCACTTTTAATCATTTAAAAACTTTGAAGCTGAACTTTAAATTTTAAAACATTTTTCCAAAAGTGGAAAGTAAATATTTCCCAAAATGTTGACTTTGGAGTTGGCTTTTCTTCAAAATTGTTATTACTTTCACAAAATTCTATAATTCAAGCCAAGGGAAAAGATTAAACCTAGTGGAAATTTTGTTTTTTTTTCCCTAGAAATAAAGACAACAATAAAAACATTGATTTGAGTTGCAATTTCCAGATTAGTTATAACTTAAATTTGGTTATTACTTTGCACGCTATTCACGAATGTGGTGTGCCCTCGGTATTTTTTTATCCGCTGCCCCGTTGCGAAATCCCAAAGTCCCAATGTGTGATCTGTACTGGCTGTGTATATGTGGCTACCATCTGTCGAAAAATGTAGTTCCATAACAGCTCCAGTATGACCGCTCATCACTGACAGGTTTTCACATTCCCCATAAACGCTCCAAATGACTAAAAGAGTGAACATTAATTAACTACAGGTCGTTTTTGAAAACATTGAAAACACTCAATGTACTTACAAATTCTTCTGTCGAACCCGGAGGAAGCCAGATACTTTCCTTCGGGATGGAACTCAACAGTAAATATTTCTCCTTCATGGCCTTCCAATAGCATAATGGGAGCGAACAAATTCGATGTTCTTGCAGGCGCCTTAATTGAAATGTAATATAAAAACCACAATTGACCAATAATAATATACAAAACAAAAAAGGACCAGAAAATGAACACTCACTTAACAAAGCTACTTACCGCTTGTAAAACGGACTTATTTTTATTAGCTTGAACAATTTCATTACGGGACTTTTTATTCACTGGCACCAAAGCCGAATCGTCAGCTTTTCTTTTTGCTTCGTAAACCATTTCTCCGCGAATTTATGAACACTTCAGCGTTTTGAAAATAATAACATATATAACCTCAAAATCGTTCAGGCTTCGACAAATATCGATTTGACCTAATAGTAGATCATTTACACCACTGGTCTTAAAATCATAGAGAACAATATTTCATGTATGATTATGTAAAGAGACTGGCCATTTACCATGGATTAGCAGTTGTCTCTTCCGCCATTTTGAAGTTATAGTCCGGGCTAATTTCGCTTTTTTATTAATATTTTATGGAATTTAAGGTAATTGTCAAGCTATAGGCTTCTTATAGAGAATTTCTTAAAGTTTTAAATAGTTATAAAAGATATCATGGAAATTTTATGCTATTATGTATATTAATATTATATGTTTTTATCTCATACTCTGTATAAATCAATTCAAAGTTAGAATTATTGAGACGGCTAACATTGCAGAACATTTTACGTTATCAACACAGAATTTTTTTATTCTTGATCAAAAAACTAATTGACAAATTAAAAAAAAAGAGTAGGTAAAAAATATAAATAAAATAAATATAATAGATAGGTTTTACGTATTTACTGAAGAAACAAAAGTTTATCTGGTTATTGGTGTTAAGACATCTAAAGTTGAAATGCTTACTGATAAATAAATGTGCGGAAAAAGCCAAGACCAATTTGGTAACTTTTTTACATAAATTTCAAAAATTAAGTCAATATTTTTTCTGAAAAAGACAAATTTGAAAATGACAGTTCGATTTTGAATCTCTAAATTTTAAGATTACGATTGACTTCAATCTCGAAATGTCTCGAAGTGTTAACTCGAATTGTCGACTTTTATCTTGCAATTTCGAGAAAAGTTTGAAATTTGGAGAAAAAAACCCAAGATTTCGTGATAAATGTCGAAAATTCATGTTTAATTCTCTGAATTTGCAATAAAAAAATAAAATATGCCTATTCTACCACTTCGTAACTTAAATTTATGTTTCAAAATGAATCCTGTGAAAATGTTGTTAAAGTTTTATGTTGGTGATACAAAGATTCAAAATGGCAGCTCTATTTTTACATAGAGGAAACGTTTCCTTAATTATAAGCGTCTATGTTCAAGGTTTAAGTGTTCAAGGCCTTAAGTGTCTATGACTGTGCACCGGATTCTTTGGCCCGATAACTTTTCAAAGCTGATTGGTACTTTTGAATTTTATTTGGAGGTTATTATTTTGACATCTGTCGTTTTGCATACTGTCTTCAAAGAATAATTTGTTACAAATTATTCTTTAGTTATACTTTAGCTTGTATTATTTATTTTTCCCCCAAGTCTTTTAGTTCTGCTTTTAATTAGTCTAATTTATTATGAATTACTGATTGTGATATTTTAAGCGCTAATTTTATTTAAATTTTATTAAAGAAATAATGGCGAGTGATACCGCAATTACTTGTACCGTTAACATGGAATGGACCAACAAGCAAGGAATAATTCAAAGGAAGGTATCCCATAAGAGCGCGACCTTGCGTTTAATAAGAAACGAACTGAGACAAATATTCGTCGAAATAAGCTCGGAAAAGGGGGCACCAGTGCGGTTGCAATTAAAGGCTATTTCTGTTCACAAGAAATTCATGAATGAAGGAAAGGCGTCTATTAAATTTCAAGAGGTGAATTGCATGTTATACTTGTCGAATGCACCACCAGGCCAGTTGCTGAGCTTTCTGAGGACACTTTTTGTGAAAATGACTGGAGAAAAGACTGAGGGTAGTGCTGATGTTTCGTTGAGGACCCAGTTGTTATCGAATAAATCCAAAAAATTCGACGAAATAAGCCCAGTGACAACGGGAGAGTTGGATACAGTTAGATCGAAACTTTCTAGAGCTACAAGCACTACACCGTCGCCAATGTAAGAACTAATTAGAGACTGATCGAAAAATTAAAAAATATAATTTATTAACTTATTTCTAATTTCAAGTTTTACCTCAAAGTGTAGATTATTAGATTTTTTTTGAATCTTTAACTAAATCAAAGCTATTTTAGAAATTTTAGGTGAACTAACGGTTTAAATTTTGGAATTCCAAAAGATATTTGATTATTAGAATATCAAGATTTCAAATCCAAAAGTTTGAGAATTTAAATCCTTAGGTATCTTTTTATTAGATGCATTATGAGTTTTTTTTTTTAATGTTAAGTTATTTCTGAAAGTTCTGAATTTAAATTTGCAGTTTTACTTTTTTTTCTTTAACATTTTGACTTACAACCCAAAATGTCAAATTTGTTGTAGAAGTTTTAATTTGGTTTTTCAAATTTCGGACCTTATTTTCGGTCTTTCTAATTTCAATTCGAATTATCTATCTTTTCTCAAAGTTTGATCTTCAAATTTAGTTTTTTGAATTGACTTACATTATTTTCTTCTTTGGATTGTGTCTCGCACATTCCAATAATTTTAAACTCGAGAATGAGAATATTTTGATTATTTGTTTCCTTAAATTTCGACTTTTGTTCTGAAAGTTCTCAGTTTAAACATGAAAATTATGCTTTTTACTTTAAAATCGAAAGTTCAAGTTTAATCTCAAATTCGTTTTATAAATTTCTAATTTTCCACAATTTTTTTTTCTAAAAATTTCAGAGTTCAAAATTAAAGAGAATTGGGAAATTGTTATTAGGAAAATTGACTTTTAACATGCCATTTTGAGTTTCAATTTGGAAGTGATATTTTTAAATTTTAACATAGGAATTTCAAGCTTAAACTCCGAATTTTGGGAAAAAAGTTGAACATTTTAGAAACACGTCTGGAAAATTTCAAATTAATTTTAGTTAAAACTCTAAATTCAATTTCAAATTTAGATTTTAAAAATATATTTCAGAAAATTTAGTAACTTAGGCTAAGTGAACATGGTTTCATACTTTGCTTATTTTAGTTTTTCTTTGTAGCCGTAAGCGAAAATTAAATGAAAAAGACAACAGTATCAAAGCACCAGCAGCCAAAAAATTATACACATCCTCATCTCCCAGTGCCTAACGAACCACTGGACCTCGAGCAGCGCGAAGTACTGGAAGCCTGCCTGGCGGGCCTAAATATTTTCTTCACAGGCAGCGCAGGCACCGGCAAAAGCTACCTACTAAGAAAAATCATCGGCGCCCTCCCCCCTGACGTCACCGTCGCGACGGCATCCACCGGAGTCGCCGCCTGCCACATCGGCGGGATAACCTTGCACCAATTCGCCGGCATCGGAGGCGGGGACGCGACGCTAGAAAGAAGCGTAGAAATGGCCTCCAAGCCGAACTCCGCAGCCATCTGGAGGAAATGCAAGCATCTCATCATCGACGAAATCTCCATGATTGATGGCGACTATTTTGAAAAAATCGAACACGTGGCGCGGAAAGTCCGAAGAAACGATAAACCCTTTGGGGGGATTCAGTTGATTCTTTGCGGGGATTTTTTGCAGTTGCCGCCGGTGTCGAAGCGACAGACGCGATTCTGTTTTCAGACGAAAGCTTGGACGAGCTGCGTTCAGCGCACGTTTGAGCTGAAGCGGGTTCACAGGCAGAATGAGCAAGATTTCATTGATATCTTGAACGAGATTAGAATTGGACGGATAACGGATGATACGGAGAGTAAATTGACGGCCACCGCGAAGCAAAAGATTGAGCAAGATGGTATACTGGCTACTAGATTGTGCTCACATACACAGGATGCCGATATCATCAATGAATCCAAATTGAAGGCACTCACTGGGGGGATGCAGGTGTTCAACTGCTGAAGATAGTGATGGGAACTATACTAATCAACTTAATCAGCAAACGCCTGTTCCTGGGAAATTAGAATTAAAAGTTGGTGCTCAGGTAATCTTTTTTTATAAATTGAAATATAAATCCTGTCCTCTGAAACCAAGAAAGATTAAAAAACACAACAGAGGTTGCTCTGTTTGTTAATCTTTCTTGGTTTCAGGGGACAATATTTGTATTTCAATTTTTGAAGATAACTAAGGGCCAGTCCGTTCCACCAAAATTCTTTTTTCATAAGATATCGAGTGGTAAATATAATCAATTTTTCAGGTGATGCTTCTCAAAAATATAAACATTCAAATGGGTCTAGTCAATGGGGCGCGTGGTGTTGTCAAGACTTTCAAAGAAGGGTTACCAGTGGTGCAATTTCGTCGAAAGGAATACTTGGCAAGGCCGGAACGTTGGGCCATTAAATCGGCGAATGGAGCGACGTTCGCTCGCCGCCAAGTGCCGCTACGTCTAGCTTGGGCCTTTTCCATACATAAATCGCAAGGTTTAACTCTGGACTGCGTGGAGATGTCACTTGCTAAGGTGTTTGAGGCAGGGCAAGCTTACGTGGCATTAAGTAGGGCCCAAAGTATAAAAACTTTAAGGGTTTTGGATTTTAAAGCCGCGCAGGTTTGGGCAAATCCAGACGTCTTGGCGTTTTATAATAGGATAAGGTTCCAAGAGGATGTTTTTAGGCCGATTCCTTTGGGTAATAAAATAAAAAAGAGTGGAGAGAAAAAGACTCTTAAAGGACTTTCTAGTAAAATATTAGGAAAACCTATTGTCAGCATATCATGATTGTGATTTTTTAAACTTTTTTTATATAAAAATAAAAATTAATTTAATACTGGCATACTGTGCATTTCTGTCCAACGGAGTTCATCCAAAATTGGCCTTCCTCCCCCTATATTATCCCAATTAAGCAAAGAAAACTGATATTCTGTCACTATTTTGGTAAAAATATAAAGATTGCAACTGGGATTGAACATTTTGATAAAACGGGCAAAATTCTAAAAAAGAGGAATATTTCTGAAAATTTAGACGTTTTCTAGTCATTTTGAAATTTGAAACACTACTTTTGCAAGAATTTCAATGTTTTTTTTTCAAAATGTACGTGCTTTTTTAAAACCCTGGGTTTATACTTTGAAATTTTATTATTTTTAAGAGAAAATGGTCACTGACAAACAATCAACATTTTAAAAAAAAAGTGAACTTTGAGTTAATATGAAAACTTTCTACAAAATTCGCCTATAATCATAAAATTTTAACTTTTTCAAGAAGTTCTGAATCCTTGAACAAAAAAAAAAGGATATTTGTGGAATTTGTGATTTTTTTTATATGGTGCTAATTAATTATTCTCCAAATTTTTATTGTTGCCTCAAAATTTTTAGAAATTATGAGGTTCTCGTGAAATTTCAATTTATATTCCTTAAAATAGCACAAAACTAGAAGATTCTTTTTTTTATGAATTTTAAAATTCAACACGAAATTTTCAGTAAAGCATTCAAGGATTTGACCTTTAAGTTTAAATTGTTGCCAACATTTAGACTTTGAATTAAAGTTCAATCTTTGACTTTTAACAATTTAAACTGTGCAATTTTCAGTTTAAAAAAGGTATTAGACTTTTTACTCAAAATTTGAGAAGTAGAATATTCATAACTATTAAACTGTATTAACAATAAATACAAGAAATATTAAAAATTCCACATTTTTTTATATCTCTTGTATTTGTTGTTAATACAGTTTAATAGTTATGAATATTAAAGAATTTCACACAGTAACGGCTCTTTCACACGGAGAGCCGTAGGGCTCGCACTCGCGAGCGCGAGCTTTTTCCGCTCCTACCTTCCACTCTAAAGGCCCGTGCGTCCCTTGTGAAAGCTCCATTGTACTCTTTACATTTTAGTCTTGGGAGCTGTCCGCTCGCTCGCGAGTGCAAGCCTTACGGCTCTCCGTGTGAAAGAGCCCTAGGGTTAAAAATGTCAACTAGAATATCTGAAATTTAAGATCGAAATTTTGAAAATCTTATTTTGGTTTTATTTGGAAATTTTCACTTTTTGACCCGAAAATTGTTTTTTTTTTCTCAAAATTTCGACTTTTTCTTAGAAGATTCGAATTAACATACTTAATTAAAAAAAATATGAATTCAAAAACACTCAATATTTATGTAAAACAAGTTTTCTGAAAGCAAGTGAAAATTTTAAGTTTAAATTTGAAATTTTAAGTTAATTGTGAAATGAAAGTGGAATTTTTCAAAAATATTCATCAAGAAATGCAGTTTGTTTTTGGAACTTTTGAACTTTTTCCAAACATTTTGATATTCGTTTTCGAAATTTGGATTTTTTTCTCGAGATTGCAAATTAAAACTCGAAATAAAAAAATAAAAATATTCAAATTTTGAGATTTAAATTTTAGAGTAGATATTATGAACAAAAGCAAAAAAAGGAAACGGATATTTTGAGCGACAAAATGGACAATTTTTAAAAAAGGTCATTTTTATAAAAGCAAACTGAAATTTCGATATGAATGACCAAATTTCGAGCACAATGTCGAAATTTTGAGAAATGCTAGAGCTTTATAAAAAAAATCACAAATTTATTAGAAAAAAGGTGAACAATTTTAGAAAAGCGTCATTTTTGTAAAAGAAAACTAAAATTTCGAAATAAATGACCACATTTCGAGCACAATGTCGAAATTTTGAGAAAAGCCCGAGCTTTATAAAAAAGCACAAGTTTATTAGAACAATTTTAGAAATGTCGACATTAAGTCGTAAGTGTTACTTTTAAACTCAAAAAGACCTTGAAAAACCTTGTAATTTTAACATTAAACTAATCAAAATCTTAATGAAAAAGTCGGAATTTTCATATGAAAATCAGAATTTTAAAAATAAGAACTTTGGGAAACAAATTTTCATTTCAGGTTTACTCTCGAAATTTCGAATTTAAACTAAAATGTACAACATTTCTGAAATTTCGACTTTACTTCCAAATTCTCGAAATGATGATATACAAAATTTTGAGAAAAAAAAAACAACCAAAATCTAGAAAATATAAAAATTTTAAATATAAATGAAAAAGTGTGAAAAAAATGTTCAAAGTTTCAAAGAAACTCGAGCATTGAATTTTAAGACAAAATGTCAAGAACTTGAACTTTCGATTCGGGTTAAAAAAAATCACAAATTTATTAGAAAAAAGGTGAACAATTTTAGAAAAGCGTCATTTTTGTGAAAGAAAACTAAAATTTCGAAATAAATGACCACATTTCGAGCACAATGTCGAAAATTTAAAAAAAGCCCGAGCTTAATAAAAAAAACACAAGTTTATTAGAAAAATTCTAGGAGTGTTGACATTAAGTCGTAAGTGTTACTTTCAAACTTAAAAAGACCTTGAATAACCTCGTAACTTTAACGTTAAACTAATCAAAATCTTAATGAAAAAGTCGGAATTTTCACGTGAAAATCAGAATTTTAAAAATAAGATATTTGGGAAACAAATTTTCATTTCAGGTTTACTCTCGAAATTTCGACTTTAAACTAAAATGTACATTTCTGAACTTTCGACTTTACTTTCAAATTCTCGAAAGTGATGATATACAAAATTATGAGAAAAAAAAAACAATCAAAATCTAGAATATATAAAAATTTTAAATGTAAATGAAAAAGTTTGAAAAAATGTTCAAAGTTTCAAAGAAACTCGAGCATCGAATTTTAAGACAAAATATCAAGAACTTGAACTTTCGACTCGGGTTAAAAAAATCACAAATTTATTAGAAAAAAGATGAAAAATTTTAGAAAAGCGTCATTTTTGTAAAAAAAACTAAAATTTCGAAATGAATGACCACATTTCGAGCACAATGTCGAAATTTTGAGAAAAGCCCGAGCTTAATAAAAAACACAAGTTTATTAGAAAAATTCTAGGAATGTCGACATTAAGTCATAAGTGTTACTTTTAAACTTAAAAAGACCTTGAATAACCTCATAACGTTAACATTAAACTAATCAATGAAAAAGTCGGAATTTTTATGTGAAAATCAGAATTTTAAAAATAAGAACTTTGGGGAACAAATTTTCATTTCAGGTTTACTCTCGAAATTTTGACTTTAAACTAAAATGTACATCTCTGAAATTTCGACTTTACTTTCAAATTCTTGAAGTGATGATATACAAAATTTTGAGAAAAAAATACAATCAAAATCTAGAATATATAAAAATTTTAAATGTAAATGAAAAAGTTTGAAAAAATGTTCCAAGTTTCAAAGAAACTCGAGCATCGAATTTTAAGACAAAATATCAAGAACTAGAACTTTCGACTTGGGTTTTAGAGAAGAAATTGTCGAGGTTTTATAAAAAATTTGGAGAAAACTGAAAAATTTGCGACAAGAAAAACGAAATTTCGACTCTAAAAGTCAAAATTTCTCTAAACATTAAAATTTCCAGATTATGGAGTTTTGCTTATCTATTCCTTGGATTTTTCTGCATTTCATAACTTATCTTGGGAAAGAATAAAAAACGACTTAAACTTGACAAAATCTTATCGAATATTTCCTGTTTAACTTGAAAACAGAATACAAATCAAAGTTGTTCTGAAACATTTTTCAATTCAATTCAAAACGTTAGCTTAATTTCAAAATTTTCAGAAAAAAATTTTTAATCTGGAGTTCAACTTTCTTTCCAAAATATCCAGATAAAGATCGAAATTTTGTGATTAAAGTTGAAACTGAAACAATCCTTTCAACTCATAACTCAAAATTTCTACTAAAAATTCCATATTTTGAAAAAGTCGAAATCTCGAGTTTGAAATCGATACTTTGAGATTTAATAAAAATATTATATTAAGAGACTGAACAATTTTAGCCAAAACTTGAAATTTAAAAAGAAAGTAGAAATTTCTAAATTTGGGGCCAAATTTTCCAGTTATCTGAAATATGGAATTTAAAGTCGAAAATTTGAGCTTTAAGGTTTGAATATCAAAAAATGTAAGAGTTTTACATTTAGGATGGGAATTTTAAGATTTTTAAAATCTTGACTATAAACTTTGTCCTGATTGATTGGAAACTTAATCTCTCTACTGTAAAGGAGACCAATAATTTAAACAAATATTACTGAAACAACTATATTATTAATTTTAAATACATATGTACAATCAAAATGCATAGTATTATTAAAAATATTGGTATGAATCACTTATAAAGTGTATTAGGAAAGTATTTTCTTTCCCTTTTATTACTATGTTTAACATCACAAAGTGCAATATAAATGCTGGTTCTTAACTTACATTTAGGTAAACATTAAATTCTATAAATAATAACCAGAAAACTAGGCAGCAACTTCTGAAAAAAATACAAATAACCACACAAAGTTTTAACTAAAGTTACGTACTTGCATCTAAATATATTAAAAAAAAACTGTAACTTCCAATTCTCATTGAAGTGAAAAATGACCAGTTTATCACAACAAATATACAAATCAGATTTAAATAACTTTATTTTGTATTTATGCATCAAGATCATTAATAAATAAAACTTCTCTATTTTTTAAACCTGCTTCTTCCAACGTTAATACTCTATCACCGGGAAACATCGGACGACACTGTAATACTCGTTTGGGGAAGTTCGTTGTGATTTCGAATGAATCTGGGGCGTTGGGATGACAAAATACATAATAAAAAACTACCTAAAACCAAATTCAATTTTGGTAAAAATTATTGGAATATGCGCAAGTCAAACCTCTAAAGAATGCGTTTTTAGGAATCTTCTGTCTAATCTGGCTCCACTGGGTAACTTAAAAACGACATGTACCGCGTTGGGGTCCTCGGGCGTTGGCTCCTCTGGAACTTTATTTAACGATTCCATTTTCTCCTTTTGAATACTCTGACGTCTTTCTTCCTCGAGCTGTGCCTCCTTCAAGATTAACTAAATTTATTATATTGTAGCACAACTTGCAGAAGATTTTGTGGTAATTATTTGATCGAATGATAAGAAGTAGATATTTTAAAAAATATATCGGAAACGTATAAACAAAGTTGTTAAAATTACATGCTTAACATTGAAATTTTACAAAAAATGTTTGAAAAATTCCAGGATTAGCGTAGTCAACATATCTACTAGAACTCGAAATTTGAATTCTAATTTTAACTTCAAACTTTCAGAAAAAGGTTGAAGTTTCAAATTTTACAATTTCTAGAAAAAAAACCTGACTTCAAAGTCGAATTTGAGAGAAATAAAGAAACTCTAAATTCCGAATTCAAGTGTAAACACTGCACTTATAGAATTCATAAAGTAACCGAATTTATTACAAAAATTCGCATAAGTTAAAATTCAATTTCAAAATTTTCTAGTTTGAACGTGAAAAATTTGAAAATGTCGGTGACAAAATTTCAGGAAAACTAAACAATTCCAGAAGAACAGAAGAATTTAAAATTTGCAAATAGTTTTTCACAAATTTATTGTCATTGAACTTTAATTTCTTATTGACATTTTCTTACAAACACAGTTGCTTTCGAAACAAAATTCAAACCTAATTCCCAAATGTTTTTTCCTAAAGTTTTTGTTAAAATATAATATATGCTGGAATTATAAAAATACCCAATTCTAACTTATATTGAGCTTTTCCAAATTAAACAGCAGCGGCGATCTCACCTCTCTTAATCGGCGCTGTTCGGCTTCCACAGCAAGTCTCTCTTCTTCTCTCTTCCGTTCCTTTTCCTGATCGGCCCGCAATGACTCCAAAAAAGCTTCATCCTGGGTGGCCCTCAGTGACCTGTTGATGCTCTGCTCAAACCTGTCAGTTCTGGCTTGTACTAAATTAATTTCGTAATCCACCACTATCGTAGCCAGTCTTTGAAGTAAAGCACCATGATCGTGGAACCCTTCAACTTTCCCCACCACAGTCATCCGACCTTCCCTCATTACTAGCACGGTAAGGGATGGGAAGTATGAAGCTTTAACGATCCCTCGCACTTTCCTTCCTTCTTCTTTGTTAGCGTCGCAAGCCCAAAACAGGAAAGTTGAATTGACGTAGGTTACAACCTCTAAGCTGTTGAGGGTGTGTTGGCAGAACAAATCTACATCATGGCAGCTACCATTGTGCAAATAAACGAGTAAGAAGCGCAATTCCCGTTTTGCATCATTCAGAACTTGGGAGAACGTTCCCTGGTAAAACACTGGGTGATTACTGCCATATTTCTCTTCGTATTGCTTTATGAAATCTAAGACTTCCTCCAACGGGTTGGTTCGCCTTTCGTAATCAATGCCAAGTAGTCTTCGACTTAACTGTATAAATGTCATTAACGTACTGTAACACACATTCCAGAAGAACCCTATTACGTTCCTAACGAAGCCTCTGAATCCACTCCCCGACCCGTCAATTGGAGGTGTATAATAAATATGTTGCCCTAAGTGGTCCGAGACAACGGCCGGAGGCCTACTCTCCGAGGCGTACACGGAGGGCCTCCCCTCCCTCATATTGAGTTGTTCCTGCACCGCTACCTCTAAATTCCACTGGTGCCTCTGCAATACGTCTCTGCATATTGTCATGTCTTCGATTCCGGTCAAGTCTTGAAATTGTAGCACTTTTTCCGTTTGGTCGGCCGTTAGCCCCAAATTCGCGTTATCTCTTAAAAAATCCATGGTTGTTAGTAACTTACACTCTAGCTTATATTACATGAAATACACAAAGGAAGGAGCTAATTTTATGTAGTGTTTTTGCACAATGAAAAAGCGAAAACTATATGCAAAGTTTGATAAACATATGACAAATGAAATACGTCATTCTGAAACACAGCTGTCAAAAACATGCAAGTAGACCAGAGAACTTCTCGGAGGCGGTCATAGAAGCTCCGAGCGCGGATATGACATTTATTGCGCCTGAAAGATTACCTAAGGCGAGCCAGCCACTTCAATATTTTGACGGCTGATTGTGAAGACTAAAAATCACGCTTAGGTCGGCCACACGCAGGAAATTCTGATTAAATTCCGAATTAGGAATTCAGGAGATTCCAGATTGAGTTTTAAGATTTTGGAATTTTTATAAATAATTTGATTTACTCTTTCGCAAAATTTCCATTTTGAGCTTGAACTCTTTTTAGTTTGGTTTGGACCTTAAAATGGAAATTTCTGCTTTTTTTCGAAATTTTTTCTTTCTGTCGAAATTTTGAATTGAGTAGTGAATTGTCCGAGTTTAATAATGAATTGTCTAATTTAAAAATCGAAATGTTCATAAAAAAACGAAAAAAAAATCCGAGAAAAAAATTACGTTTCAAGTGTAAGTTTTGAACTCAAAATGTTGAGTTTATTTTTAATATGTAGGCTCTGTTATAACGTAACCTTTTAATTTTTACTACTTTTTTAAAATGTTAACCTTCAACTTAATATTTCGATGTTTTTTCAAAAATAAAACTTCCTTTCGAATTTTTGACTTTAATATCAAAATTTCGAGTTTACGAGCTAAACAAGAGTTTTTTACATTCGATTTTTTTATAAATCCAAAGTTTATCTCGAAATTTCGATTTTGTCCCAAAAATTAGATTTTTTCTCGAAATGTTGGGTTAAAACTTGGATTCTGTCTTTACAAAATATCTATTTTTTTCTAAGACTGAATGTTTTTCTGAAAATATGGGTCTCAATAATTTTAACTCGAAAATTTAGGATATTTTTTTTATATAAAATGTAATGTTAGCGTCGATTAAAAACGTCGACATTTTGGAAAAAGTTGATTATATTTAGAACTTCAAATTATAAATATTTGAGAATTTGTTTTACATATGAAATGTCAGTGGCCGACTATGAAATAAAACGATTTGCGAGATGCGTTGATTGAATTCAACGGTCGGTGTAACATTGCTTCCAACTTCAAGTGAATCAACTTTGCATAAGTACGTGCGGTGTATGGTGGCCTTTAACTGGCAAAGGTCAAAAAGTGTGGTGATTGCGCGCGCAAGTTAAATCTTTGAGGTTGTGCGTCACACGGCAAGTAGATAAGTCGATTATTAGAAGGGGTTTGGTTCGGTCCGTGTAGTTAAAAAGCAAAAGAACGCGAAATGCGATATATTTAGGCTTTATGAGCTTGGTAAACGCGGAAACAGAAACATACTTCGACCCCTACTAATGTCTTTTTACTGTCGTACATGACCCCCTAGTGTAAATAGCGTGTATGAAATATTTATTTATAGTGATTAGTGATTTGAAAACAAGACCATGAAAAAATTATTCGGAACTTGTCACCATCGAGCTCTAATTGGTGGTTTCATCTTGTTAATAGTAATAAACCAGGTAAGATTCTATCTAATGCTCTATATCTGGGTTTATTGCATGCTCCGTGACATTTCACTTCCGTGAAATTGGAAAGCCAGCAGACGTTAATATTGTTGTCGTTTTGATTCGTAAAAGTTTTTACGAAAATTAATAAGCTCACCTGGATAAATTCTTTAGAATTCTAACACCGGGAGGAGCATCCATCTGAAGTGACTACGAAAACTACCACAGATCGCATATCTGTTTTGTGGGTTGGTCGTGCCTGACTAGTTTTAAGGGGTACATCTGACGAAAATTTAATGGTTTGACGTAACATTTCTATCAATTTCGACAAGTGTCACGTTTCATTCCTTTTGGTTTGGTTTTTCGCTGCGCCTCGAACAAATTGCGTTTTCCGTGATGCATTTTCCTGCTTGGCACCGTCAATCTATGACCCAAAACATAGATTGTAAAGAGCTAGAGAATCAGAGGAATATCGTAAAGCGTTGTTCACCAATTTTTTTCGTTCACAGAATTTATATTTTCTGTAATTTTTGCGTATTCTCGGTTTGGATGAAGTTAGAAGAAATTTCAATGTTATTATCAACAGAGCAAATATATCATTTTAAAAATTAACTTTCTGGTAATGAACAATTTTAAAGGGGTTTTAAATTTATAAAAATAAATTTTAAGTCTTGAAATTTATAATTAAATCTTTCTAACTTTCGTGACAGTGAGAATTTTAAGATAAAGTCGAATTCGTTATAAACAGTAGATTTTGAATTTCAAAGGTTTAGTTTTGGGAGAAAAGGCTAATAATTTCAAGTTTGAACCCCAAATGTTTAGAAAATCCTTGTTTTTATTTGATGATTTTTTTTTCGTCGTTTTATCGTTACGAAAGTCGTCAGATATTGACACATTTGGTATAGACTTATAGACATGATTTAATAGTTTTTTTTAATTATATTTATATCATGATTATGACGCATTGAGAAATTCAAGAAAATATGAATCATTTGTTATCATTTTCCATACTATCACGAAAATATTTTATTTATCAAAAAGTAGATAACCCGTCGGATGTGCTTACACGGAAATATAACTCGTATGAATATGATGCAAAGTTTTCACAATACCATTGTTTATTAATTATTTTGAAGATAACTGAAATTTCAACTTCCTTCGATTCAATTTTGCATCCAGGCATCCCCGTAACTAGAACGGGAACTAATCTGCAAGAGAAAATTGCCTTTTCTGGAGTAATGCTAATGTAAACTTAAATATAAAAAAAGTCTTTTTGAAATTTCCCCTTTTAATATCGATATTCTTTAACATCGAAACCTCAAGAAGAAAATTAAAAATCGAAAAGTGAACAAATTTCTAGGACTTTCGAGGCAAAATTGAAATCCCGGAAAACCTAAAAATTTCAAAAATTTATGAAAATTCTGTTTTTCTGGAAATTTAAAACAATAAAAAGTCGAAAATTTTCAACAAAAAAATGAGTTTTACATTATAATTACGATTTTTCGGAAATTTGAACTTCAGATTTCGAGAATAAGACGGAAGTTGGGCGAAAACCACCAATTTGACTACAAAAATAATAATTTTGAGTGTTTTGCCTTGAAATTACAAGTTTTTTTCTTAAGATTTGATTTTTTTGGGAATTTTACGTTTCTGAAATTTTCCACATTTTCAAAATTTCTTTTTTAAAAGTTTTTGTTTTAAAAAAAATCCACTTTTTTAAACCTAAAATTTAGGGTTCTTAGACCTTTTTGCATTTTTGAATCTTTTGGAAAGTCCGACTTTTTTGAAAATTTCGTTATCTCAATTTCTTTTCTCCAAAATGTAGGCTTTTTTTTTGAAAATGTTGACTTCATTTAAACATTTCCCCTTTATTTTCAAAATTTATACTTTATTTGTTAATTTCGATTTTTATGAAAATTCCTAGTCTCAAAATTTTTGTAAATTTCGACTTTTTTGAAAATCTCGACTTATTTAAAATTTCCACTTTTTCATAAAAGTTTGACATTGAACATTTCATTCTTATTTTTTTTTAAATTCCCACTTTTTCTGGAAATTTGTTTTTTTAGGAAGATTTGGACTTTTTCTCAAATTTCTGATTTTATAAAAAAATTAGTTTTTGATTTTTTTTTCGAAAAGTTCTACTTTTTTTAAGACTTTTGCCTTTTCTGAAAATTTGCGTTTTTCGAAAATTTCTGATTTCATAATTTCGATCGAATTTGATAATTTAGATCTTTCCTTAAAATGTCAAGTTTTTTTGAAAATTGTGATGTTTTTGTCGACATCTTGCATTTTTCTCGAAGATTTAGACTTCGCAATTTTCAACCTCTTCGAAATTTCGACTTTTTTAAAACTGCGACTTTTTCTAAAAACTTCGACTTTTTCTTAAAACTTCCGACTTCTTTATAAATTTGACTTCATTTGAAAAACTCAACCTTATTTAAAAAATTCGACATTTCTTGAAGATTTATGTTTTTGAAAATCTCGACTTTTTGAAAAAGTCAACATTTTTTAAAAATTTTCGTATTCAAATTTCCATCTTTTTGACGGAACGAATTTGAACACAAGAATAAATTTGCATTTCGACTCGAAAACATTTAGTTTCGAAAAAACGGAAAATCGATAGCGAACATTGAAATTTTGCGAAAAAAGTCAAAAATTGAAAACGGAAGTTTAGAGGATGAAACTTGAAAAAGACGAATTTCGAATATTACATTGAATTTTGTTGAAAAAAATGTAAAACCTTGAACTTGAAATTTTGGAATTTTTAGCAAATTTTCGAAATTAAGAGGAAAAAATTAAAACTTTCGAAAAAATAAAAAGTCAAAATCTTTCTAGCGTGCAAAATTTGGAATTTAAGTCGATGAATAAAGAAAAAAGTAAAAATTGAGGTATTTCAATTGTTTTTATGAAATATCTTCCTTAAAGTTCCCAAATGTCTCTTGGACCAGCAAAGACAAAATAATTTTATACTAAAAAGTTTGGTATTTGATGGTTCATCAGTATCGCAGTTGTTTTCCCATGAAATGTTCTCTAAAATTCGCAAATGTTGTCATGGAGGATCCTCTCTAAAATTCGCAAATATTGTCATGGAGGATCCTGATCCAAATAATTTTGAGCTAAAACGTGGAAAATTGGTAGTTCATCACTATTTCAATTGTTTTGCCACGAAACATTCTCTTCTTGGAGAGTCGTAGGTAAAATAATATTAGGTTAAAAAGTTGGCAAAATTTGCAAATGTTCTCCTGGAGAATCCTGATCAAAATAATTCTGAGCTAAACCGTTGGGTATTTAATAGTTCATCAGTATTTTAGTTGTTTGGTCACAAACAATTCTCTAAAATTCGCAAATGTGCTCTTGGAGATCCACTGTCAAGATAATGTTGTGTTAAAAGGTTGCGCTATTTGGTGGTTCATCAGTATTGCAGTTGTTTTCCCATGAAATCTTCTTTAAAATTCGCAAATGTTGTCATGGAGGTTCCTGATGTAAATAATTTTGAGCTAAAACGTTCGGCATTTAGTGGTTCATCAGTATTTCAATTGTTTTGCCGCGAAACATTCTCTTCTTGGAGAGTCGTAGGTAAAATAATATTAGGTAAAAAAGTTGGCAAAATTTGCAAATATTCTCCTGGAGAATCCTGATCAAAATAATTTTGAGCTAAACCGTTGGATGTTTAATAGTTCATCAGTATTTTAGTCGTTTGGTGACAAAAAATTCTCTAAAATTCGCAAATGTGCTCTTGGAGATCCACTGGCAAAATAATGTTGTGTTAAAAAGTTGTGCATTTGGTAGTTCATCAGTATTGCAGTTGTTTTCCCATGAAACCTTCTCTAAAATTCGCAAATGTTGTCATGGAGGTTCCTAATGTAAATAATTTTGTGCTGAAACGTTGGGCATTTAGTGGTTCATCAGTATTTTAATTGTTTTGCCACGAAATATTCTCTTCTTGGAGAATCGCGGGCAAAATAGTGTTACGTTAAAAAGTTGGCAAAATTCGCAAATGTTCTCATGGAGGAGTCTGATCAAAATAATGTTGAAGTAAAACGTTGGGTATTAATAGTTCATCAGTATCTCAGTTGTTTGACCATGAAAAATTCACTATAATTCGCAAATCTGCTCTTGGAGATCCTTAGGCAAAATAATGTTGTGTTAAAAAGTTGTGTATTTGGTGCTTCATTAGTATTGCAGTTGTTTTCCCTTGAAATTTTCTCTAAAATTCGCAAATGTTGTCATGGAGGTTCCCGATGTAAATAATTTTGAGCTAAAACGTTGGGCATTTAATGGTTCATCAGTATTTTAATTGTTTTGCCACGAAATATTCTCTTGGAGAATGGCGGGCAAAATAGTGTTACGTTAAAAAATTGGCAAAATTCCCAAATGTTCTCATGGATGAGTCTGATCAAAATAATGTTGAGGTAAAACGTTGGATATTAATAGTTCATCAGTATTTTAGTTGTTTGGGCACAAAAAATTCTCTAAAATTCGCAAAGGTGCTCTTGGAGATACACTGGCAAAATAATGTTGTGTTAAAAAGTTGTGCATTTGGTGGTTCATCAGTATCGTAGTTGTTTTCCCATGAAATCTTCTCTAAAATTCGCAAATGTTGTCATGGAGGTTCCTGATGTAAATAATTTTGAGCTAAAACGTTAAGCATTTAGTGGTTCATTAGTATTTAATTGTTTTGCCACGAAATATTCTCCTCTTGGAGAATCGCGGGCAAAATAGTGTTATGTTAAAAAGTTGGCAAAATCCCCAAAGGTTCTCATTAAAGAGTCTGATCAAAATAATTTTGAGCTAAAACGTTGGGTATTTAATAGGTCATCGGTATTTCAGTTGTTTGGCCACGTAAATTCTCTATAATTTGCAAATGTGCTCTTGGAGATCCGTAGGCAACATAACGTTGTGTTAAAAAGTTTAGCATTTGGTGGTTTATCAGTATTGCAGTTGTTTTCCCATGAAATGTTCTCTAAAATTTGCAAATGTTGTCATGGAGGTTCCTGATGTAAATAATTTTAAACTAAAATGTTGGGCATTTAGTGGTTCATCAGTATTTTAATTGTTTTGCCAGGAAATATTCTCTTCTTGGAGAATCGCGGGCAAAATAATGTTATGTTATGTTAATTCAAGTTCTCATGAGGATTGATCAAAATTTGTTTGAATTCTAAGTCATCTATTAATTCGCAAATGATCTCATAGAGGATCCTAATCAAAATAATTTTAAGGTATTTGATGATTCATCAGTCTTGCAGTTGTTTTTCCATGAAATCTTCTCTAAAATTCGCAAATGATGTCATGGATGAACCTGATCTAAATAATTTTGAGTTAAAACGTTGGAGGTTTGGTAGTTCATCAGTATTTTAATTGTTTTGCTGCAAAACATTCTCTTCTTGAAAAATCGTAGGTAAAATAGTGTCATGTTAAAAAGTTGGGTATTTGGTGGTTCATCTGGCTATGAAATCTCTAAAAAGCGCAAAAGTTCTCGAGAAGGATCCTGATTAAAATAATTTTGAGCTAAAGCTTTGGGTACCTAATAGTTCATTAGTATTTCAAAAGAAAAATTCTCTAAAATTCACGAATGTGCTCTTGGAGGAGTAGAGACAAAATATTTTGAAAAGTTGAGTATTTGGTGGTTCATCAGTATTGCAGTTGTTTTCCGTAAATATTTTCTGCGAAGTTATTTATTTATATTCAAAATTTCGAAAGGAAAGTCAAAATTCTGAATTTCAAGAGGGAAATTAAGAAATGAAGCAAAAAATAAATGTTGAAAGCGTGAACTTGTACTTTGAGAAAAAAAAACATTAAAATCTTGATTCAAAAGCGAAAATTATGGAAAAGAAGAAATTAAAGGTTTAAACTCGTTATGTTCATGCTAACAAGTAAAAGTCAAAGTTTAAACTTAAAGCTTCGAAAAAAACTGTCGAATTTAAAGTCGCTATTCTGCTATTGAAATTTTGTTAAAAAATTCTTGTATTATTCTGAAATTTTGAGAAAAAATTCGAAATTTTCAATTAGGAATCGAAATGTCTAAGAAATATTCAATTTCCAAAAAAAAGTTATAAACAAAGGCAATAACTACAGATGTAAAAAATTCAAATTAAATTGAATTTTACAATTAACTTTTTAATTCAAATAAAATACTTTTTATTGAGTTTGTGAAAAAAGCCGGAATTTGAAAAATAACCCAAAATTTATATAAAATTGAGTTGACTATCAAAATTTCAAGACAAAGTCAAAATTAGGAAAGACTGCGACGCAATTTTAAAGAACAATGGAAAAAACGTTTGGTTTAAATCCAAAATATAAAAAAAAAATGACTTTAAACTTGAAATTTCAAAAAATGTCGTGCTTTAAAAGTGGAAATTAAAAAAAAATCAAAATCAAAAACTGTTGAGTTTACGATCAAAAAATTTCAAGGGACGGAAAACACCTACTTAAATTTCTACTCTCAGAATTTTGTGAAAATTAACTTAAAATTTCGAATACACATTTTGAAATTTAAAAAAGTATTAAAGCCAATTTCGAAAATTTCAAATTGTCCAAATAAAAATTTAAAATAAAAAAGTGGATTGTTTGGAATGACATTCGACTAAAGGGTAGAATTTTTGAAAAAATGAAGATTAAGAAGAAATTCACGCTGCTGCTGCTTCGTACGATAAACAAAGAGAGAGTACCATATTTTTATGGAACAAATTCGAGTGATGCTTCATTACTTTAGTTGAAATACAGTACTTGTCTTGAAACTTAGTTTCTCTCTGAAGATGACAGCTTGGCTGTCGAAACGCGTTAGAGCAACCTTGTTGTGTGTTTTTTAATCTTTCTTGGTTTCAAGGGACAAGTTCTGTATTTTAATTTTTGAAGATAACCAAGGACCAGTCCGTTCCATCAAACATTACTTTAGTTGATTTACTTAGGTAAAACATACATGTTTTATAAAACGTACGCGCTTGTCTGGCCAATGTAACAACTTCTCACAAATTTCTAATAATTACTATTGCAAAAACTGACACTGAAGCGGTCATTGCCTCTGCAAGAACCGTCGCCGCCGTGAAAATCATTAGCATTGTGGCCTATTAATTAGTCTATCCTTCTGAAAATTGGCTAACGATTATTGTTTGGGATCTTACGTCTGTAAACATTTTATTTTGCATACTTTTTTCGAACGTAGTGGCAACTACTTCGAAGAAATATCGTGAGCGCAACTAATACTTTAATTGTATCGTCTCATCGAGGTTTTTCGTCTTTTTTTTTTTGGCTTAAATAGACAAAGTTTTAAAGTTCCAATTACGTACTTTCTAGACGCGTGTCGAATGATTATCAGCTGCATCAGTTGTTTCCCAATTAATTTTTTCTGCTCCTATTCCAAGTATATTTTAATTATTAATAACAGTGCGAGTAAACATTTAAAGTTGAAAATAAAACTAAAAATAATGTTTGTCATTTTCGAAAACATAAATAAGCTCGTGTGCAAATAAGTATGGGGGGTTTATGGGTGGTATTTTGTAAGGAAGTGCGTTCAAGGTAAAGATTAATGAGTATTATTTGGTCGAATCGAACGTTATCTGTGGTATCATTTGTGGCACTACGTGTGTATTTAAAAAGATATTTGCGTGCCTCGTAGATGAACGATTTAAAATGATTCTTAAATTATTGGTCATCAACTATTACAACTTTCAGATCATTTGGCAAATATAATAGGAAGTATTAGGGTGTAACAAAATATGAAACACTATTACATGCCATTTTGACTTACTTTGGGTTTGAGTTATTTTTTCCTCGTTATGCTATCATTGACCAGTTTTAAGAAGATTAATGTCTAATTACTATGATCTTGTTTCTGTTTGAAATACAATTCTTGTCCCCTGAAACCAAGAAAGATTAGAAAACGCAACAAACGCGTTATATTGATTAGAATTAGTATTTTTATTGTGTTTTTTTCCAGCGTTCATTGTTTTGGGACTTCAGTCAGAAATTTCATCTTAATTGGCTTTGTATTACACTATATTTCCCCTGTCTGCTTCTAAAAGTAATTTTATTCGTTCCCACTTGCCATATAATATCGATTAAATTTTAAATTAGAATAGTTAGCGATAACGTTAAATAGCCCGGTCGGTTTATGCGTTTGCATTTTTAGCCGACAACTAGATTGATACCTTGTTACTGTAATATCGAAGTCGATTGCCTTCATTGTACCAATCAAACCAGGCTCGCTGTTATGAGAACCGAAGAGTACTTTGGCGGGAGGTCAAGGTTCAAATTGATTCATTTGCTTCATAAGGATTCCGACCTTAGAGGTATCGCTGCCGCCATAACAATTAATTGTACGGTCGACTTGGACTTGATTAAAATTTATAACATGCACTAGATGCAAGGTTATGTATTTATTGCGAATTTTCTGGAATAACGTTATTGTAGAAATTGTAGATCCGGTATAAATATAACATGATTGGCAGTGCATCTTTGAAACGCAACAATATGTCGAGCAATAAAATTCGTTTTGTAACTCGTGGGTGTAATGAAGGACGCATTTTATTTTAAAGTTTTGAAAATCCCAATAATAGGCCCATCAAATATCGTAATATAAACATATTATGTCGAATCACAATTATTCCTTCATAGGAGCCATAAACAAATAGGTAATTTAATTAACACAAATTGATTTGCGACACAGGGAACCTGAAGTATTTTAGGAATTCGTGAAATGGTGTAATAGTTACATAAGTGGATTTAAATTTAACGCCACCATATATGTGGTGTTTGGTATTAATTAGTCAATAATTGCATATGTATTTATGTATAACCATAAAGCCAACCTATTTAAGCAGGTGAGTTAGGTGAGACATGATTCATTCTAAATAAACTATGACGTAAGATAAGTTGTTACTTTTACAGGTCAGGTTCTTTAGAAAGCGATATTCTAGAAAAATGAAAGACATAAAATGTTTTGGTTTTTTTGGTGCATGGATTTAATATTTTTGTTTTTTGTGATGTACTCCGTACTAGACAGGTTGGAATATTTGGTAGATTCTGAACTGGATTTGCTGATGATGGTCTCTGCTGGATGATAAAAAGAAAGACCTTGGATGAAATCATTGTTTATTATCTCTGTTCTACATTCGCATCACTTTTTAGTTATGTAGCACTATGCCAATTGCATTTAAAATTCTCGTACGTATGCCCGATATTTACCGCAGTCAAATCGCAAATCATTTAATATCTAACTAATTAGCTTTAAATATGGGTGTTCCGAATGATTAGCTATTTTTTTTACTTTAAATATACGTATGTGACATAAAATAGCAACATTTTTATGTCGTGCGGCGCAATTGCGAAATAATATTTTAAATTATCTCTAATGATTAACTGGATTTTTGATATCAATAAAATAATTGCCTATTGTACCTGTATACCATTGATCATTTTATGATAATGTGTTTTTTTCAGTTGACAGGATATGGCTTTATAATTACGACATAAAACATATATTTTCTCGTATTCGTGTCTACCTTAAAGCCGATCCGTATCAACAAAAAGTTGTGTTCGACTATTTGACACAAATAATGAGGTTACCTCCACGGTATTTGCCTATCTGATATGTCTTTGCCTTGAAATCAAAGATCTTAGTAGTGCATTTGAAGAGTACCATGCAAACAATGGGTCGGTGGTACAACACACATAATAACTATTTACGTCTTAAACATATAATGTTAAAATTTTTTTTTAATTTCAAAACACATCGCACAATATACTTTTTTATTGATGTGGATTCAGCTTTCGATAATACACATTTTATTATTGTTTGTAGTCAAAGTGGTCTACTATTAAAAAATCCGTCATTATGTTTTTTCCCGTATTAATTTCTTTTCGAACTATTGTAAATTAAATGAGAATTTTTTTAATCAATCTCACTAATGGTGACATAAAAACTTGTTGACTCATTCCTAGAGTATCTCATTTAATTTACATAGACTTAGGCGATTTTGTAAGAATTTAATCACATATTAGGAAGTAAACATTACAACAATAAGCGACACATATAACTTTTTCTATTCCTTAAGGCAATGCGTTTAGGTTTAGGATGTTACTTCGAACTAAAATTCCTTACGCAAAATAGAAATAAATCATTGATGCCTCAAAAAAGTCATATTCTGCTGTTGCCGGTAGACATCAATAGAGTGGAATGATAAACTTTATTTACATTCGGATCGTGTACAAAATGATTGCGAGTCGGTGTTGTATTTTGGTGTGTAAATAAACACAAGTACTATGGTTATTTGTCACAATTACCAAATATTAAGGTCTCCCCGATTCAAATAGCCGATTTCTCTTCTTTCAATTATAATTCTTAGCTTTCGTTCCTGTTGCTCTGGCTGATCATCGCAATCAAATTTTTAAGCAGCACGAAATTATGCCTAATAAAGTAATTGTTGCAATTGAAGAAGCAAGGGAAAATTACGTTCTTCAAATAATTTAGTAATATAAATATAATAATAACTGAAATTGGTAGGGTTCTCCTAGGCGTAGATATAAACTAGACCACCAGTCGCGAAAGTAGTATCTGGTTTTTGACTGATGGAATTATAAATCAAAAACATTCCTCAAGATTAGAACAAGAGGTAAAGTGTCTTGATTTTTAGGCTGGCAATGGAACGCTTCATAACAATCATGAATTTGTATCTCTCTTTTTTTCTTTCCCTCTTTTTTTCTCTCTTCCCATTTCCCCCTCAGTGTATTTTTCTTCTTTTCTATTTTCCTCCCTTTTTTCTTCTTTTCTTCTCTTCCTCTCTTCTCTTTTTCTTTTCCTCTCTTCTCTTCTCTCCTCTTCATTTCTTAGCTTCTCTTTTTTCTCTTTCCTTCTCTCCTTCTTTTCTCTTCTTCTCTCCTTCTCTTTTTTCTTTTATCCTTCTCTTCTTCCCTTCTGCTCTTCTTCCCGTCTTCTCTTCTTTTCTTTCCTTTTTCTCTTCTTCCCTTCTTATCTTCTTCCCTTCTTCTCTTCTTCTCTACTGCTCTTATTCTCTTCTTCCCTTCGTTTCTTCTCTTTTTCACTTCTTCTCTTCTTCCCTGCTTCTCTTTTCTTCTTCCTTACTTCTCTTATTCTCTTTTCCCCTTCTTCTCTTATTCTCTTTTCATCTTCTTTTCTTATCTTCTGTTTTTTCTCTTTCCTTCTCTCCTTCTTTTCTCTTGTTTTCTCCTTCTTTTTTTTCTTTTATCCTTCTCTTCTTCCCTTATGCTCTTCTTCCCGTCTTCTCTTCTTTTCTTTCCTTTTTCTCCTCTTCCCTTCTTTGTTTTTCTTCTCCTCTCATGTTCTTCCCTTCCCGTCTTCTTTTCTTCTCTTCTTCTCTTTTTCACTTCTTCTTTTCTTTCCCTCTTTTCTTCTCTTCTTCTCTACTTATTATTTTCTTCCCTTCTTCTCTTATTCTCTTCGAATCTTCTCTTCTTCCTTTCTTTTTTTCTTTTGTTCCTTTCTTCCATTCATATTTTTTTCTCTTGTTCTCTTTTTTCTTCCCTTCTTCTCTTCTTCTCTTTTTCACTTTTTTTTCTTCCCCTTTTCTCTTCTCTTTTTCTCTACTTATTCTCTTCTTCCCTTCTTCTCCTATTCTCTTCGAATTTTCTCTTCTTCCCTCCTTCCATTTATCTCTTTTTCTCTTGTTCTCTGTTTTCTTCCCTTCTTCTTTTCTTATCTTTTTCTCTTCTTGCCGTCGTGTCTTCTCCCCTTGTTCCCTTCTTACTTCTTCTTCTTCTTTTTTCTCTTCTCTTCTTCTCTACTCTTCTCCACTTCCCTTCTTTTTTCTCTTCTTCTCTTGTTCTTTCTTCTCTGCTTCTTTTTTTTGATCTTCTCTTATTTCCTTCTTCGTTCTTCTCTTATTTTCTTCTTTGTTCTTCTCTTATTTTCTTCTTCGTTCTTATCTTCTTTTCTTCTCTTCTTTGTTCTTCTCTTATTTTCTTCTTCGTTCTTATCTTCTTTTCTTCTCTTCTCTTCTTATCTTCTCCTTTTCTCTTCTGCTGTTCCTTTCTTCTCTTATCCTTCTCTTCTTTTTTCTTATTTTCTTTTCTTCTTTTTCCATCTTTTCTTTTCCCTTCTCTTATTGTCCTTTTTTCCTCTTCTCTTTTCTCTTTTTTTCTCTTTTCACTTTTGACTCTTTTGTTTCCCCCTCTTCTTCTTCCTCACTCTCTTTCTCTCTACCTTTTTTCTTTTATTTCTTTTGTTCTTTTACCTTATTTCTTGTATATATTGTTCTCTCTGCCATTCAGTGTCATTTCTTTTCTCTTTTTTTCTATTATGTTCCCTTTCTGTTCTCTTCCTTCATTTTAATTTCGTTCCGTTCTCTTTTCTTCACTTCCCTTCCTTTTCTTTCCTGCCTTCTCTTCTCTTCCCTCGTCATCTCTTCTCTACTCTCCTATACTCTTCTCTACTCTTCTCTTCCTTTATCTTCTCTTCTCTTTTCCTTCGTCATCTATTCTCTACTCATCTATACTCTTCTCTACCCTTTTCTCCCTCTTCTCTTCTTCTTCCCTCCTCCTCCCTCGTCATCTCTTCTCTACTCTTCTCTTCCTTTATCTTCTCTTCTCTTTTCCTTCGTCATCTATTCTCTACTCATCTATACTCTTCTCTACCCTTTTCTCCCTCTTCTCTTCTTCTTCCCTCCTCCTCCCTCGTCATCTCTTCTCTACTCTTCTATACACTTCTCTACTCTTCTTTTCCACCCCTCTTTCCTCATCTTCTCTTCTGTACTCTCCTACACCCTTCTCTACTCTTCTCTTCCTCTTCTCTTCCCACATCTATTTTCTTCCCTTCTCTTCCCTTCTTTTCTCTTCTTTTTTCTTATCTTCTCTTTTCTTCTCTTCTCTTCCCTTCTTTTCTCTTCTTTTTCTTTTCTTCTCTTCTCTTATTTTCTCTTCCCTCCTCTTTCTTCTTCTTTCTCTTCTCTTCTTTTGCTCTTCTTTGTTTTCTCTTTCTCCTTTTTTCTTATTCTTCTCTTCTCTACTCTTCTCCTCTCTTCTCTTATTTTCTCTTCCCTCCTCTTCTCTTCTCTTCTTAAGTTCTTCTCTTCTCTTCTCTGTTCTTCTTCTGTCTTCTCTTCTTTTATTTTCTCTTCCCTCCTCTTTTCTTCTCTTCTCTTTCTTCCTCTTCTTTCCTCTTCTCTTCTTTTGTTTTCTCTTTCCTCCTTTTCTCTTTTCTTTTTAAGCTCTTCTCAACTCTTCTCTCTTCTCTTATTTTCTCTTCCTTCTCTTCTCTTCTCTTCTTAAGCTGTTCTCTGCTTTTTTCTTCTGTCCTCTTCTCTGCTTATCGCTTTTGTCTTGTCTTGCCTCCTTTTCTCTTCTCTTCTATTCTCTTCTCTTCTCTTTTTTCTGCTTTTCTCTTCTTGTGTTTTCTCTTATTTTCTCTTCTCTTCTTTCTCTTCTTTTCTTTTCTCTTCTCTACCCTTCCCCCTCTCTTATTTTTTCTTCTCTTCCCTCCCCTCTTCTATTCTCTTCGTTTTTTCTTTTCTTCTGTAAAATTTTCCGTAAATGTTTCTCTAAAGT
Organism: Dastarcus helophoroides; assembly: GCA_028583605.1. Classification (NCBI taxonomy): domain Eukaryota; kingdom Metazoa; phylum Arthropoda; class Insecta; order Coleoptera; family Bothrideridae; genus Dastarcus; species Dastarcus helophoroides. Next base: position 7,635,217 of record CM053328.1, read on the forward strand.
TAACAATTTTTTTTTATTTGAAATTTAAAGTAATCTTGAAAGTTTAAGAAACAATTTGAAATTACAACAAATATTTCTCTCAAAATGTCCAAACATTAAATTTTCCATAGTTTAACCCTTTCTGTCGAATTTTTGACATACTTTCGAGAAAATAAAGGAATTAAAAAAGAGGTCGATATTTTAAGAAATAGGAAGTGTCGATTTTTTTGGATAGAAACAAACGAATTCTAAAAACAGTCTAAATTTTAAGTTAAAATTAAACGTTTTGAGTAGTCTTTCCACTAAAGCGTCAGACTTTGGGAAAAAGTCCAAACTTGGGAATATCACAATTTTGAAAAAGTGCGAATTTTGAAAATATCGTAATTTCGTGCAAAAGATCGGTTGGGAAAATATCGAATTTTGAATGGTAAATGTTCTAAGAAAAAAAAGAATGCATTAAAAAACTCTGAATTGTAGAAAAAAGACCGGGGATACCCTTTTAAGCAAAAGATAAATTGAAATACAAATCTTGTCCCCGCAAACCAAGAAAGTTTAAAAAACACAACAAAGGTTGCTCAAACGCGTTTCGACAGTCAAGCGCTCACCTTCAGAGAGAGCTTGTCGGAGAAATTATTGAAAAAAAAATCGGAAGCGAATGTTGTAACAAAAAAAACACTGCATTACAGAAAAAGGCTGGATTTAAAAACAATGAACTTTGGAGAAAGGCACATTTTGAAAAAAGTCGAATTTGCCAATATAAAATGAACTTTTGAAAAAAAAAAGGTGAACGTTTGTAGAGGATTGTAAATTTGAAAAAAAAAACTAACTTAGAGATCAAATCGAAATTCGAGCAACAGATCAATTTAAAAACTTTTGGAAAAAATGGTGATAGTGCCAAAAAAGATAAATTTAGAAGAAAAAAAATGTGAATTGCTCGGGAAAAGATCGGACTTGAAAAAAGATGAAATTTGGAGGAAGGCAAATTTTGAAAGAAGAAAGGCGAATTCTCAAAAACATCGAAATCTTTGAGTTATGAGTTTGATGGAACGGACTGGTCCTTGGTTATCTTCAAAAATTGAAATACAGAACTTGTCCCCTGAAACCAAGAAAGATTAAAAACACAACAAAGGTTGCTTTAACGCGTTTCGACAGCCAAGCTGTCATCTTCAGAGAGAAACTGAAGATGACAGCTTGGCTGTCGAAACGCGTTAGAGAAACCTTTGTTGTGTTTTTTAATCTTTCTTTGTTTCAGGGGACAAGTTCTGTATTTCAATTTTTGAATTATGATTTAACATTTTCAGAGAAAAGTCGGATTTTCTAACGTAAAGACAAATTTTGAAAAAAAAGACAAAAGTTGGAAGGAGAACCGAACTTTGAGAGCAAATCGAAATTTCGAACGAAAAATCAATTTAAAAAAATGAACTTTTAGGAAAAATGAAAAATGTTCTAAAAACAGACGAATTCAGGAAAAAAAACTAAATTTCCAGAAAAAGACCGAACTTATAAAATGAAACTTCTTAGAGATGGTCAGATTTTGCAAGTTTTGGTAAAAGAAAGACGAATTCTCAAAAAAATCGAAATTTTGAGTTATGATTCAACATTTTGAGAAAAAAGTCTGATTTTTCAACGTAAAGTCAAATTTTGAGAAAAAGAGACAAAAGTTGGAAGGAGAATTGTAATTTAGAAAAAAAAAGACCGAAATTTGAGAACAAATCAAAATTTCGAACGAAAGATCAATTAAAAAAAATCAACTTTTATGAAAAATGAAAAATGTTCTAAAAACAGACGAATTCAGGAAAAAACTAAACTTTTAAAAACTATTCTAATTTTTAAACTTTTCGATATTTCAACATATCTCTTAAAATTCACTCTCAGAGAGAATCTCTGAAGATGACAGCTTCGCTATCGAAACGCGTTAGAGCAACTTTTGTTGTATTTATTAATCTCTCTTGGTTTCAAGGGACAATCAATTTTTAAAGATAACCAAGGCCAAGTACATTCCACAAAAAAAAGAAAAACAAATTACAAGACAAATTTCCAAAAAAAGCAATTTCTTTCAGGAAGGTTGAATTTAAAAATCAAAATTTCGAGAAAAGGTCGAAATTTAAAATTAAACAAAGGAATTATTTCATTTGATTTAAAAACAGGAAGCGAGTGTTTGAATAAAAATATTGTTTTAGTAAAATTATTGTTCCTATGAATGAATTCGTTTCATGAAATTTTTAATTTTATTCTATCACTTCAAATATGATTGAAATTGGCTTATTTTCAATGTGGGTTCCCTGTAAATTCATGTAATTTTGTTTGTTTCAGATCAGATCGGAAGGTTTTATTTTTAGCTCGTTCGAATTTATTTTGAACTTTATAAATAGTTCGTTTACCATGAGCATAAATAAGCGTGATTCTTTTTACGCCTACAACTCGGTGCACTTTTATTGCAATGCAAAAGGAACTTAATTTAATTTTTTTGGGGGAGGAACATTCAGAGGCGAATTAAGCTTGATTGGTGCCCTGTATAATTCACTGAATATTTTTGACGATCAAAAAAGGAAGTCGTCCACTTCGGTGGGGAAAATTTGAAAATGTAACGAATCCAAAATATTCACGTTGAAAAAAAAAGGGCGAGTCATCCAGATTTGTGGGAGCCCCTGTACTATCGTGTATGTTGCACACCCTTAAATCCTCCCCTGAGAACATTCATTTTCTCCCTTTCTGACCACCCTTGTCGAATATATTGTTCATATTCTTAGACTATAACATGGTCTAAGTTCATATTTATCCAGGACGACTGATGTAACAACTTCTAAAGCATATTAGCTCAGCTGGCTACGTGATCTCGAAGTTCAAGTGCTTCATCCTCTCGTGGGCCAATTTCTATTTTATTCTGTTGTTACATTTTATTTCCTGTTTTTATGAACTTTGAGAACTTTGATAATAAAAATGTAAATGTTTATTTCTATTTTTCATTTAATCACTTTCATTATCAAAATATCTAAACTAACTATTAACAGAAAATAAAGAATGAATAACATGTAAGAACATTTAAATTTGATGCACGAGAGAATCGTATAAGCAACTTCCAAGAATTTTTTAAATAAATCTTCACTTTTGTATAAATTTGGATTTCAACCACGAACTTCTATTTTTTTTTCTATTTTCGACCAATACGTTTCCTAAAAAAATCGAAGTCGTTGTTTAGGGATAGGGAATATCTCCCAATTTCTCCCAATAAAGCCAACTTCTGACCAAAAGCTACTACTTATCCTGATTCTAACTAATATAAATGCGAAAGTGTGTTTGTCTGTATGTTTGTCCTGTTTTCATGACTCACTTGCTGAAATAATTTGAACAAAAACTGGTATAAACGTACCTCGCAAGGGGAATTCGTTAGTAGGATATGTTTTACTCCGGAAAACTATTCTGGATTTCCCTAAAGTAATATTATATCTAGAAAGAGTAAATAGCCTTTTCCCATTCTCTGTGTAAATAAATGCAAGATTTGACAGCGATGACAGCGTCATCTAAGAATAGGGTACCGTAACTTTGCATGTAGGATTATTTTAATATAAGTCCGACAGCGCCATCTAACACGATAGGGAACGACTTTGCTACCCTAGCTGAAACCCATTAGACATCGTTACACACCACATCAACGAATTTGAGCAAAACATCATTCTGCAATCTCCTCGACCTCTTTAAAACTGTGCAGACCCGATTAAGATAGTTTTATTACGTTTATGTTAAATAATTTTATAAATGAGAAAGCATCATCTATCGCTATCAATTAATTAAAATCAGAGACAAATTAAAATTAAAACATTACTAAAAAAATTGAGCGTCGGTTTAACAAATTTGGTCAATCTTTTTAAATTTGGACACTTGTTCTGTTAAGTTATAAAGACAATTATTGAAATTTGCAGACCAATCCGCGAATGAAAGAGTTTTCTATAGTCTTCTAAAATTGTAAAAAATATCTCTTATGTTTTCATTTTCTTTTCAGTGCCTTAGCGCCGAAGACAACACATCGACGGGAAAGACCGACGGCCATTGCGTCTGGTATGGGCAGTGTCACAAGAGCGGTAGGAAAATTCAAAATTGCCATTACACCGGGCCCGCCAAACCGATGAGCCCCGACGGCTTGCCCAACTTGAAAAAATGGTGCCCGGATTTGTTAAATAAGAACGTCTGTTGCGACGCCGAGCAATTGGCTACCATGGATACGAATTTACAAGTGGCCGCCGGTCTGTTGAAGAGGTGTCCGTCCTGTATGAACAACTTCTTGAAGAATTTGTGCGGAATGACGTGCTCGCCGGTACAGTCCACTTTCATCAACGTCACAAAAGTGGCGAAAGATGACAAAACAGGTATTTAATTGCTTTTAGTTTTTGCCCTTGCGTTGGTTACAATTTCCAAAAAAAAGATAGTCTGAATTCGTTGGACTTTAAGGGGGCCATCAATAAATTACGTCACTTATTAAGCGGAAAGAAGGGGGTCAAAAGAGTGTGACAAGGGGGAAGACGAGTCAACAGCTTCGTGACGTCACAAAGTAGAAGTATCCACTTTTTTAAAAATTTCGAAAATTGCGTCTTGAAAATTTTGACTTTTAAAAATTTAGATTTCAATTTCGATTTTTGTTTTGAAAAATTTAATTTTTTTGGTAATATTCGATTCCTACTTTTTGGAAATGTTAATTTCTCCAAAATTTTAACTTCTTTTTTCAAAACGACCACTTGTGAAAAATTTAACTTTCTTAATTTTGGTTTTTCTTCGATATTTTAGACTTTAGACTTTTTTTTTGAAAATTTTGTTATTCCAATTTTTTTTTAAATTCCGTTTTTTTTAAATTGAAAATTGGAAAAGAATGAAATTCATTTTTGCTTTATTTTACAACAGGTTTTTTGGAAATTTCGACTCCGGAATTTTGACTCTTCTAAAAATTTTGACTTTTTTGAAAATTCCGTTTTTCTAAATATTGTCTTTTTTAGAAAACGTGGAACTTTTTGAAAATTTCGTCTTATCTTGAATTTTTCAATCGTTGTTTTGTAAATTTCGTTTTTTTCCAAAATTTTGACATTTTTCAAAATGCTAATTTCGTCTTATCTTGAATTTTTCAATCGTTGTTTTGTGAATTTCGTTTTTTCCAAAAGTTTGACATTTTTCAAAATTTCGACTACTTTTCAAGATTTCGCTCTTTTTTTGAAAACTTTTGACTGCCATTTTCAAATTATCGATTTTTTAAAAGAATTCCCGCTTCTCGAAAATGTTAATTTTTTCCAAAGTTTTAACTTTTCAAAATGACCATTTTTAAAAAATTTCAACTTTCTTAATTTTGGTTTTTCTTCAATATTTAGACTTAACAAAATCGATTTTCTTTTGAAAATTTTGATATTCCTAATTTCCAATTTTTTTTAATCCATATTTTCTTTCGAAACTGAAAATTGGAAAACAAAATTTCTAATACAAATTTTGAAAGTTATTTTTGCATTATTTTACAAATTTGGATTTTATTCAGAACCTAGAAATTTTTGAGAAAAATATGGAAATTTCGAGTTTTAATTTTAGATGATTTGAGAAGAAAGAGGCACAGTTTCAAAAAATTGAGATTTTTAAAGAAATTTCAGAAATTTGTTTACCAATTTTGATCATTTGTGTGATTCAAATTTAAAACAGGAATTTCAATTTTAAAATTTGGTTTTCAAAGTCAAAATTTCGAGAAGGCAGTCAAAATCCTAAAATTATTAAGAAAAAAATCTTTGTCAAGTAGATGTGGAAATTTTTAAGCTGTTATCGTTAATTTGAGACTGAATTTTGTGAAATTTCCATTTTCACTCAACTGAAGAAAAACATTTCACCTGACATCATATTTATTTTATAATCAATTAGTTTAATATTTAATTGATTGATTAACTTTTTATCAGCTATTTATAATTAATAATAATTTGATTCATTAAGTTTTTTTTCAACATATCGTTTTATGAATAAAATTAATTTAATAAACAATTTTATTACTATTATTTGAATCTGCATTTTGTATTTCGCGTTAATTTTCCATTTAGCATATTCGCCAAATTGATTAGATTAGATACTCTGTAGTGCATGAATGAAATAGAATTAAAAAAAAAAAACACTATTCACAATATTGTCCTTTAAAGGACTGTGTTTTATGCTTGACATCGATTAAACGATATTTTAGATACAGCATCGATTTATCTCAACATCGATATTTTTTAACACAGATCAACATCGATTATTGCCAATATAAAAATAAAATTTATCGAAAATAGAACAAACGTTAATAAGTCGACCTGCTCATGCTTCATTGTTTTAAGATATCTAATCCGGCATATTTCAAGAAATTATGAACAAACGAGATCACGTCATTGAATTCCACCAAGAAAATATTTAAAATTAATTACTTTGGTGCAGAACCAATAAAACACACCCCGGCTGACATTCCAGAAGCGGCAACTGAAACATCCGAGACATCCGAACTTAGTTCTCGTGCGATATGGACGCCATATCCACACAAACTATTTTCGCAATTTTATTACTAAATTCGCTGGAATCAGTTCCAATTTTGATTTCAAATATCGTATAATATTAGTAAAAGTACAACAGGAAATATTGAAGCTAAGGTTGGCTAGGAAATAGGTTGAAAGCTGAGGGTGTTTTTCTTTCTTTTAGGAAAAGAGTACGTAACAGAGATCGATCTCTTCGTCACCAAAGACTTCATGCACGGCATCTATAATTCTTGCCGTCAAGTTACGGTGCCTTCTACCGGCAATCTAGCCCTCGATCTGATGTGTGGGGATTGGGGGGCCGCCAAGTGTACGGCCGAGAGATGGTTCGCCTTCATGGGGGACGCTTCTAATATCTACGTACCGTTTCAAATTAACTACAGAACGGACGGAAAGGCCCCATTCAAGCCTGTTGATGTCGCGGTGACGCCTTGCAGTAAGGCTGTTGATGTAAGTATTTTTAGATATCATCTCCAACATGTCACCAATTTGTACTTGATTTTTATGAGCGAAGTCGAGACCTGGGGGACTAAAGCCCCAACCTTGCAAGACATATTCATTTTTTTTTGTTATGTATGTATATATCTAGACTTGCACAAGTAAGTAAAAATGTAATCGGTTTTTAATCGCCTATTACTTTTCCGAAATATGTAATCGAGTAATTGGCATCGTTTGGCATCGTGGCACCGTACCGAATATACTTATTTGTAAGTGAAGTTTATATTATCGGTTTCGTGTTGCATGTTGCAGGTTGACACTTGTCGAAAATTCATACTTTCTATATTTTATAGTTTAGATACATAATTTAAAGAATTTGAAGTGTTATTAGCAAGTATTTGTATAATTTACTTACTACACAAAAGTCGAAATTTTGGAAAATTTTGGAAATTGTCAAATATTTAAACAACCCTTAAATACTTTGTAATTTGTTTAAGAAAAAGACACATGAATGTGTTCTAAGTACATGTAAAATTTTAAAAAAAAGTCACAATTTTCGAAAAAATATCATCGAAAATTTGAAAGCCAATTTCCAAAAATGCAGAATTTTCAATTAACTTCAAAAAATCTAAATTTTCAAAAGGCCACTTTGCTTAAGAAAACGCAAAATTATCAGAAAAGTCAAACTGTTTTAAAAATCACAATTTGAAAAAAAAATGTCGAAATTTAAAAATAGTCGAAATTCAAATAAAATGTTGATTTCCATTAAATCTAAATTTAAATAAAGTCAAAATTGTCGAAGTCTGAATATTGAAGAAAAGCCAAAATTATTAGAAAAGTCGAAAAAAAAGACCAAATTTTAAGGAATTAATATTTGAAATAAAGTTTTGAATGTTAAAATTTCGAAATAGCAGTCGACATTTTTAAAAAACTAAAATTTTTAAAAAATTAAAAATTTGAAAATTTATCGAAATATTTGAAAAGGTTGAAACTTTTAAAAAGACACAAATTTGAAAAAAAATCGACGTTTTGAAAAAAAAATAGAAAAATTCAAAATTTTGCAGAGTAATCGAAAATTTCAAAAAAATTCAGCAGTAAAAAAAATGCGATGTTTAAAAAAAAAATCGAAATTCTCAATCAAAAAATCTAGTTCAAAAAAACCGAAATTTAAAAAAATCGAAAATTTACAAAAAGTCGAAATTTTGAGAAATACTTCTTTAAAAAATAGTCGACATTTTTTAGAATCAAAATATTCAAAAAGTAACAAATTTGAAAAAAATTTAAATTTTCAAAAAAATTCGATAATTTAAAAATTGACATTTTGGAAACAGTTAAGCTTTCAAAAATTCTATATTTTTAAAAAATTACGAATTTTCAGATTGAAAATTTAAAAAAGAATGTCAAAATATTCAAAAAAAAGTCAAGGCTAAAGTTTAGAAAACAATTGCACCTTGAAAACTCGAAATTTTTAAAAAAATATAAATTTTTGGAAAAGTTGGTCAAAAACTAAATAAACGTCGAAATTTAAAAAAAGAAATTTTTTTAAAAAAATGCAAAAATGTCAAAATTTTCAAAAAATATATTTTTGAAAAAATTTATACTTAAAAAAAATATAAATTTTGAAAAAAAAAGTAAAAAAGTGTAAAATATAAGTCTTTAAAAACGAGTCCAAATTTTGACAGAAAGGCGAATTTTGTAAAAAAAATACAAATTTTAATCTAACATCCATATTTTTTAAAAAAGTTCTAGTTTAAAAAAAAACGAAATTTACCAAAAGTTTCTAAAAAGTCGAAATTTTTAGAAATAATTCTAATTTAAAAAATAGTCGACATTTTTAAGAATCAAAATGTTCAAAATATAACAATTTTAAAAAATTTTCAAATTTTGAAAACTAGAAATTCAAATAATTCGAAAATTTAAAAACTGACAGTTTAACTCTCAAAAATTCTGCATTTTTAAAAAATTACGAATTTTCAACGAGTGGAAATTTAAAAAGAATGTCAAAAGTTTTAAAAAAGCCAACTTGTTAAAAAGGCCAAAGCTTGAAAAAAATTGAACCTTGAAAAAGCCAAATTTTCGAAAAAACTAGAAAGTTTTGGAAAAGTTGGTCAAACATAAATAAAAATAGAATTTTAAAAAAAGGAAATTTTTTCGAAAAATGCAAAAATGTCTAAATTGTCAAGAAACTCTAAATTTTCGAAAAATTCTTAACTTTGATAAATGAAAATTTTCAGAAAAATCCATAATTTTAAACGAGTACAAATTTATGAAAAAAATTAAACTTAAAAAGGTATAAATTTTGAAAGAAAAAAGTATACAATTTAAAAAGTTGAAAATATGAGAAAAAGTCGGAAGTCTTTAAAAAAGGGTCCAAAGTTGAATTTTGTGAAAAAAAAAAATACAAATTTTGATGAAACATCCATATTTAAAAAAAATTGTTAGAAATATCGAAAAATTCGAACTTTTTTTTGAAAATTTATACTTTTTTGGTAAATTCGATTTTTCAAAATATTTATTTTTCGAAAATTTCGAATTAAAATATGGAAAAAATGGCCACATTTTTGATGCAATTGTAATTTTAAAAAGTGTTGCGTTTAGAAACTCAAGATTTTTAAAAAATTCGGAATTTTAATAAAAAAAGTCTTTAATTTTAAAATAACGATATTTCACAAAATTCAACCATTTGAAAAATTCGACATCATTTTCATAAACAATCGAAATGTTTAAAAAATTGAATTTAAAAAAAATACGAAATTTTCACGAGGCAAATTTTTCAAGAAGTCAAAGGTTCGAAAGTAGACATTTTCAATAGTATTTTGAAAATAATTTTAGAAAGTTAAAAAAAACGGAATTTAAACAACAGAAAATTTTAAACAAAAGAATTTTCGAAAAATGTCGAAATTAAAAACATATCGATTCATAAAACACGTTTATGAAATTAGCGGTTGTGGTAATAGCGAATGGGATCGGATGAAATATTGACTAGTAAAACTATGAAATGTAAAAAGAAATGATGATCTAGAATTACAATCAAAAGGGACCTATCTAGATTGTTTTGAGGGTTCAAAGAATTTCAAGTTAGAAAGTTTAATCAAAATCATTAGAGTTATTTCAAAGAAAATATATATATTTCAAAATTATGCGCCTTTCTATTTCTCCAAACGATGCCGATTACCTAATCAAACGCGATGCCCATTATTACCCATATTCGTCTCGTGACGTCACGATTACGATAATCGGCATCGTTGTACTCGTCCAATGAGTATTTGTACCTGTAATCGGACGATGCCGTACTCACTCGTGCATGTCTCTAGTATGTATCATATTCCAAAAATTTTGGGTGGGAGATAGGGTTGTCGATTCCTTTTTAAAATAATCGATTTTTGGATCGATTTGAATCGTGAGCAAAAGTACCGACTCCCGATAAAATTGGGTGCTGAAAGATCGATTTCCGATTAATCGCCTTGTTGGTGAAATTATTAAACATTTCTAATAAATGAAAAATTGAATGATAATAATGAATTGGCGTAGTTTAATTTTGAAAGTTTTTTCTTGGATTTTAAACACTAATATTTATATTTTAATTATTTATTTCTAATTAGAAAAAAATCCTATACATATTTATTTTCTGCTTTGTTTTTTATTTATGCATTTTTGGTTTTTTAAGAAGAAATAAATATATTTAGAAATATGAAGTGTAAACTGGAAATTAAAGTGGAAATTTCTACTTTATTCCCCAGATTTCGACTTGTTTTGCAGAAATGTCATAGATAAAGTGGAAATTTCGGCTTTAATCTCGAAATTTCAACTTTTTTTCACGAAATTTCAAGATAAGTTAACATTTTTTATTCTATGATTAAGTTAGGCAGATGACAGTTAAGCCCCACCAACCCTTAGAAAATAAGACTAAATTCTAAGCACCAACTTTTTTACAATTTAATATTGACACTTAGCAGTAGGATACGTTCAGTAAATTCAATTTTTTATTACCCAAAATTTCGGTTTTTTTCTTGACATGCAAGGTTAAAATAGAATTTTCGAGAAAAAATTCGAAATTTCGAGTTCAAAGTCCACATTTTATAAAAGCGTAGAAAGGCATTGATTAAAAAAAATTATATTTTAAAATTTCGACATTTTACAAAGGCGTAAAAAAGACATTGATTTAAAAAAATATTTTAAGAGATTTCGACTTTTTGCTCGAAATTTCGATTTTTTTCGAAATTTCGACTTTTTTTCTCGAGATTTGGATTTAAACTCGAAATTTCGGCTTTAAACCCGAAATTTCGTCTTTGCACTCAAAAACTTTTTTTCTCGAAAATTCGACTTTTTTCTTGAAATTTCTACTTTTTTCCTAAAATTCCGAGGTTAATCTCGAAATTTCGACTTCAATCTCGGAATTTCGACTTTGATATTGAATTTTTTCTCGAAATTTCGAGAATAAGTCGCTCTATAATAAGCACACTATAATTAAATTAGGCAGACGACAGTTACATCCCATCACTTCTCTTTCCCAACAATCTTGACAGTTGTTAGTAGGGTGCGACCAATAATTGCTATTTTTAATTAGCAAATTTTGGTCTTTTTCTTAGAAATTTCGAGATTAAGTTGAAATTTCGAAAAAAAGTCGAAATTCCGAGTTCTACATCGAAATTTCGTGATTAAGATCAAAATTTCGAGTAAAAAGTCTGAATTTGAAAAAAAAGTCGAAATTTGAGAAAAAGTCGAAACTTCGATCTCATAAGCTCGAAATTTGGAGAAGAAGAGTCAAAATTTGAGAAAAACGTTAGTCGAAATTCCGAGAAAAAGTCGAACTTTAAGAAAAATAATTTGAAATTTCGAAAAAAAGGACGAAATTTTGACTTTTAAAGTCAAAATTTCCAGAAAAATGTCGGAATTTCTATATTAAGGTCAAAATTTCGAGAAAGAAGTTGAAATTTGAGAAAAAAAGACGAAATTTCGCGAAAAAGGTCGAAATGTCAAGAAAAAAAGTCAAAATTTTGAGAAAAAAAGTCGAAATTTAAGAAAAAAAATCGAAATTTCGAGAAAAAAGTCGAAATTTCGAGCTTAAAATCGAAATTGGAAAAAAAATCGAAATTTCTAAAAATAACATGTTTTTTAATCGATATCCTTTCAACGCCCTTGTAACATTTCGAAAAAGTTGAAATTCAGAACGAAGTCGAAATAATTTTCAGGAAAAAGTCGACATTTGAGAAAAAAGTCGAAATTTTAAGAAAAAAAAGTCGAAATATTGAGTTTAAAGTCGAAATTTCGATTCTAAGGTCAACATTTCGAGAAAAAAGTCGACATTTGAGAAAAATTTCGAAATTTCGACAAAAAAGACGAAATTTCGAATATTATGAGAAAAAAGTCGAAATTTCGAGAAAAAAATCGAAATTTCGAGAAAGAAGTCGAAATTTCGAGCTTAAAATCGAAATTGGAAAAAAAATCGAAATTTCTAAAAATAACATGTTTTTTAATCGATATCCTTTCAACGCCCTTGTAACATTTCGAAAAAGTTGAAATTCAGAACGAAGTCGAAATAATTTTCAGGAAAAAGTCGACATTTGAGAAAAAAGTCGAAATTTTAAGAAAAAAAAAGTCGAAATATTGAGTTTAAAGTCGAAATTTCGATTCTAAGGTCAACATTTCGAGAAAAAAGTCGACATTTGAGAAAAATTTCGAAATTTCGACAAAAAAGACGAAATTTCGAAATATTATGAGAAAAAAGTCGAAGTTTCGAGAAAAAAATCGAAATTTGAGGAAAGTCGAAATTTCGATATTAAGGTCAAAAGTGAGTTCAAAGTCGAAATTTTGAGAAAAATTTCGAAATTTCTATATTAAGGTCAAAATGTCGAGAAAAAAGTCGAAATTTGAGAAACAAAAAACGAAGTTTCGAGAAAAATTTCGAAATTTCGGGAAAAAATTAAATTTGAGGAAAAAGTCAAAATTTCGAAAAAAAAGTCGAAATTTTGAGAGAAAAAAGTCGAAATTTGAAAAAAAAAAATCGAAATTTCGAGAAATAGGTCGAAATTTAGAGTTTAAAATCGAAATTTGAGAAAAAAAGTCGAACTTTCTAAGAATAGCATTTTTTTAAATCGATTTCCTCTGCGTCTTTGTAATATTTCGAAAAAGTCAAAATTTCGAGAAAAAAGTCGAAATTTTGAGAGGAAAAAGTCGAAATTTCGAGAAAAAAGTCGAAATTGCGAGCTTAAAATCGAAATTTGAGAAAAAAGTCGAAACTTCTAAAAATAGCATTTTTTTAAATCGATTTCCTTTCTGCGCCTTTGTAACATTTTGAAAAAGTTCAGATTTTCAGAAAAAAGTCGAAATGTCCAGAAAAAATTCTAAATTTTGAGAAGAGTCGAAATTTGAGAAAAAAGTCAAAACTTAAAATAAAAGTCGAAGTTTGAGAAGAGTCGAAATTTTTAAAATAAATTTTTTTTTAATCGATGTCCTTTCTACGCCTTGGTAACATTTCGTTAAATTTCGATTTAAAAATTGAAATTTCTACTTTTTTCTAGAAATTTCGACTCTAAACTCCAAATTTCGACTTTTTTTTCGAAATTTTGATATTAAAGTCGAAATTTTGACTTTAATCTCGGAATTTAGAGGAGAAAAAGTCAACATTCCTTTTTTTTAAATTGATGTTCTTTCTACGCTCTTGTAATTTTTACTTCAAAAAAAGTAAATAAACTTTTTTCAAGTTTTGTAGTGTATTTATTAATACGCGTGTAACGTTTTCAACCACTAAATTAAAGTTTTTAAGACCGGTAACAGGTAATAAAATAAGGTAGAGTAATTTTTGTGAATATATGGTAATTTTAACTGCGTATGTACGGAATTTTACCTTCAAATATATGGCAACACTGCACCACAGTTATCTTTCCTATTCAGTCAACGACATAATGAATGAAAAGAAATGTTAATGCTGCCATCTGTTGGCTTATTAATGCAGCTATTACTAGTAGATGGAAGTAGATAATAACATAACGACATAAATACACTTACATAACAAATAAAAAAAAATTCTCATTAAATTTACAGTGACCTTTACCTAAGGTAAATCGATCCGATTCTTAGGATTTTTGAATCGTTCATTAGATCGATCCTATATTTGAGATCGATCTAAAAAATCGACCTTGAGACTTAAAAAAATCAATTTTTCGATTAATCTATCTCAGATCGACATCCCTAGGGGGAGGGGCAATTTGGCTTTGAAGGCAAGCTTCACCCCAAGTCCATGTTGTTTTTATTTTGTTTTTTACTGCAAACTCCAAATTAAAAAAATAGATAATATAATAATTTAAATTACGTTGCTTTTAGAAACTTCAATTTTTTTCTTCTTCAATTTTCATTTTATTTATTTATTTTCGCTTTTCGAATTTAGAATTTAGACTTCAAATTCCGACATTTTATGGATCGACAACACTCTAGGAACATTTTTTTTTATAGAAATTTCTCTTTATATACTTTTTTTTTCTCATAAATTTCGACTTTTAACTCAAAATTTAAATCTTGAATTCAAAATATCGCGTTTAAACTTTGGAATTATTATTAATGTTGCTTATTTTTATAAAATTATTAAATTCACTTTTTTCTTAAGATTGCAACCTTAAATTCAAACTTTTGGTTTTTGATTTTGATTTTTCTATTTTCCGAAATTTCGACTTTCAATCTCTTGAGAATTTTTATTATTATGTTTGTATACATATGATTCGTTTTTTTTTCAAATTTATGAATTTTAATTTTATACTTTATACAAGTTTTTGATATTTTCTAGAAATTTTTATATTTATTTTCGCGTTTTTTCGCCAAAATTTTTATTATTATATTGCTTTTTATAACTTTGATAAATTTCAGACTTTTTGGACATTTTCTAAAGCACCAGATTTTAGTCTTTTTTTTTCTAAAATTTGAACATATATTAAGAAATTTTGTTTTTATTTTTTGAAATTTCGACTGCAATTTCTAGGATTAAACCCAGACGAGAAATTACCGTGTCGCCTGAAACTTGGTAGAGTATGTTTTTTCAAAATGAACTAAATGAAATAAATTATTTAGTTGAAAAAACTCGCTATTAACTGTCAGCCTAATATAATAAAAAAACAATGACTTGCAGCTGCAGTATTTATTACAATGTAAATTGCAAATAAACGTAGTCAAAGCAAACAGCGGTTTTGAAAGGGACTCTATTAGAATACATAATTAAATTAGCGCAATAAAAAACAATCTTATTTTTATTATTATTCCACACACAAATAATTTGTTGCAAGCGAAGGACATATGAAAAATGAATCAATGATTACTTTAAAATGTCCAATGTAGAATATTTACTTTTAAGGGAAATACACAAAGGGTGCTCGAATTGACAGAAAAAATTCTATCGATATTTCAAGAAAAATGAAACTTATAAAAAACTATTCTCGAACTTTCTAGAAAAAAGTCGATATTTGGAGACTATTGTCAAAATTAAAAAAATTAGATCGAAGAATGTCCAACATGATTTTTAAATTATAGTTAACCTGAAAAGTCAAACTGTCATCTAATAATATTTTGACAAATCAACAATATTTTGTTTTTAAGTCGATGTCACAACCAAAATCGCAGTCATCCAGATTCAGTGTGCCATAAATAACATGGACGAAATCCATTTATTTCAGAGTGTATACTTTTCGGAACATTTGAGTTGGGTATGCTAAACTGGCGAGATACAAGAAGATCGAAACCGGTCTTTGGTTCCCAAATTCTGACTGAATCTGACGAATGTTAAAACTTCTGTGCATTACTTGTTTTATTCTCATTTTTTTTAGAAGTTCTATTTAAAAGGAAATATGGTTTAGTTAACACAGTCTGACTCTACATCCCCATATTTCCCAATTTTAGAAATTAATCAACGAGTTATTATTATCGCGCAAGGTTTAAA
Organism: Dastarcus helophoroides; assembly: GCA_028583605.1. NCBI lineage: Eukaryota > Metazoa > Arthropoda > Insecta > Coleoptera > Bothrideridae > Dastarcus > Dastarcus helophoroides. The sequence goes on from CM053328.1 coordinate 7,651,075, forward strand.
AATACTCAATACATATCAAATACGTTCGAGATGATGCTGATAGTACAAAAGAATGTTGTCATAAAAGTGTTTTCATTTTATGTTAATTAACACCTGGTCTGTTATCAGTTTAGAGGTTAACTAACTAGATTTGTTATCTCTGCTGAAAAACTCACAGGTGTTGCAGCTTACCTTAAATTGGCTTAATAATCTGAAGCAAAATTTATTAAATTCCAAAGAGCGAAGGTTTTCAACCTAATTTCTAGATTGAAAAGTGAAAGCGATTGATATTTTGTTCTTCGTAAAAGAATATTAAAAAATAGAATGTGACTACATCACAAATCTGCGGAACGTGAATGCTGTTGTAGTTTTTTTTATTAATTTTTAATTATCTTTTTTTAAGTTACACTGTTTGTTAAAAAATTTTTGACTTCCCAAAATCGTATAAATATAAAACTTTTTGCATAACCATAATAGCTTGTTGCAGATATAAATGAAAGATGTTTTTTTTTTATTAAATCATCAAAACTGAAGTAAATTATAATTAACGATTCATTAAAAAAATAATAACTGTTATTTCAGTTTCCATTTATGATTTATTACGTAAAGTTTGTTTGCTTGTTTTTTAAAAATGTTATATTAAAATTCTAATATATGAAAATTTATCATTACAATCAATTCAAAGAATTTTCTAACGTGTTTTATTTTATTGACACGTTTTCCTGAAATTATTTTTAGGTCTAGAAGTTTTGTTGTGACCAGTTTCAGTGTGTTGGCCTTGTTAGAACATCTTTTCCACTTTCTTTGACGTTTGGGGAAAACGGATGAGAACAACGAAAAATTATTCGACTTGAATATCTTCAAAAACATTGCGGTTGTAGTATTTTTACATATTCTAGCTGTTTCGTCCCCTTCGAGTACATTACATAACTGATTATTATCTTTAATTGATGCGTAATTTTCCGTCTCGTTAATAAATATTTTTAATGATTTGTATATTCAATAATTAACCAATTTAATTAAACAGTGTTTTTATAAATTTGTGTTTTAAATTGGTAAAATACGTTAATATTTTCGGAAAATAAGTGCTTCCTTCAGAAAAAACGCATTAGAGGTTTCATGTTAAAAGATTGTTTGTGGTGGAATGATATCGACAAATGAAATAATAATGTTTTTAAAATCAGTCATTAATTCAACGCGTATTCCTCGAAATTTTTTGTCGTAAAAATAATTTGCACAACTTACACAGGCTGATTGTGCATGAATTTTAATAACATCCGAAGTATTAAACATCGCTTATTATTAATATTTTCCACAAAATGTCCACAACACTTCCTCAAATTTTTCCGAGTATAGTATTATATTCCCTAAAATGTAGACGTTGAAATCAATATTTTGATTTTTTTTTCTTCTAGAATCCTGGTTGAAATTTAGATATTTCGAGTTCTCTTTTACAAATCTGGAATATCACCATCACAAATGTCAAAAAAATCTAGTTTCTAGTTTAATGGCATGTTTTAAAAAGAGGATCTAACTTTTCAGAGTAAACTTGTAAACTGTTTTCAGAAGGTTCCCAATTTAAATGTCCAATGTTTAGATGTTTAACTGAAAATTTTGATTCCTTTTTATTTCGATTTATTTTCAAGGTGTCTTTGAAATGTGCGAGTATCTTTTTAGGACCTTTTTGAGTTTAAAACTATAAATATTATTTTCTTTCAAATATTTTACGGTTTTTTTTAACCAAATGTTGAATGTATTTAACATTTTTTTTTCAGAACTTTTGGTTCATATTTCAAAATTCGAGTAGAAACCTTGGGAACTCTTATTAATTTTGAGTTTTGTTCAAAATTAGTACGGTTTTTCGAAAATCTTCCACTTAAGTCGATTTGTTTTTAAATTTTCTGCTTGAATACCAAAAGTCGAAGTTGCGCGACAGTAAAGTCAAAGTCGCAGTTTCGACTAAAATCGAAGTCGCGATTTCAACTAAAATCAAAGTCGCAATTTCGACTAAATCAATATTAAAAAAGTCAAAATAAATTGTTGAAGCGAGAAGTTCAAAAAGAATCAACGTTTTTTTTTAAAATTTCTAGTTTTAAGTTTTTTTTTTGTAATTTTCGTTAATAGATATTATAATTTCATTTTGATGCTCAAAAATATGATTTAAATACTGGTAGCGTTTTGGTGGAACGGACTGATCTTTGGTTATCTTCAAAAATTGAAATACAAATCTTTTCCCCTGAAACCAAGAAGGATTAAAAAACACAACAAAGGTTGCTCTAACGCGTTTAGATAGCCAAGCTATCATCTTTAGAGATTTTTGTGGAAGGGACTGGTCCTTTGTTATCTTCAAAAATTGAAATACAAAACTTGTCCCCTGAAACAAAGAAAGATTAGCAAACACAACAATGGTTGCTTCAAGGCGTTTCGGTAGTATCTCTTTGAAGATGATAGCTTGGCTATCGAAATGCGTTAGAGCAACTTTTGTTGTGTTTTTTAATCTTTCTTGGTTTCAGGGGACAAGTTTTGTATTTCAATCTTCAGAGAGATACTTTATCAAGATTTGTATTTCAATTTTTTACTGGTGGAGTTTCCAAAGAGTTTGAACTTCCTCTTTTTCAGGAGAATACACCGGCCTGCAGTTGCGTGGATTGCGAGGCCAGTTGCCCGCCAGCGCCGCCTCTACCGCCCCCGAGTCAACCCTTCCAGATAGCAGGATACGACGGAGTTGCCTTCCTAATGCTCGTTATCTTCCTGGGTGGATCGGTACTTTTCTTGCTCATCGTGTACATCTTGCCCGACACCCAACGAAATGAGTGAGTCATTTGTTATACTTCATTTGAACTTGCACAAATTTAGGCACCTTGTTTGGTAGCACGCACGTATCAAAAATTTTGCAGAGATTTTTTTGCATAGCTTTTACTTTGTTCGAAGTTTCGCTTGGTTGGATTCGGTGGTTTTCACCGGAAATTCAAACATTTTAGGCTTTGCTGAGTTTTTTCATTAGTAGTATTTGCCTGCGTAATTCTGCTCGATTGATTTTTTTCACGAAGTAGAGATAGTTGCAGATTTAATAGAGGGAATTTTATTACATTGCATTGTATTGGTTCGTATGATTGACTTATGGATTGCAGTAGTAGTTCCATTGAAATGATCCAGTCGAATCAAGTTGTTGGAATCAATGCAATCAATAATTCGATTCTAAAACTTTTTGCGTATTGCATTAGAAAGATGAAGATTAAAAGATTGGAATGAATGGTTATGACGTAATGCTTTAAAGTGAATCATGTCACTATCTTACAGTTTTGGTGGAACGGACAGGTCCTTGGTTATCTTTAAAAATTGACACACAAATCTTATCCCCTGAAACCAAGAAAGTTAAAAAAGAAACACTACAGTTGCTCTAACGAGTTTCGATAGCCAAGCTATCATCTTTAGCGAGATACTCATCTGTCAGTATCTCTCTGAAGATGATAGCTTGGCTATCGAAACGCGTTAGAACAAATGTTGTGTTTTTTAATATTTTTCAAAATCTTTCTTGGTTTCAGGGGACAAGATTTATATATCAATTTTTACCTTGTGGTCGCTTGCTTTTTTTCTTCACTTTCCTTTGTCATCTCTTCATTTTCGTTCCGTTCTATTCCTTTTTCTTGCCTTCTCTTATGTTTTCTATTCTTCCTTTTTTTGTGATTTTTCTTTCTACATATTTTATTTTTTGCTATGCTTCTTGCCCCAACAGTCTTTCCTTTTTAACTTTTTTTTTTACATCTTTTCCTTTATTTTTTGTCTTTTCTCTTCTTTTGTATTCGTCTTCCCCTTTCTTTCTTTTTCTTTTGTTTTTTCCCATTTCTTTGTATTTCTTTTTATTTTCTTCTCTTGTGCTTCTCTCGTCTTTTGATTTAATTTTCTTCCTATCTATTCGTTAATTTTCTCTTAACTTTTGCCTTATTTTTTTATGTACTGTTCTCTCTGCCATCCAATATCATTTCCTTTCTCTATTTTTATTTTTCCATTTCTGTTCTCTTCCTTTATTTTAATTTCTTTCCCTTGTCATCTTTTTTCTTCTATTCCTCTCTCTTCCTCTTCTCTTCCTTTTCTCCTCCTTTTCTCTTCTCTTCCGCTTCTCTTCCTTCATCACCTCTTCTTTACTCTTCTCTTCCTCTTCTCTTCTTCTCTCTTCTCTTCTGGTCTTTTCTCTTCTCTTCTCTCATCATCTCTTCTCTATTCTCCTATACTCTTCTCTACTCTTTCTCTTTTCTTTTCTTCTCTTCTTTTCTAATATCTTCCCTCGTCATCTTTTCTTTACTCTTTTCTTCCCTCATCATATCTTCTCTACTTTTCTCTTCCTCTTCTCTTCCATCATCTTCTCCTCTCTTCTGTTCTCTTTTCTTTTCTAATTTTCGCTTTCCTCGTCATGTCTTCTCTATTCTTTTCTTCCTCTTCTCTTTCCTCATATTCTCTTCTCTTCCCTCATCTTCTCTTCTCGTCCCTCATCTTCTCTTCTCTTCTCGTCCCTCATCTTCTCTTCTCTACTCTCCTATACTCTTCTCTACTCTTCACTTCCTCTTCTCTTCCCTCATCTTCTCTTTCCTCGTCATCTCTTCTCTTCCCTCGTCACCTCTCCTCTACTCTTCTACTACTCTTCTTTTCTCTACTCTTTTCTTCCCTCATCTTTTCTTCTCTTCTCTTCCCTCATCTTCTCTTCTCTTCCCACGTCATCTCTTTTCTACTCTTCTCATCCTTTTCTTATCCTCTTCTCTTCCCTCGTCATCTCTTCTCCACTCTCCTATACTCTTCTCTGCTCTTTTTTTCCTCTTCTCTTCCCTCATACTCTCTTCTCTTTTTCCCTTTTCTCTTCGCTCGTCATCTCTTCTTTACTCTCCTATACTCTTCTATACTTTTATCTTCCTCTTCTTTTCCCTCATCTTCTCTTTTCTTCCCTCGTCATCTCTTCTCTACTCTTCTCTTTTATCCTCTTCTTTTCTCTTCTCTTCTTTTCTCTTCGTCTTCTCTTCTTCTTCTCTTCCTTCGTAATATCTTCTCTATTCTTCTCTTGTTCTTCTTTTCTCTTCTCTTATCTTCCCTTCCCTCGTCATATCTTCTGTATTCTTCTCTTCCTCTTCTCTTCCTTCTACTTCTCTTTTCTTCCCTTCCCTTTTCTTCTCTTCTCTTCTTTCTTCTCTTCTTTTCCCTCGTTATCTCTTCTCTACTCTCCTATACTCTTCTCTTCCTTTTCTCTTTTCTTCTATCCTCTACTCTTCTTTGGTCTTCCGTCGTCATCTTTTCTCTACTCTCCTATATTCTTCTCTACTCTTCACTTCCCCGTCTCTTCCCTCATCTTCTCTTCTCTTTCCTCGTCATCTCTTCTTTTCCCTCGTCATCTCTTCTCTACTCTTTTCTTCCTCTACTCTTCTCTTCTCTTATCTTCTCTTCTTTTCCCTCATCTTCTCTCCTCTTCCCTCGTCATCTCTTCTCTACTCTTCTATACTCTTCTCTACTCTTCTTATCCTCTTCTCATTCCTCTCTTCTCTTCCCTCGTCATCTCTTCTCTAATCTCCTATACTTTTCTCTACTCTTCTCTTCCTCTTCTCTTCCCTCATATTCTCTTCTTTTCTTTTCTCTTCCCTCGTCATTTCTTCTCTACTCTCCTATACTCTTCTCTACTCTTATTTTTCTCTTCTTTTCTCTCATCTTCTCTTATCTTCCCCCGTCATCTTTTCTCTACTCCTCTCGTTTCTTTTCTTCTATTCTCTTGTCTTCTATTCTTTTCTCTTCCCTCGTCATCTCTTCTCTACCCTCCTATACTCTTCTCTGCTCTTATCTTTCTCTTCTTTTCCCTCATCTTCTCTTCTTTTCCCTCGTCATCTCTTCTCTACTCTTCTCGTCTTTTCTCTTCTCTTCTATCCTCTTGTCTTCTATTCTTTTCTCTTTCCTCGTCATCTCTTTTCTACTCTTCTCTTCCGCTTCATTTCCCTCATCGGTTTTTCTCTTTTCTTCCTTCATCATCTCTTCTGTACTCTTCCCTCAACTTCTGTTCTCGTCCGCTTTCTTCTTTTTTCTCTTCATTATTCTCTTTCCTTCCATTCCATTCCACCCTATTTTCCCCTTCCCTTCTCTCTTCTTCTCTTCTCTTCCCCCGTATTTTCTCCTTTCCTCTTCTCTTTTATTTTCTTCGCTTTTCTTCCCTTCCCCCCTCCCCTTTCCTTCCTTTCCATTCCGTTGCATTTACTGATTTTCTTATCTTCCCTTTTTTTCTCTTTTCTAGAAAAAGTTTTGTACGAAGTCGAAATTCACACTCCAAAGTGGTACTTTTAGGAAAAAATAAAAATAAAATCAAATGGAAATTTTGGAGGAAAGTCGAAATTTATAAGAAAAAGATGCAGAAACAAATTAAAGAGAATTTTCGAGATTTCTTAAATTTTATCAAGATTTTTCATAAAACTTTGTTTGCCTTTCTCGGAATTTCGTATTTATACTGTTATTTTTTACCATTTGCTTAAATTTCGAAAAAATGGTCGAAATGTCGATACTAAAGCTGAGATTAAAAAAAACTATCCAAAATTTTTAGAAAAAACAACCGACAGTTTTAGGTGAAAGTCTTACTTTCGAAAAAAGTCACAATTTCTAGAAAAAGTCAAATTTCTGGTAAGAAGTAGAAATTTTACGTTTTAAAAACGTGGTTTAAAAGTCGAACTTTTAGAAAAAATTACAACTTGAAATTTTGAGAGAAAAAGGCAAGGTTTCGAAAAAACCATAACCAATAACCCGAAATTCCGAAATTAGTGTTGATGCTGTGAAGTAGAAGAAACGAGAAAAATTTTACATTTCGATATTGAAGCCGTGAAAATGTTGACTCAATTTTTTTGAGAAACAGCCGACATTTGGAACAAAAAACTTGGAAATTGAAAAGAAAAAACAAAAAAAAACTTATACTTCAATTCGTAATTTTGAGATATTTTTTTGATATCTCGAAATTTCTATAAAGAACTTGAAATATTGAAATTAAAGTCGACATAAAAAACTTAAATATTTATAAAAAAATTCGATAGAAAATTAAAGAAATGTCAGATTTCCAAAAAATGTAGAAATTTTAAATTTGAAGATTTGGTGGAACGGACTATTCCTTGGGTATTTTCAAAAATTGAAATACAAATTTTGTGTTTTTTAATCTTGCTTGATTTCAGGGGATAAGATTGGTATTTCAAAATTTGAAGTTGACATTGTAGAGAAAAATAAGCATTGAAAGTTTAAACTTTTTTTTTTGGTAGATCGGACCGGTCCTTAGTTATGTTCAAAAATTGGTACACAGATCTTGAGATACTAGTATCTCTTTGAAGATGATTATCGAAACCAATTAGAGCAACTGTTGTTGCGTTTTTAAATCTTTTTTGGTTTCAGGGCACAAGATTTGAACTTTTAATTTAATTTTTTTTGTGGTCCTTGATTATTTTCAATAATTGACATACAAATCTTGTCTCTTGAAACCAAGAAAGATTAAAAGATACAACAAAGTAACGCTCTTCGATAGTATCTTTCTGAAGATGTTAGCTTGGCGGTCGAAACGCGTTAAAGCAACGTTTGTTGTGTTTTTTCATCCTTCTTCTTCTTGGTTTGAGGGGGCAAGATTTGTATTTCAATTTATCAAGTTTAAGCTTTAAGAAAAAGTTGTAATTGTGGAAAAAATTCACAATTTACGAGGCGAAACAAAAAAATTAATAAATTCAGTTTTTTAAAATAAATTGAAGTTTTTTCTCGAAATATTTGAGTATGTCTCAAGATTCAGACTGAAATGAATTTAAAATGGTGATTCTCTTTTGTATTTTCTTCCTTTTTCTTCGATTTCTGCTTTCCTTTAATTTCCTTCCATTCTCTTATACATTCTTAATTTTCTCCTTTTGCATTTTATAGCCTTCTTTTCCTTCTGTCTCCTATATAGTCATTTATTTTCTCTTTGGTTCACTCCTGCCTTTTTCTCCTTTTTCTTTCTTTTATCTTCGTTTCTGCTGTCTTTCCTCTTCCCTTCTATTTCATTCCATTATCGTTTAGTTTACCTTTTCTTTCTCTTGTTTCTCTTCTTTTCTTCTTTCCTTTTTTCTCCTCTTGTCTTCTTCACTCTTTATTCTTCTTTTCTCATATTCTCGTTTCTCTCTTTTCATCCCACTTTTCTTTGCTTCTTTCTTCTCTCCACTTCTTTCCTCTTCTCTTTTCTCCTTTCTTCGCTCCTCTGCTTCCTCCTTCTCCCTTCTTCTCTCTTCTTCTTTCCTTCTCTTTCTATCTTCTCTTTTTTTCTCTTTCTTTTCTCTTCTATATTTTCTCCCTTCCCCCTCCCTTCTCTCTTTGGTCTTCTCTCTTCCTGCTTCTCACATATTCTCCTTTCTTTTTCTCCCTGCGGATCTCTCCTTTTCTTCTATGTTGTCTCGACTAATCTCTTCTCTCTACTTCTTTCCTCTTCTCTTTTCTTGTCGCTTCTCTTTTCTCCTCTCTTCTCCTTTCTTCGCTGCTACTCTTCCTCCTTCCTTCTTCTCTCCTTCTTTTTTTAAATTTTCTCTCTTCTATTTTCTCCCTTACCCCTTCTCCCTCCCTTCTCTCTTCCATCTTCTCGCTTCTCTCACATATTCTCTTTTCTTTTTTCACTCTGTTGATCTCTATTTTTTTCTTCTCTGTTCTCTCTGCTTCTCCTTTCTACTTCTTTACTCTTCTCTTTTCTCCTCTCTTCTCCTTTCTTTTCTCATTTTCTCTTCTTCTCTTGATCTCTCGTCTCCTTTCTTCTCTCCTCTTCTTTCTCCTTCGCCCTTCTTCTGTCTTCTTTTCTTTTATCCTTCTTTTTTTTCTTCTTCTCTTTCTCTCTTCTCTCGCTTTTCTTTTTTTGATTTCTTCTCTCTTCTCCCTTCTCTCTTCTATCTTCTCTCTTCTATCTTCTCTCTTCTCCTGTCTTCTCTCTTCTATCTTCTCTCTTTTCTTTTCCCTCTTCTCTCTTTTCGCTTCTCTCTCCTCTCTTTTCTCTTCTCTCTCCTCTCTCGTTTCTCCTTTCTCCCTTCTCCTCTCTTCGCTTTCGTCTCTTCCCTCTCCTCTTCTTTCTTCCCTCTTATCTTCTCTCTTCTTCTCTTTTCTCCTCTTGTCACCTCTTTTATCCTCTTCTAAGTTCTTCTCTTTCTTTCCCTTCCCCACGTTTCAGTATCATAAATGAATTGTGCACAAAAAATTTCGAAAACAAAATATCATAGGGCACATGAATAACATCACGAGCGTGCCCTTGTACTAGTTAGGGAGGTGAATTTCATGAGACGTTGAAAATGACCTCCGATTCGCTTAGAACACGTTTTTGCGTTTATTGCATTCGTCTGAATTTTACGAATCGCCGATGGCGCAATTTTTGTCGTCACTTTGTAACTGCAAAATTTTTGATTTATTCGCCTTACGTATTTTTCAGGTTATGATATCACAAAAGGGAATCGCGTAGTAGCCTTAAATTTAATTATGTCTCCGGACCCCTTACCAGGTATTAAGCTCACTAATGGAGGCATTTGAAGGCTATTTTTATTATTTTATTATTTCTTAAACTGATCTTTTTATTGTATATTCGCGTCCAGTGTTTTTGTGAGAAAAAAAGATCAGTTTATGGGAAGGGTTTTTATCGAAATTGAAGAAGTTTTATCAATTTCTTCTTGAATTTCATAGCTCATATTTTATTATTTATTTAGTTTTGGATCAAATACGCTGACAATTGTACATAAGAAGTGAAGTTGTATGTTTTGCATGGCTAGATGGGTTATAGATTAACTGGACATAGAAAATGCTTGTTTATATCCTGTATGTACTGTGTGTACTAATACAAATCGAAATATAATTTACAGATCGCAATATTTTCCAAAATTGCTTTTTTAAATGGGGAATTTCCTAAATTATATTTCGGTCGGTTTATGCCATAGTTTAGTGTTTGTGTATGTGTATGTCGTAAATTTAACAACTTTTTTAATGCATATTTGAATATTTAAACATTAAATACCTAAATTTTCCGATAAAAATTCTTTGCTCGATTCGTTCGTAAATATTGCATTTGATTCGTTTAAGTATTTAAATACGTTTCGAATCGTTGCAAAAACGGTTTGCATTCCAATGGTCTGATTATAAAACGTCGCATAATACATTTAGTTGAACATTTGAGTAAAATCTGATAATTTCGCAAAGATATATGCACATCTATCTATTCTGTAATTTTATCATTTGTTTAAAAAAGTTTTGCATTTGATGTCACTGCTTTCGATTAAGTTTAAGAAAGATCTTTAAAATTTCCATAATTATGCGTCTGGAAACCAGGATGTCGTTAATATTAATCGAATTCGGTATTTCTGGAATCGAAACATATTAAATTATTCCATGTCCTGGCTGACAAACAAGATGTTGAAAAATCGACATCTAAAATAGATAATAACTAGACCGACTTGTTTTACGCATTTGACGATTTCGTGTCAACATTGTGAGGTTTTTGAAGTTTTTAATGTTTTTAATTTCGAAATTTTGATTTTTCGGTCGACATTTCATTGAAAGTTTAACGTTAACATCTAAATAGAACGAAAAAAGGGTTGAAAGATCTCATTTCGAGATCAAATTCGAGCTCGAGAAAAAACGGCCAAGTTACTAAAAAATTACCTAGACCTCGAGTATACTTAAAAAAGGGGCGAAATTTAGGGTTTGAACTCGCGATTTCACGACTTGGAAAAAGGCGACATTTCGATTTTAGATTCGAGATTTCGCGACGTCGAAAATTTTAAGGTTAATTATTTTTTATGTCATAGTTCATTTTTTGCTTCCGGAGAGACTAAGGATAAAATAACATCTGCACAATCGCGCTCAAATAGGGATACACACGGCAGAGGTTGTTTGGACTTAAATCTGAATTGTTTTGAATTCGAATTATTTTAAATTTGTGTCTAAACGACCAAAACGCTATTTAAAATGATCGATCATGTTTTCATTGTACATGTTGTTTAAAAGTATGAATTCTTCATGAGCTTTGGGAATTTTACGATGACTTTAATTATTTACTAATTCCCAAATAATGTGTATACTTTAAAAAGCTATTTACGTAGGACAGTGAACAATTGATTGCAACCAACTGTGGCAATTTCATCGATTTTAAACCTTTCCAGACTTTAAACATTTTCTATTACTTTATATTGTGACTATTATTCTTTAGTTTGTAATGTTCGTATAATGCGACATGTAATAACGTAATTCCACGGTTTTGAAAATGTTTTTTATTTCTGAATGTCATTTTCAAAATTGTTAAGTGCCATCTGCGCAGTAAAATTGTTCCACATTAGGAACATTTTCAAAATTGGGGTAATTTCTATCTGATTGAAAGCCGCCATTAATTAAAATTTAGGAAATCAGTGGCCATAGTTTTTGGAAAATGTAACAAATTTATAGAAAGTAGGCAAGGTAATTTTGAACTCGGTAGATCGCCTTAAATAACTTATTTTCATTATTTTTGTTGATTCCCGTCGGTTTTCACGCAAGAGGTTATATAAAATTGAATATGTTATGTACAAATTCCATTTAATTTGGTGTAACCAAATGATTGACTTGACGAAGTAATTGGACCATTGGAACGCTGATTATCGTTCATTTTTCCATTCCTCTAAAGCATGTTGGGAGGATGGACTGTATTTGTAAAAAAATGGTTTTGACTTGGGTTCTGGGGTTTGCAGTGGGTTTGGTGAAGGGCGAGCATGGTGCAGAAGACATGAGAGCAGCAGTTGGTAGACGCTTGGCGGAAGCGGATCATCAAGCCTCCCATCTGACAGTAGGCGAAGGTGAACGCAGTCCTCTGCAGGAATCACACAGATCTAGTAGGTCATTTAGGCACACCAGTCCCAACGTTGTACTTATTCGTCATGTGTATACGTTGATTCCCACCGCCTTTGACGAATTTGGAACTTGTGGTATACGCAATTGGACACCTCGTTGATAAACGACACTATCACTAGTTTGGTCAAGTACACTTTTTGCGAATTCTTCGGCAGTTATGATCAAGGTGTCGTACGATTCGGTTGGCGCCTAGAAAGTTTGAATTCTTTTACGCTACAGAGCACTTTGGTAACGATACATCAGCGTTATGGTGACGCAAAACCATAAAAGTTACCCCTATTAAAAATCGCCCAATTTCAAAAATATCCTTAAGAGACCAGGCAACATCCTAAAAAAAAGTCCCAACTCCTGGAACTCTACCATCAATATTTACAATTTTAATTTGGAGATGAAAACAGGTGATGTGACTACCGTGCGCTCGCTATTTACAAAAAACCGGTTTGTTACATGTACAAAAAAAAATAACCCAGTTGATGCCCTTTAAGGATCTTTTTCCTGCGATATCTCCAAAAGTGTTTGATACATTCGCGAAACACGATTTTTTTTTTAAGTTGACATTTTTTAAGCGCCACTTCATTTTTCAAAAAGTTTCTCTCCAAATCCAATGACACTTCATCACATAATTTTTGACGAAGGTTAACTGGAGTACTTGTTGCTGATATATTGGCATACAAAAAACGTTTTCCTTGTTGTAGTCTTATAAGAATACATGTTCGGTACAAACACGAGCAAATGAAAGATTCGGTGAAAAAGCAGATCACCTTGTATTTCCAGCTCGTAAAATATGTAAAAATTCGGTTCATAGGTTACTTTACCTACAATGTGGATCTGCTTTTATATTTTTTATAAACGTACATTTTTAATTTACGTGCCCCTGAACTGTGATCGTATTTTGCGGAAATCACATAACATTATAGAAAAAAAATGGAGTTTGTGATTGTTAAAATAAATTACAGTCTTGTATCAGTCATAATGACACTAGCATATATTACTCGTATGTGCGATTATGGATCAATTAAATTTTTACAAATTGCTTTCCTCATTAGACTACGACAAATCGAAAAAAGATAAATACCAAAATACTGTTTTTTATGAACATTTTATGCGTCTAATTTTCTGTAACCAATTTATCAAGCTTCTTTAAACTTCTAAAGATATTAAAATTTTCTTTCTGTATCTCTCTGAAGATGATAGCTTGGCTGTCGAAACGCGTTATAGCAACCTTTGTTGTGTTTTTTAATCCTTTCTTGGTTTCAGGGAACAAGATTTGTATTTCAATTTTTAAAATTTTCTTTAATTCTTCTAAGATCAGAACTTTCTATAAACCATTAAGCAGACTACAACATTAAAACTAAAAAAACTTCTTCAAATTTGTTATGGAAATTAGAAATTTCCTCCAATCGGATGAAAAATTAGAATGCTCTTCTCTCTTTAATGGGTTACAATTTTTTTCCAAAAAAAATTGACTTTCTGAATGCAATTTGGCTATTTTTTAAATTTTTACGTTCTCGGGAATCTGGTTTTTTTTTCAAATGTTTAGACTTTCTTTTCGAAATTCCTCTTTTTTCGCACTTTCGTAATTCTTCGAAAGATTCAGTTTTTTCTAAAACGAGCTTTTTTTAAATCCAAATTTCTGGAATCGACTTGTTTCTTTTTCCAGAAGTTTCGGCTTTTATCTCAAAATTCAAGTTTTCGTGTTTCTGCAAATTTAGATTTTTTTCCTCAAAATTCGTAATTGTTTCCTCAAAATTCGTAATTTTTTCAAAAGTTTGATCTCATTCCCAAAATGTGACTCCTTTTCTACAAATTTTGACTAAGTCTGGGAAATTTCGTCACTTTTTTAAAGTTCGGTCTTTTTTTTGGAAATGTTGAGTTTTTTGTTTTAAAAATTCATCTTTTCGAAATCTTGCCATTTTTCTCAAAATGTGACTCTTTTAGACAATTTGACTTGCCCTTTTTTGTTTTGTCTTTTACTGGAATTTTTTTTAAATTTATTTCGAGATGTTGCAATTTTTCCCAAAATTCGACTTTTTGAATTAGTTTTTTTTCTTTCGAAATTTTGATTTTACTTTAAAAATTTGTCTTTCAGATCTTCGACTGTAATCCCAAAATTGGACCCTTTTTCTCAAAATTTGTCTATCTGTTCGAAATTTCGAATTTTCTCAAAATTTCTACTTTGTTCAAAGTTAACCTTTTTTCAGCATCTTTTCATTTCTTTTAAGGTTTGATTTTCTGGGGGAATTTAAACTTTTAAAACTTGATATTTTCTGTGAAAATTGCGACTTCCTTTTGAAAATACTCATTAACACAATTTCGTTATTTTTCTGAAAATTCAGTCTTTTTCGAAAACCGACTTTTTCCTAAGAATGTCACTTTCTGGCAGGTCGTTATTTTTTTGAAAATCCCGTCTTTCTCATAAATTGACTTTTTCCTAAAAATGTTTCTCTGGAAATATCGACTTGTTTTCTAAAATTTGCCGTTTTCCTGAAATTTCGACTTTTTCTCAAAATTTAATTGTTCATGCTGCTGCAAATTTCGACCTTTTCTTTAAAATTTGCAATTTTTTCAAAAGTTTTATTTTACTTCCAAAATTCGACTTTTCTTCTAAAAACTTGAAGAAATCTAGATATTTGAAAAATTTCGCCTTTTTTTAAAATTCGGACTTTTACTGGAAATGTTGATTTTTTTTTCAAAATTATCTCTTTGAAAATGTCGCCATTTTTCTCAAAATTCGAATTTTTAAATTAGGTTTTTTTCTCGAAATTTTAACTTTATTCTAAAAATTTGTCTTCCAGATTTGTATTTCCAAAACTGGACTTTTTTTCTCAAAATTTGGCCGTCCGTTCCAAATTTCAACTTTTCTCAAAAGTATTACTTTTTTTTTTCAAAATTAATCATTTTTCAAAATCTTTTCATTTTATCATTTCTTTTAAAGTTTGGCTTTTCGGGGAATTTTTACTTTTATTTTAAAATTTAATATTTTCTGTCAAATTTTCGACTTTTTTCAAAATTCCTCATTAACGCAATTTCGTTATTTTTTTGAAAATCTCGCCTTTCTCGAAAATCGACTTTTTCCTAAAAAATGTCATTTTCTGGAAATATCGACTTGTTTTCTAAAATTTGCCTTTTTCCTGAAATTTCGACTTTTTCTCAAAATTCAATCGTTCATGCTTCCGCAAATTTCGACCTTTTCTTTAAAATTCGCAATTTGTTCAATGTTTTATTTTATTTCCAAAATTCGACTTTTTTTTCTAAAATTTTGACTTAATTTGAAAAATTTCGCTTTTTTTAAAGTTTGGTCTTCTACTGGAAATTTAGAGTTTTTTTTTATTCATTCATAATTTAATATTTTCAAAAATGTCGCCATTTTTCTCAAAATTCAAATTCTTAAATTAGGTTTTTTTTCTCGAAATTTTAATTTTATTCTAAAAATTTGTCTTCCAGATTTGTATTTCCAAACTGGACTTTTTTCTCAAAAGTTGGTCCGTCTGTTCCAAATTTCAACTTTTCTCAAAAGTTTTACCTTTTTTTAAATTAATCATTTTTCAAAATCTTTTCATTCTTTCATTTCTTTTAAAGTTTGACTTTTTGAGGGAATTTTTATTTTAAAGTTTGATATGTTTTGTCAAATTGTCGACTTTTTTAAAAATTCCTCACTAACTTAATTTCGTTATTTTTCTGAAAATCTCGTCTTTCTCGAAAATCGACTTTTTACTAAAAATGTCACTTTCTGGAAATATTGACTTGTATTCTTAAATTTGGCTTTTTCCTGAAATTACCGACCTTTTATCAAAATTCAGTCGTTCATCATACTTCTGCAAATTTCGTTTTTTTTTCTTTTAAAATTCGTAAACTTTTCAAAAGTATTATTCTGTTTCCAAAATTCGACTTCTTTTCTAAAAATTTGACCTAATTTGAAAAATTTCAGCTTTTTTTCAAGTTCGCTCTTTACTGGAAATGTTTAGTCTTTTTTTGAAAATTCATCTTTGCCAAAAAGGTTGCTATTTTTCTCAAAATTCGAATTTTTATATTAGGTTTTTTTCTCGAAATTTTAATTTTATTCTAAAAATTTGTCTTTCAGATTTATATTTCCAAAACTGGACTCTTTTTCTCAAAATTTGGTCGTCTGTTCCAAATTTCAACTTTTCTCAAACGTTTTACTTTTTTTTTAAATTAATCATTTTTGAAAACCGTTTCATTCTTTCATTTTTTTTAAGTTTGGGTTTTTGAGGGAATTTTTATTTTAAAATTTGATATTTTCTCGACTTTTTTCAAAATTCCTCACTAACTCAATTTCGTTATTTTTCTGAAAATCTCGTCTTTCTCGAAAATCGACTTTTTCCCTAAAAATGTCACTTTCTGGAAATATCGACTTGTTTTCTTAAATTTGGCTTTTTCCTGAAATTACGACCTTTTATCAAAATTCAGTCGTTCATGCTTCTGCAAATTTCGTTTTTTTTCTTTTAAAATTCGTAAACTTTTCAAAAGTTTTATTCTGTTTCCAAAATTCGACTTCTTTTTCTAAAAATTTGACTTAATTTGAAAAATTTCACCTTTTTTTCAAGTTCGGTCTTTACGGGAAATTTTGAGTCTTTTTTTGAAAATTCATCTTTGCGAAAATGTTGCTATTTTTCTCAAAATTCCTCACTAACGCAATTTGGTTATTTTCGTGAAAATCTCGTCTTTCTCGTTAATCGACTTTTTCCTAAAATGTCACTTTCTGGAAAAATCGACTTGTTTTCTAAAATTTGCATTTTTACTGAAATTTCGACTTTTTCTCAAAATTCAATCATTCATGCTTCTGTAAATTTCGACTTTTTCTATAAAATTCGAAATGTTTTCAAACGTTATATTTATTTTCAAAACTTGACTTTTTTTCCAAAAAATTGACTTAATTTGATAAATTTCGCCTTTTTTAAAGTTCGGTCCTTTACTGGAAATTTTGAGTTTTTTTTTTTCAAAATTCATCTTTTCGAAATGTTATTTTTCTCAAAAGTCGACTTTTTCGATTGACTTTTTTTCTCGAAATTTCGATTCCTACTTCAAAATTTATCTTTTTCAGATCTATAACTTATTTCCACAATTGGACCCTTTCTCTCAAAATTTGTGGTCTGTTCGAAATTTCACCGAATTTTGAACTTTTTTGTTTAAAATTAATCTTTTTTCAAAATTTCTTCTTTTCTTTTAAAGTCTGTCTTTTTCGGAAAGGTTTTACTTTTGTTTAAAAATTTGATATTTTTTGTCAAAATTGTGCCTTTTTTCAAAATTCTTCTTTAACCAGTTTCCGTATTTTTATGAAAACTAGGTTTTCTTCTAAAATCGTTTTTTTTAATACAAGTTTCTGGAAACATTGACTTGTTTTCAAAATTTGCCTTTTTTTCTAAAACTTCTGTTCTTGTCTCAAAATTGAATCTTTTATGTTCTACTTTTTACTCGAAATTAGCGTTTTTATTCAAATTTTGAATTTTTTTCTCTCAAATTTCACCTTTTTTTCTAAAGAAAGATTTATTTTATTCTCAGAATTCGACTTTTTTTCTCAAATTAGACACCTTTTTCTTAAAATTTGACTTTATTTTCTTAAAATTTGACTTTATTTTCTTAAAATTTGACTTTATTTTCTTAAAATTTGACATTTTTTCCCTCAAAATGTGACATTTTTTTTCTCTAAAAGTTTGGCTCTGAAACGTTTGTTTTTATTTTTAAGTTCGACCTTTTTTCGAGTTTATTTTTTAAAATTTGTTTTTTCGATGGTTTCTCATTTTGCTCAATTTTTTTTCAAAAATTTCAACCTTATTCCCAAAATTTGACTATTTTTCTCAAAATTTGTATGAGTTATTTTGTATTTTTTCTAAAGTTCAATTACTACAAATGTAGAGTTTCTTTTGTCAGAATGTGTTCGAAATTTTGTCTTTGTTTTTCAAAATTCGCCATTAAATTGATTTTTACTGAAATGTCGATTTATTTTCAGAATTTGTTGTTCTAAAATTTCCACTTCTTTCTCAAAATTTTATGCAGCTCAGTTGGAATGGATTGGAAATTTTGGTTTTTTATTCAAGATTTTATTTTCCTAATTGTTCCATTTCTCTCAAAGTTCACTTTAAATTGGTACTTTTCTCGAAATTTCGATTTATTTTCAGAATTTATCGTTTCCAAATTTCCACCTTTCCCTCAAAATTTTCTAATTTTATTTTTTAAGTTCAATTGAAACTGGAACTGGAAATTTTGAGTTATTCTCAAGATTGGTCTTTTCCTATTTTTCTTAAAATTCACTTTCAATTGATATTATTCTCGAAATTTCGATTCATTTTCAGAATGTCTTTTCAATATTTTGACTATTCTCAAAATTCGTCCTTTTTTCTCAAAATTTAACTTTCTCTTGAAAATGACGATGTTCCCAAAATTTCGCCTTTTACTCAAAATTTCGATTTTTTTTGTCAATTCGTCTTTTCTAAAAGTTCTTTTGATTCAAAATATCGATTTTTTTCTCGGAATTTTTGTAAAGTTTAATTAGAACCGGATTGAAAATTTTGATTTTTTTTCAAGATTCATCTTTTCCCGATTTTTCAATGTTTCTCAAAATTCCCTTCAAATTTTTTTTAAGTTTAATAGACTCGCAAAGGGTAACCCCATTATGCTTTCAAAGCACTGCGAGTAGGATGTGGAAACAAGGATAGATGGCGATGAACCGCCTTCTTAAACAAGGATAGGTTGTAATTTTTGGGGAAAATTTCTTTCGGTAACAAGTTCCATAACTTGGAAGTTCTATAGAAAAAAAGAGTATTTTTCTCGAAATTTCGATTCATTTCCAAAATCTGTCTTCAAAATTTTGACTTTATTCTCAAAATTCGTCATTTTTTCTTAAAACTTGACTTTCCCTCGAAAATTTCGATGATCCCAACAAAATTTCTTTTTCTCTTTCAAAATTTCGACTTTTTTTTCCAAAAATTTTAATTGAAAATGAACTGAAAACTTTTTTCAAGAACCTCTTTTTCTAATTTAAAAAAAAATTTTGTTCATACTTAAAATTGACATTTTTCTTCTAATTCATTTTCAGAATTTGAATTTTCAAAATTTTGACGGTCTCAGAATTCGCCTTTTTTCAAGTGTTACTATCTTAAAATTTTTGACTTTTTTCTCAAAATGTACACCTTTTAAAAATTTCGACCATTTTGTTTAAAATTCGTCTTTTTTTTTTAAATTTATTCTTTTCTATTATTTTTTTTTGCAAAAGTTTGTCTTATTTCAAAATTTGATATTTTCAGTTTCTTAAAATGTCGCATTCTTTTCAAAATTCATCGTTTGTTTACAGTTTCATTTTTCTGAATATCGACTTTTTTCTAAATCCAGTTTTTGGACACTTGTTTCCCAAAATTTGAATTTTTTCCTGAAATTTCGATTTTGTCTTTTTTTGGGACAAGTCCTGTATTTCAATTTTCGATTTTGTCTTAAAATTCAAAATCTTATGTTTATGCAAATTTCGGATTTTCTTCAAATTTCGTCTTTTTATCGAAAGTTGGACTTTTTGTCTCAAAACTTGACTTTATTTTCAAAAGTTCCATTAACTCATTTTTTTAAAGTTTGGTCTTTTACTGATAATCTCGAGTTATTTTTTAAAATTCGTCTTTTCAGGGTTTTGCTATTTTTCCCAAAATTTGTTTTTTCTAAATTTCGACTTTATCTCCAAATTCAATTTTTTTTTCTAAAAATTTGGCCACTTGAGAAATTTTGTTTTTTTTTTCACGTTCGATCTTTTATTGGAGTTATTTTCTATTGAATATTTTGACATTCCTCCAAATTTTGATTTTTTTTACGCAAAATGTTTCATTTATTTTGAGCTTTTTCGGAAAGTTTTGACTTTAATCTCAAAATTTGATATTTCCCATTTCTTGGAAATTTTCAGAATTTGTCCTTTTTGTCGCAATTTCATTTTTCTGAAAATTATTGTTTTCTGAAAATAACTTAGATTTTTGGTGTTTTAATCTCAAAATTGAGCTTTTTGTTTTTCTGGAAATTTCTATTTATTCTTAAAATTTTATTTTTCATAATTTTAACTATCCTCAAAATTTCGACTTTTTTTTTTCAAAATTTTGATTTCATTCACTTCGACTATTGTATTTTTTTGGGAAAAATTTAATATTTTCTATTTTTCAAAATATCGATTTTTTTTTCAAAATGCATCTTTTTTTGAATTTAGTTTTTCTGTAAAATTCGCCGTTTTCTGAAAATTGACTTTTTTCTAAATCCAAATTTCTGGAAATATCAACTTGTTCCTCAAGATTTGTCTTTTTCAAAAAATTCCGACATCCCAAAATTCGCCTTTTTATCAAAGTTTAAATTTTTTTGTCAAAGTTTTGTTTCTGCAAATTCGACTTCTCGAAATTCGTTTTTTATTTCAATTTGGACTTCATTTCTCTCTTTTTTTTCTTCAAAAGTTCCCCTTTTTTTCACAAAATTCGACCTTTTTTTTCTCAAAATTTGACATTTTCTTCTCAAAATTCTTATTTATTCTGAATTTCAACTTATTTTTTTTCAAAATTCGGTTTTTTTTGTTCCTACAAATTTCTTCGTTATTTTCAAAAATAGTTTTTTTCTCGAAATTTCGACCTATTTAGCGAATTTCAGATCTGAAACCCCTTCGAGAGATTGGTTTTTGGTGGGTGAATGTCTATGTTGTTTGAGGTGCTTCCCAACGTTCGAGTTTCAAAAAAAGACATTTTCTGTTTCTCCCAATTTCAATTGTTTTCCTCTTAACTTCGTTTTTTTTTTCGAAATTTCGCCTCTTCTTCTCCAGATTTGTTTATTTTCTCGAAATAAGATCGAAAATTGATTAAAAAAAGTTAAATATTTCGAAGTAACTATTAATTTTCCAGAAAAATATTTCTTGGGAATTTAAACTGTTTTCCGAAATAATTCAGGATTGTTAAAATTTAAATAAAATATTGAAAATTATGAGAGGCATTTTAGGGAATTACAATTCGAAATTATTTTTCTTTAAATTAGGACTTTTTTCTCAAAATTTCTATTTCTCAAAAATAGGACATTTTTAATTAAATTAATAAATTCGGAAATAAAATATTTTCTAGAAATTTTGAAAGAAGTTTTTCTTGGAAATTTGAATTGAAGAAAAGTTGCTCTAAAGCGTTTCGATAGCCACGCTATCATCTTCAGAGAGATAAGTCATCTTTTTTCCATTTTTGAAAATTAGTGTTGCAACCCCCTAAAACATGTCTACGTTCGTGGATGTTCAACAATTTTTCAAAAATCAGTGTTGTATCTTCTTGAAGTGGTTTACGACAGTCCATGGGTGTTTAGTAGACTTTAATTATATTAAAAAATAGTTTTTTTTTTGCTGATAACAAGTCTTAATGTTAATCTTCTGTCCTTTATCACAAGTTGGAAGACATTTTTTTTTAATTTTGCGAAGGCGGTGATAGATGTTTTATTGTATAAGCTGAATCCGATTTTACAGTGACAGCTTGTTTGTTGGATTTCAGTTGTTTTCAGTTCGTAGCCAAAGTTATTTCAAATTTTAAGTAAACTAACATAATTACTACCTCGTGGATGATTTTTTGATAAATTTGTTTTAAACTAAGAGCAGTGGGAATCAATAATTGTATACATGTTGCACGAAAATTTTGTTGTTTTTGTAAGCTAACTAGAAAAACATTTTTCATCTTGTGTCTAAGCTTGTCCAAATTTCATAACCAAAAGGTAATTATTAATTATAATATATTTTAACGCACGTAACGAAATGTTTCAGTACGTATTTCAAGAGCATAACTTTTGATATCTAGTTTACTTCCTAGAAAAAATCCTGTGACTCACCTTAAGATGAAAACTGAGAAGTATTAGTTCAAAACAGACCATTTAATTTTCCAAAGTATTACAGCTCTTGAATTATGTATTGGAAGTACGGCTCAGCGATTTCGTGAATCCCATTTTTAGCTTGCACTATTCATATTAGTTATTCAGGCTTGACGGTGACAAAATCAGATATATTCAAAATTTTTATAAAAAATATATTAACCTCTTCCTTTGACAGAAGCGTTATGCATGTTTAGTAGAATTTGATAAGAAAGACTTTTAAGTAAAAAAATATTTCAGTTAAATAATAATCAATATTTTTATTTTTTGTTGGAATAACATACTCTTTTCAGAAATTATAAAAAAACAATCCGAATAACCGTTCATAATTATTTATCACGGGTAAACACTTCATCTTTATATGAGTGGATAAAACAAATTGATGGTTTTGGGAATTGTAAGGAAATGTATCGAAAAATTCAAATTTCTTTTAAAGTTAAAAAAAAATAAAATTAACCTTTCAACAAGATGTCTCCAAAATTTAAAATTTTTTCAGTATGAACATATTGCAAATCATTTCAAACATTAAAAATTGAATATTTTGAAAAAAATTCAAAGATTAGAATTTTTGAAAACCATATTTTTTTAAAGTGAAGTAAAGTTTGATAAAAACTTAAATTGTGAATTTGTTATAAAATCTACAAATAAATAAAAAATTTGTTAGTGTTCTGCATTAAATACTTCGGTTTTTTAAGGCATTGCTTAATATAGCTTCAAACATCTGCACACTTTGGGTTGGATAATCAAGGGGCAGCGTTTTGTTTACTAACATTCCAATTTAATAACTTATTCAACTAATAACTAATGGCTTTAGTTAGAAAAATAACTTATTTTGAAAATTATTTGGTGCAACATGTATTTTATTTTAAAAAGTCGACCGCCAACAGTAGGATACTGCTTTGGCATTTCGACCATTGAACAGAAACTCACAAAACCATAATTTTAAGGTGTAACCTCTGAAGTGGACAATGCCTCGATCAGCAAAATGCCCGATGAATATAGATCGTCTTCGTCTTTCATCAACAGAATTGGTGTGAAAACAGACGAGTGCCTTAAAAATTTCTTTGAAGCTTGGGGCACGGAATGTGCCCAACATCCTTGGAAAGTTTTATGCGCCGGAGCCATTTTCATCATCGGCCTAGCTTGCGGCATTATGTACTTAAGAGTGACCACCGATCCCGTGGAACTTTGGGCCTCGCCTTATTCCCGAAGTAGACTAGAGAAGGAATACTATGACGAAAATTTTGAACCATTCTACAGAAACGATCAGGTAAGAAATTCGATATGGTATTGTATGTTGGGCGCCCCATTTTCGGCACTAGAGAGCATTCTAGTTATTATTAAAGATAGTTGCTTGTCACTGGTTTTGATCAAATCAATATTTTTTTGTCGTCGATGAATTGGAAAACCATTTTTTGTATCTTATTATTTTAAAAAAATAATAACTTATCTTGATTGTCTGGGATCTGCTCTCCTAGTTGGTTTTCCCACTTTTCTTTAACACAGAAATTGCAATAATAAGAGTGAGAATTTAAAAGATTCCAAAAGAATGGAAAAGCTGGCACTAAATTTTTCATTCTTCTTACCTACCAGAGTTGAGCCCAAACTCTTGTAAATTTTTACGTTTCCCAAGATCGAAATTCCTCAAAAATACTTGGGACATCGTTCCAAAAGAATTTAAATGTTGTTTTCTAATTCTCGTCCTCCTTATTTGCCATAATTGAACCTTTGCGACTCTTTTTTTTTTCCAAGATTTAAACTAGTTCCCAAAGAACACTAATTGGCGACGTAGAAAAATGTTGAAAAGGTCGAATCTACCTGTTGAAACCTTTTCCAATACCGAAGTTGGAATTGTCTTCAGCTGGTCGGTTTTCTCATTCTTCAGTAACTTGGAAGTTCTAAAAAAATCGAAAAGCTCTCTCCATTCTCACTTTCACGAATCACTAGCACCAGAGTCAATCCATTGTGACCTTTTTTCTACAATTGACGATTGTATCAAAGAAAACCACGTTGCGACATTGGAAGTTATTCATTAGTCTGTAACCGACCCACTAAATTTTCAAAATAGTGTCAGATTTCTCAAACCAACTACTTTGAAATAGCGCAGTTGGATTACAAATAAATAAAACAATTATTTTATTTGCACAACTCGTAAATAAATCGCTTTGCAAGAACGTTGTGCCTTATTTCAATAAAAAAATATGATTAAAAGCGTTAATGTGTCTTTGTTTTCGAATTTAAAGGTAATAATTGCTGCCGTGGGGTTGCCCCAAATCTATTACAATTCCTCCGATGGTATGATGGAATTCGGCCCGGTTTTCAACGCCTCATTCTTACGTACCGTGCTCGAACTTCAAAAGAACATTACCGCCCTCGGAACCGGAACAAATCACTCCTTTGAAAAAATATGTTTTGCCCCATTGAGCACTCCCGGAGTCCCAAACGACCAGGTGGATATGTGCGCTGTCCAGAGCATATGGGGTTATTATCAGGACGATCCTTCCGCGTTGGACGACGAATCGTATTTGGATCAATTCATCATATGCTCTCAGTAAGTACTCTGGTTTTGATTTGGTTTTGATTTTCATAGCTTCATAATCTAGTTGTAATTGATTAAATATGTAGCGTTGAGTGAACTTTTATCATTCAACGTCTGCAGCTATTATCATGATGGCCCATTGCATTATTTGCGTATTTTCCTCAGAAATCCGTACAATCCAAACTGCCTGGCACCTTACGGTGGCCCCGTCGATCCGGCCATCGCCATGGGCGGATTCCTGCAACCAGGAGATTCGCTTTCCAAGCAACCAAACTACAAAAACGCCACTGCTATAATCCTGACATTCTTAGTCAACAACTACTATAACAAATCCAAGCTGGAGCCAGCGATGCAGTGGGAGAAACTATTCGTTGAATATCTAAAAAATTGGACGGCCCCCAATGGCACTAAACCCGAATATATGGACGTTGCTTTCACCTCTGAGAGAAGCATCGTCGACGAAATCGATCGCGAAAGCCAATCGGACGTCGTCACCATTTTGGTATCCTACATCATCATGTTCGCCTACATCGCAATCTGCTTAGGCCAAGTCAACAGCTGCAGCCGCCTTCTCATCGACAGCAAAATCACTCTAGGGCTTGGAGGCGTCCTCATCGTTTTAGCCTCTGTTATCTCCTCTGTGGGTTTCTTCGGTTACGTCGGGGTCCCCGCCACCTTAATCATCATAGAAGTCATCCCGTTCTTGGTCCTAGCCGTGGGAGTAGACAACATATTCATCATTGTTCAAACGCATCAGCGCGAAGTCAAAAAACCAGATGAGACTCCTGCGCAACACATCGGTAGAACCCTCGGCAAAGTCGGGCCTTCGATCATCCTCACCAGCGTCTCCGAAAGCTGTTGCTTCTTTCTTAGGAAGTCTGTCGGACATGCCCGCCGTTAGAGCTTTCGCCTTGTACGCCGGTATGGCGCTTCTGTTTGATTTCTTCCTCCAGATAACTTGTTTCGTCAGTCTTCTCTCCTTGGACACGGTGCGGCAAATGAACAACCGCTACGACATCTGCTTCTTCATCAAGGGAAACAAGAAAAACGAATCCACTTTAGTCCCGGAAGGTCTCCTCTATTCCTTCTTCAAGCACGTCTACACAGCCGTTCCTCATGAAGAAGACCGTGCGGGTTCTCGTGGTCGTTATCTTCTTCGGCTGGCTTGTGCACGTCGGTCTCGGTGATCCCTCACTTGGAAGTCGGGTTGGATCAGGACCTGGCCATGCCCGAAGATAGTTTCGTGCTTAAATACTTCCAGTTCCTAAAGAGTTACCTTAGTATAGGGCCACCGGTGTATTTCGTGGTTAAAAAAGGACTTAATTTTACGGACAACAAAGTTCAGAATATGGTATGCGGTGGGCTCTACTGCGATGTGGACTCTATGATTGGTCAGTTGTTCGCGGCGTCAAAGATACCCGAATCTACGTACATTGCGAAGCCGAGCGCCAGTTGGTTGGACGACTACTTCGATTGGTCGGAATCCTCAACTGCGTGTTGCAGAATTAATAAGAAGACTGGTGATTTCTGTCCACACTCTGGAGGTACGTATTGTAATGAAACAACTTGTCAATGTAATGTTTTGGTTGAACGGACTGGTCCTTGGTTATCTTCAAAAATTGAAATACAAATCTTGTTCCTTGAAACCAAGAAAGTTTTGTATTTCAAAGTAATGTTTTAGAAAAAAAACCAATTAAAAAAATTCGAAAGATGCAAAATTTTCCAAATGAAGTGGCACTTTTGAAAACATGCTCGAAATTTTTAAAAAAAGTCCAAGAGCATAACAGGGATTCCCTTTGCGAGCGGATTACTCTTAAAAAGTAACGAAATAAAACACTCAAATTTTCAAAATATTCGAAATTGTCAAAAAAACGGGAATAATTCAAAGTATCAAAAGGAGTTGAAATTTTAAAAAGTTAAAATTTAAAAAAAGTCTAAATATTCCAAAAAGCCGAAATATTCATAAAGGCGAAATTAAAAAAAATCTAGAATTTTTCAAAAGTTTACACAAAAACAGTTACAATTTCGGGAAAAGTCGAAAATTCCAAAATAAATTTTTGAAAAAATGGGCAAATTTGGGAAATTCTTAAAATAAAGAGAGAAAAAGTAAAAAATTTTGAAAAAGTGGAAACATTGAAATGTCGACATTTTTATTAAAAAAAGTCGAAAGGTTTTTCTGAACATGGTTCTAAAGTCGAAATATTTAAAAACAAAATTTGAAAAAGGTCGAAATATTAAGACCCGTAATTTTTAAAAAATGTCAGGAATTTCAAAAAAACTTCGAATTAAAAAAAATTAGAAGAATTTTTCAAAGTATGTCGAAATTTAGAAAAAGTCGGAAATTTCGAATCAATATTTTGAAATAAAAAAAAAACGAAATTTCCAAAAACTCGTAATTTTCAAAAATTTAAAATAAAATAATTTTAAGAGTAAGTCGAAATTTTATTAAAAATTATGACTTGAAAAAAGTGTAAATTCGAAATTTAGAAAAAAGTGAAAATTTTGGGAAAAAGTCAACCATTTTAGGAAAGAGTCGAAATTTTGGAAGATTTTGAGAAAAACTCGAAATTTTAAGAAAAAAAGTCGGAATTATAAAAAATGAAAATTTTGAAACGGTGCAAAATTTCAAAGTTTCAAAAAACGTCAAAATTCTGAAAAATATCGTCCGTTGAAATTTTCCAAAAAATTGCAGATTTTCAAAATACGGTTAAAATATTTTAAAAAAGGTGGAAATAAAAAAATCGATATATTTGAACAGAGATTTTTAGAAAAGTTATAAATTAGGTATGTGAAAAACAGGAAGTTTTCAAAAAACTACCCTAAATTTTGAATAAATCCGAATATTCAAAAGAAGTAAAATTCTTCAAAAAATGTCAACATTTCGAGAAACTCAAAATTCTGTGAAAATTCGAGATTTTGAGAAATAGTCGAAAATTTGAAGTTAAAATTATGAGAAAAAGAAAAAATTTGGTAAAAACGGTAATTCGAAAAAATAGAAATTTTGAAATATCGAAATTTTAAATAAAGAAAATTTTCAGAAAGTCAAAATTTCGAGACAAAGTACGAATTTTGTAGTCTTAAGTTTTTCACAAAAGGTCAAAATTTGGAAATAATGAAAATTTCGAAATGTGAAAATTTTTAAAAAGTTGAAATTATCAAAAAGTCGAAATTCTCAAAAAAATTCTTCAAAAAATGTCAAAATTTCGAGAAACAGTCAAAATTCTATGAAAAATCGAAATTTTGAGAAATAGTCGTAAATTTGAAGTTAAAATTATGAAAAAAAAAAAATTGTTTTGATAAAAACGGTAATTCGAAAAAATAGAAATTTTGAAATATCGAAATTTTAAACAAAGAAAATTTTCAGAAAGTTAAAATTTCGAGACAAAGTACGAATTTTGTAGTTTAAGGTTTCACAAAAAGTCAAAATTTGGAAATAATGGAAATTTCGAAAAATCAAAATTTTCAAAAAGTTGAAATTGTGAAAAAGTCGAAATTCTCAACAAAAATCGAATTCTTCAGAAAAATAATCGAATAAAGTCAATATCTCCAGAAAGAGTCGAAATGTTTAAGGAAGTTCAACTTTTGGAAAAAAAAATCGAATTTTTTAAGATATATGAAAGCCTAAAAGAAGAATTTTTCAAAGCAACAGTAAAAGACAAAAAAAGTTGTCAACAATGATAGTAGCAGTTGCAGTTGTTAATGTACACTGCAGTAAAATGTAAATAGACTAAATACCCTGCGACATGACAAAAGTTGTCATGGCGGGGGTAAAAAATGTCCAATCTCTGATTACAACTAACTATAAAATCATCGGATTAGACTGCTTTAAATTCCAGGGATATCAATGTAACTTTTTCTATTTCTTTGCAGGTCCAGACTGCGGTTTGTGCAATATAACCACGTCACCTAAGACCCATCGGCCGGTGCCCCACGACTTTAGCAGATACGTGTCGTTCTTCTTGCGCGATAACCCCGACGATTCATGCGCTAAAGGAGGCCACGCCGCCTACGGACAAGGCGTCAGATATCAGACCAACCCAACGAACCATCTCAGCACAGTTGGTGCTTCCTATTTTATGACGTATCACACGATTTTGAAAACATCCAAAGACTATTACTCCAGTTTGAGGGCGGCGCGACAAGTAGCCGATAACATCACCAGTACATTGAACACTAAATTAGGCACGCCGGGCACAGTTGAGGTCTTCCCTTATTCGGTGTTCTATGTTTTCTATGAGCAGTACCTCACTTCGTGGCCGGATACACTGAAGAGTATGGGGATCAGCGTCGCCGCTATCTTCTTGGTTACATTCTTCCTCATGGGATTTGATATTTATTCGGCGATCGTCGTAATTGTAACGATATCGATGATAATCACTAATATAGCCGGCTTGATGTACTGGTGGCACATTACGCTGAACGCGGTTTCATTGGTCAACTTGGTGATGGCGGTTGGGATTTCGGTGGAGTTTTGCTCCCATCTCGTTCACAGCTACACAAAAAGCGCCAAATTTACTAAAGTTGAGAGATCAGCTGATGCCCTGGTACATATGGGCAGCTCTATCTTCTCTGGCATCACATTGACCAAATTTGGAGGGATTATCGTCTTAGGGTTTGCCAAATCGCAAATCTTTAAGGTGTTCTATTTTAGAATGTACCTGGGGATAGTGCTTTTCGGTGCTGCCCACGGGCTTGTCTTTTTACCAGTTTTACTTAGTTTTATAGGTAAGTCTCTGAGAGTCTAGTGTTGGATGACGGATGTGAAAAGTGTAATTTGTGCTTGGTTATCATGCTATTATATTTCATTGTCAAGCTTGAATTTGAATTTTAAGTTACTTGAGGCATGCTAGTAAAATTGAATGCTTGAATATTAAGTTTGCAGCTAATGTACTAAACCTAATTAACCTTAGTACAAAGTTTTCAATAATGATTCAGAAAGTCATGTAATCATATAAAGGATTTATGGCAACTTTTTTTACATTAGAATGTATCAGAAATATTGAAAATTGGCGTTTTTGTATATGATCGTATGAAAGCAAAGTTTATACTTTTGGTTATACCAGAAATTGAGCTATACCTTCTAGTTTGTAGTGAAAGATCATGCACGAGATGCATTTTTTATGAAATTTTAATTAAGTTTTGTATATGGATAACCTCAAGTTTCCAAATATTTTGTGAATACATGACTTCAAATCACTTAGCTTAGAATTAATCATTTTCGATAGCACTGTATGATTGTTGAAAAAATTGGGTTTTGACTTATCATACTAATGATTGAATTTGTTTTATGCCAAGGGGACAACGCTATTATTATTAATGAGTTTTATTTTTTCACTAAAATGGTTATATTAAGAATAATTATTTGTAGACGATATTCGCTGGTCATACACAAACGCCCAAAGCGGTTTTATTTCCCAGAGTTACTTATTCATATCGAGTTAAACGATCTTATTTTTTTAGTTAATCATTTTAAGTAATTATTATAATAGAATCCTGGATAAATTTAAAGCATGAGCCACACTTATTTTCATTTTTATTTGTTCAAAGTTTTAAATCGCTCAGATTTGTTTTTTTTTTCCAAATATTTTGACTTTTCTTTCATTCGTTTCTAAAATTTTAATTTTTATTGTCAAATTTCGAGATTCCATTTCGATTTCTACTTGTTGTACCTAATATTTGGACTACATCCGGAATTTGGATGATTTTTGACCTTTTTCGAAATTCAATTTCCAATCTCGATCCCTTTCGAAATTTCTGTTTATTTGTCAAAATTTCGAGATCTTTCAATTTTTCTTTTTATTTCACTTCAAATTTTGAATAAAAACTCTTAATTTGTATCTTTTTCCAAGTAAGTGACTTGCAATTTCGCCTTTCAATTTTGAAAGGTCGAACTTTTTGCAGTTACGACTTTTTCTTGTCAAAATTTTGGGATTTCACTTTAATCACTTTCATTTTTTCTTTTTTTTTACATAAAATTTTGACTAAAATCTGTTGATATTTTAACTTTTTGAAATTTCGTCTCTAAATTCGAAACCTCGACCGAAGGTCAACTGATTTTTTAAAATTTTTATTTTTAAGATTTGGTTTTCGACTTTTACTTTTTTTATATAAAAATTTGGGTCAACTCGGAATTCTGATATTTTTTATTGTTTGAAACTTCGAATTTTTACTTCGGGAATTTAGGTTTTTTTCTAAATCTCCACTTTTTTCTTGGAATTTTCCGATTTTACTGTCAGTTTTTGGTCTTTTTTTCTAAAAATAACTTTTTTGTAATTTAAACTAAATTCTTACTTTTTTTTACGTAAAATTTTAATTTTATTATTTTTTTTATTTATTATTATTATTATTTCAAAGCTTCTGTTTAATTATCAAAATTTCGAGATCTTTCAATTTTTCTTCTTGTTTTCACTTACCATTTTGAACAAAAACTCGAAATTGTTCTCTTTTTCTATTTAAGATTTCTTTGACTTTTTTTGAAATTTCGCCTTTCAATTTTGAAATATCGAACTTTTTTCGCAATTACGACTTTATGTCAAAATTTTGGAATTTCACTTTCAGTTTTTTTTTCATTACATACAATTTTGACAAAAATCTCTGTTTTTTTATTGATTCTTTAAATTTTTGAAATTTCGCTTCTAATTCGAAACCTCGACCTTTTTTTTTTTCGAAATTTCCACTTTTTTTGTTGTTAACATTTCCGGATTTTACTTTCATCTTTTTTCGACTATTAATTTCGAAATCTCTACTCATTTTTGCATTTTTCGATTTTTTTATCAAAGCTTCGAGATTTTATTTTAAATTTCTACTTTTTTTTATAAAATTTTAAATAAAAACTCGAAGTTATTATTTTTTCCTCAGCATTTAAAACAAATGAAATTTCGTCTTTCAAGTTTCGAAATATCGACCTCCTTTTTCAAAGTTTCACTTTGTCAATATTTCGAGGTTTCATTTTTTTATTTCTTTGTAAAATATTGACTAGAATCTCGAATATTTAGTTTTTTCCGAATATTTTAAATTTTTGTTAAACTTTGACCTTAAATTTAAAATCTCGACGTTTTCTCGAAATGTCGATTTTTTAAAAATTGTGATTTTTTTTGAAAATGTGTTTTTTTTTTGAAAATAGAACATCAGAATTTCGTGCAATAATATTTCAGAAAATTCCAAATTGTCATTTGTTGCTTTTTTTTAGTTTCATTTCGATTTTTTGAAGTTTCGACTTTTAATTTCCAAACTTTGATTCCTTTTTAAAATGTTGGCTTGTTTTTTTTTAAATTTTTACATTTTTTAGATAAAATGTAGACTACACTTTGAAATTTTTGTTTTCTAAATACCTTTTTTGAAATGTCGATTTTAGTGCTGATGTTCTGGACCTGGAACTTTTCTCCAAATTTGGATGTTATTTAGAAATTGTATTTTGTTAAACACATCTTTCAAATAAGTTATTGAATTTTTTATATCATTAAAATTGACGTAAAGTTCATGTTTTAGAACATTTTAAACACTCAAAAAATTGTTGCACCACATTGCAAACAGGAGAAAAATCTTTGAATGTTTTTTTCCAAATTTTCTGTTTTTTTTTATGCTCATTCCCCTTATTTATGCAGATTTCTGTTATGTTTATGAAACACCCCTATCGGAAGGTACTTATCTATTCCATGGGACCTACTGGTATGTTGTATCGTCCACTTTGGGACCCGGTGATTTATCAAAAAATTAAATGATTTACAATTTCGAAAAATTATGAATGTTCTTAGCGCTTTAATTTTGTCCAGGAGTCGTCAAAATGATATAATGGCATTTTTTTAACCCAAACCATAAAGAGCACTAAAGCTATGGGGCTGTAGGTACCAACATGTAATATATTAGACTTGCTAATATACTTTAAGGAAAAACCGTGCAAGCTCTGGATCTATAGTGAAAATATTGCTAATTCCATTCCTTTTTTTTACTTGTGGAACTGGAACTCCCCCAAAATCGATCAAAAAGGGCTTAAATATTGCATTTTAATAATTTTTACTTTCTTGATGTTTGTGGTGCTTGCTCGTTTTAT
This sequence comes from Dastarcus helophoroides, assembly GCA_028583605.1. Classification (NCBI taxonomy): domain Eukaryota; kingdom Metazoa; phylum Arthropoda; class Insecta; order Coleoptera; family Bothrideridae; genus Dastarcus; species Dastarcus helophoroides. The sequence goes on from CM053328.1 coordinate 7,683,375, forward strand.
CGTATTTGCATGGCTTTAATCCTTGCCAAGACAAGAAATTCTTATCGTTTTAGCTTCTATGCTACTTTATATCGTTTAGCCCCAATTTTAGTGTGCTAGTACAAAATAGTTCGCGCTTTAGTAGTATGAAACTGTAAGCCTAATGTTCTCCGATTTATTACTTATTACGTAAATTAATGTATGCAAGCAAATTATACAAAAAACAATTTAAGATTTGAGTGTAATGAGTGATTGCATGTGTGGTGTGGCAAAATTATACTAAAGAGGTATGCAACTAAGCATGTGGTTATGTTAATGCAGGAGCACCACTGAATAAAGAAAGGTTGGCGAGAAACAGGGAGTTAAACGACGATCCTTACCAGGAAACCGAATTCGGCAGAGTAAGAATTTCATGTCTTTGAAAAATTTTACACCAAGAAAGAAACATTTACGAATCAAATCATCAAACGAAGAACAGTTCACGATAAGACTGGCTTTTTTATCGATTGCCAAATTGCCTTTTACTTGAAAGTCTTGGTTTCTGGGTTTGATTTGCATCAGGGGTGCTTTGAACCAGGGTTGCTTTGCTGAAATTTCATCACTCGGTGCTGAGGACATCTTCAGGACTGACACTGAACTAAAGCTTCAGCACTGCGTCGCGAAATCCCGGCAAAGTAGCGGGTTCAACTCCGACCAAAGGATGGCTTCAATCCAGAAAATTAGCTGGTTCAACCCCAGCGAATTAGCGGGTTCAACCCCAGCGAATTAGCGGGTTCAACCCCAGCGAAGTAGCAGGTTCAACTCCAGCGAATTAGCGGGTTCAACCCCAGCGAATTGGCAGGTTCAACCCAAAAGAGTAGAAGATTTTCAAACTTAGATCTGAGGAAGCTTCCATGTAACTTTTAACTTTAACTTGACTGTTCGAAAAATGGTTTTTTATTGATGAAACTTTAGAAATTACCTTCCACTCTGTTGTCATTTTCTTTTAGATACTTGCAGTGGTATATACAAATTTTAGAAAATTTTAAGCGCTTCTTTCTTGGTGTAAGATGATTTGTGTCGTAGCTAATAGTTTACTAACTTCATTTTTGTAATTTTCATTAACATGATTGTGCCTTCATGAAAGAAAAAAAAAATCGTAGCGATATGTATATTATTAACCATTGCAATTTGATTCTCGAAAATTGTAGTTTAAATTGTTTAAACTCAAAAGTTTATTTTTTTATAAACACTGTTTTTTCGAAATTAATTTTTTGTCCAAATTCCGATTTTAATTTTGTTCGTTTTTACGTTTTTTTTAAAGTTTCGACTTACTTTTTTTTCCAAAACTTCTCCCTTCAAATCGAAACTTACATGTAACTAGTTGATACCTGCGCCTTCATTTATGTGAAAAAAGAGGAAGGATTCTTTGGTCACTCCTTTGAAAATTCCTACTTTTTTGAAGAATTCAATTTTTATTGAAAATTTCGACTTATTTCCAAAATTTCGACTTATTTCCAATATGTCGACGTTTTAAAACACCTACTTTTTTCATAAAGTCGATCTTTTCTGGTTCGACCGAAATTTCATTTTTTTCTAGAAGTTTTGAATTGATTTTGAAAATTTCAACTTTTTTTAAAATTTTTACTTTGAAAGTTCCAACTTCTTCAAAATTCTGCCTTATTTAGATATATTTTGATTTTTTTTTTTGAAATTTTCAGCTCTGAAAATTTCCACTTTTTTGAAGAATTCAATTTTTATTGAAAATTTCGACTTATTTCAAAAAACTTGCAACTTTTTCAAAATTTTGACTTTGAAACATCCCAACTTCTTCAAAATTCTGTCTTATTTGGATATATTTTGATTTTTTTGAATTTTTTACTTTTTATAACTTTTGTCCTTGATAAATGTTTTATTTTTTGAAATTTTCAGCTCTTGAAAATTTCTACTTTTTTGAAGAATTCAAGTTTTATTGAAAATTTCGACTTATTTTATAAATTTTGTCTTATTTCGAAAATTTCGATATTTTAAAAAATTCACTTTTTTCACAAGGTCGATCTTTTCTCGTTCGACCAAAATTTCCTTTTTTTTTTTAGAAATTTTGATTTCATTTTGGAAATTGCAACTTTTTTCAAAATTTTGACTTTGATAATCCCAATTTTTTCAAAATTCTGTCTTATTTGGATATATTTTGATTTTTTGAATTTTTTACTTTTTATAACTTTTGTCCTTGTTAAATGTTTTATTTTTTGAAATTTTCAGCTCTTGAAAATTATTACATTTTTGAAGAATTTACTTTTTATTGAAAATTTGGACTTATTTTATAAATTTCGTCTTATTTCGAAAATTTCGACATTTTAAAAAAACCCACATTTTTCACATGGTCGATCTTTTCTCGTTCGACCAAAATTTAATTTTTTTCTAGAAATTTTGACTTGATTTTAAAAATTGCAACATTTTTTTAAAATTTTGTCTTTGAAAATCCCAACTTCTTCAAAATTCTGTCTTATTTGAATATATTGTAACGCAATGTAAATAGATGAAATAGGATTTAGGATAGAATTGTAGAATTTAGTAAATAAAAAAGGTTTCTAGAAGGTTCTGATAAGGGGAAAGCGGCCGCGATAACGAAACAAACGGCAGATAAGCGTTCCAGAAATTTCGGCATTCGATAAGCCTTATCTGCCGAGAATTCTGGAAGAACGCGGGCCGAAACTATAAAAAGGCGGTCAGTTTTCCCTCGAGTCAGTCAGTTAGAATCAGTGCAATTAGTAAGTTAGTAGAAGTGAGTTAATTGTAAATTGTGGTGATTCAAGTTGAGTTCAGTAATAAAGTGGGAATAAATCCATCACGTGTATCAATTCGAACCGATAACGCACGTAACTATATTATGATTTTTTTGAATTTTTACTTTTTATAACTTTTGTCCTTGTTAAATGTTTTATTTTTTAAAATTTTCAGCTCTTGAACATTTCCACTTTTTTAAAGAATTCAGTCTTTATTGAAAATTTCGAAATTTTCGACTTATTTCGAAAATTTCGACATTTTAAAATACCTACTTTTTTCACGAAGTCGATCTTTTCTCGTCCGAACAAAATTTCATTTTTTTTTTCAAAATTTTGATTTGATTTTTAAAATCGCGACTTTTTCAAAATATTAACTTTGAAAATTCCATCTTCTTCAAAATTCTGTCTTATTTGAATATATTTTGATTTTTTTGAACTTTTTACTTTTTAAAACTTTTGTCCTTGTTAAATATTTTATTTTTTGAAATTTTCACCCTTTTCGAAATTTTCCTTTTCAATTTATCAATTTTTTTTTAAATATTTTGAGCTTATCTCGAAATTTTAAAATGTTTAGAAAAGTTCGGCTTATTTTAAATGTTTGCCCTTATTTTTGAAAATGTTGACCTTTTTTGAAATTCAAACCCGAAATTTCAATTTTTTTGCAAATCTGACTTTTTAAATCCGATTTTTTCAAAATATTTCAATTCTTTTTGAAAATATGAATTTTTTAAAGTTTAAACTTTTGCAAACATTAATTCTAGAGTGTTTGCTTTTTTTTTAATTTGACTTTTTTTCAAAATTTTAACTTTCTCAAAATTTTGACTTCCTTTCAAAATTTTGTCTCTAAAAGTGATGACTTTTTTAGCAAGTCTACCTTCGGTTTTTATTGAAAATTCTCAAACATTTTCCGACTTTTTTTAACATTTCGTCTTTATATTTTGAAAACTTCGAAATCCAAGTGTTCTTATTTTTTTAGTTTCCACTGTTTTCAAAGGTTTACTTATTTTATTAATCGCAAGACTTTTTCAGTTTCTCTTTTCTTTAGGATTTTGATTTATTTTCTGCATTCTGAATTTTTTAAAAACGTTCACCATTTCGATGTTTTCTCAAAATTGTTATTTTTTTTTTCAAAATTTTGTTTTTTTGTCAAAATTTTGGTTTTTTTCTATAAATTTGATCATGTTGAAAAACTGACCTTTGAAAATTCTACCCTTTTTTTAAATTTGTATCTTGGTGCAAATTCTGACAATTTTACGCAGTTTTGACCTTTTTTGAAAATTGTTACTTTTTTCGAAAATTTCGACTTTTTCTCGAAGTTTCGACTTTTATGCAGTAAACTGAACTTTCATTTGCAATATTCGATTTTCTTTAATATTCACTTTTTTTGAAAATTGAATTTTTCTCCAAATTTCAATATTTTTAATATTATCGAATTTTTTTCAGAATTTTCATTATTTCCTTTGAAAATTTTGACTTTTTCAGAGTTTGATTTTTTGGGAAATTTCTTCCTTTTTTCAAAATTTCGACTTCTTGTAAAAATTTTGACAAAGCTTTTTTCTCAATATTTCAATTTTTTATTTCAAGATTTTGGATTTTTTATAAATATGATTATGCTGAATTTTTTTTTTTGTAATCCTTTACTTTTTTACAAAATATTCACTTTTTTCCGAAAATTGCTACTTTTTCTCGAGGTTTCGATTTTTATGTAGTAAATTGAACTTTCAATTGCAAAATTCGATTTTTTTTCAATTTTCACTTTTTTGAAAAATTGAATTTTTCTCCAAATTTCCGCCTTTTATCATCAAAATTTTGACTTTTCCTCAAAGCTATAAGTTTTTTCAGAATTTGATTTTTTTGGAAAATTTCTTCCTTTTTTCAAAATTTCGATTTTTTCTTCAACATTTTTTTTTAATAAATAGGTTTATGTTGAAACATTTTTTTTGGAAAACCTTTACCTTCTTTCAAAATATTATTTTTTTTTGAAAATTTCCACTTTTTATCAAAAATTTTGACTTTTTCTCGAAGTTTCGACTTTTGTATAGTAAATTTGAGAAATTCCACTTTATTCCGAACATTTTTACCTTTTTTGAATAATTGATTTTTTTTTCAAAATTGTCACTTGAAAATTCACGATTTTTTTCAGAATTTTCACCTTTCTTAAGAATTTGGTACATTTCATCCTCTTTTAAACGTTTCAACTTGTAAAAATTTTGACTCGTAGCTTGTTTCTCAAAATTTCGTTTTTTTTTTTCAAAATTTTGGTTTATTTTTTTATAAATATTATGTTGAAACAACAACTATTTACTATTTTTTTCAAGTTTTAATTTTTTTTTTAAAAAATTCTGTCATTGTTTCAAAAATTTTGTCTTTTTCTGGAAGTTTCGACTTTTGAGTAATAAGTTTGAGAAATTCGAATTTTTCCGAAAATTTTTACTTTAAAAAAAATGATTTTTTTTTAAATTGCCACTTTTTAAAATTCTTGAATTTTTTCAGAATTTTCACCTTTTTTTAAAAAAATTAGAAACTTCCTTTTTGTTCAAAATTTCGATTTCTTTAAAAATGTTGACACAAAGCTTTTTTCAACATTTCTATTTTTTTAAATGTTGGTGTTTTTAATAAATATTATTATGTTGAAACATTTTTTTTTTGAAAACATTACCTTTTCAAAATATTTACTTTTTTTGAAAATTTCCACTTTTGTTCAAACTTTGTACCATTTTTTCAAGTCTTAACTTTTTTTTTTGAAAATGCTGTTTTTTTGTTTCAAAAATGTTGACTTTTTCTCGAAGTTTCGTCTTTTCTATAGTAAATTGGAAAATTCGAATTTTTTCCGAAAATGTTTACCTTTTTTGAAAAATTGATTTTTTTTCAAAATCGCCACTTTTTGAATTTCTTCAGTTTTTTCAAAATTTTCACCTTTTTTAAAAGTTGGAAAATTTCTCCCTTTTTTTTTCAAAATTTCGATTTTTTGTAAAAATTTTGACACGAAGCCTTTTTCAGCATTTCGGTTTTTTTATTTCAAATTTTTGTGCCTTTTTAATAAATATGATTATGTTGAAACATTTTTTTGAAAATCTTTACCTTTTTTCAAAATATTCATTTTTTTTTAAATTTCCACTTTAGTTCAAACTTTATATCATTTTTTCAGGTCTTAACTTTTTTTTTTGAAGAATTTGTCTGTTTCAAAAATTTTGTCATTTTCTCGAAGTTTCGACTTTTGTGTAGTAAATTTGAGAATTTCGACTTTTTTTCGAAAATTTTCTCCCTTTTTGAACACTTGATTTCTTTTAAAATGGCGACTTTTTGAAATTGTCGAATTTTTTAAAAATTCCTACGCATTTATCATCAAAATTTGGACCTTTTTCGAAGTTATGCTTTTTCCAGAATTTGTAGTTTTTTCAAAATTTTTATCTTTTTTAAAAGTTCGACTTGTGAATACTTCCACATTTTTTCAAAATTTTTGTGAAAGTGTTTTCTCAAAGCTTCGAATTTTGGTGATTTCAACTTTTTGAAAAATTTGCCAGTTCCAGAAATATTTTAATCTTTTTTGAAGAATCTAATCGTCCAAATTAGGAATTTTAAATTTTGAACGAATTCAAGACAAATTTCGATTTTAAAGCTGCTATTTTAAAAAGGAGCATTTTTCAAAGTTTCGCTGAAATATTTCAAAAAAAAAGCCTAAATTAAGAAGTATTTTCTAACAATAGGAAATGTGGGGAAACATTTTTTTAAAACATTTTAAAGTTTCTTCTCGAAATTCCATTTCCAAATTTTGACTTTAAATTAAAAATTTCGAAAAAGTTTTGTAGAAATTCAAAGGTTTTTTGACTTTGATCCCCGTATTACAACTTTAGTCTAGAAATTTTAACTTATGAAAATTCAACTTCAAGTTTAAAAAAGTAATTCATAAAAAGTCAAAACATGCACTAATCAGCCGCAAAAATTTAGATAAATTTGACTCATTGATCAGCGATAACAGCTTTCAACGCTTGTAGGTAACTTTAAATACGATCTTAGGTATTATTCATTACATAAAAATCGCCGCTCTGCTAATGCCCATTTTTAGTATCTTAGAGGCTGTGTTTTGAAAAATCCTCTTAGTGCTCACCTACGGATTACGGAAACACCTGTATGAAATTTCATGACCCTAGACGCATAGTTTGGACTGTACGTTGTCTGTCAGTCATTGCTTAGAAATTTATTAAATAGATTTATTTTTCTGTTTTTTTCCCTAAATTTTGACTTTCTTCAATTTTAGATACTTGCAAGTATCGATTTTTTTCTGGAAATTTGCAGTTTTAACTAAATTAATTTCGACAACTGATGGTGGTGTAATTGGAACTATAGTCACCAGGCCATAGTTTAAGCATTTTCTTTTAAGTAGGATCATAGTAATAATTTTCGAGATTAATCTGCATGTAATGCAATGGTTAATATCCCTAGTTTAGATGTTATGTTATCAGCTTTGCTTATTTCTAATTTTTTTTGGTTTTCTTCAGGCGTGATGCATAGACGTACAGGACGCGACCCAGAACCAGAACCTACAGCTGTGTCGCCTTTGTTGCCATCCACTTCGGGCGCACACTACAATGCTATAAGTCCCGAATACACATAAAATGTACTAGTTTCCAAACTTTTTTAACTGTGTTTTTATGATAGCTTTAGTTAATTGCGTCTTTACATTGTGAATTATCAGTTATGAAATAAAAAAAAAATAGTAATAAACAACTCGAATGCTGATCGGTCAAAAAAATGGCAGCTCAATTTACTGTCTGAAGACGCAGTTAAACAATTAAATGTGCCTAGTCGCTATAAATTGGGGGTATCTAAGTTCAGACAGCGACAATATAATATTTTTAATAATTCAACATATTTTCCAATAAAAAATGGTGTGATCTTAGTTGTTAGAACTACTATTGTCGAAGTTTGAACACCTTTTATACCTTACTCTTTTTTACTATTTATATATAAATTTTTCTCTGTTTTTGTAACCGAAAAATATATTTATTGGTGTTTTTTCCTCAAGACTGCGGTATTTAATGAACTAACTTATCTGATTAACAGAATTTAATAGAAAGGGGAGCCAAATATCATAATCGTCGATTTTTCCTGCTAAATTTTCTGAACAAGTACAAAAAAATTAACTAATTACTTAGTTATTTAATTGAAACCAATAGTTTGGCTCTGCTTTCTTAAACGTTTTGTATCCAAAGTCAGTATTTGCTTTCTGTACTTATACAATCAATCTTTCTCCGATCCATATCAGTTGAAGGAATTTCAAATTTAATAAACCAAACGAAATTATCGTTTTATAAACTCGAACTGATATGTACGGCAAAATGCTTGCTGGTTGTTGAATGGATATGCTTGTTTGAATGTCATAATGAAATTTTGTTGTATATAAGTTTAATAAACGCAAATTTCTTGATTGTATTAACATGTTTTTTTTAGATAGAAAATAGTCGTCCATTAATTTAAGTAGGAAAATGCTCATTATTTAGTTTTATTTTTATTACAGGGTGCTTTATTTAGTAACTTCTACTTTAGATCTTATTTTGCACATTCCTAAAAAATATATGGATTTGCATTTTGTCTATATATTTTTTACTTTATATATGTAGAAAGTATGTACAGCTAAACTGAATTTATAAATAAATATCTATTTTTAACTCTTGTTTTTTTGTGGTTGATTAAATAACTGATTGGTTAAAAATCAATGAAAATATTTATTAAGAAATTAAAAAATATTAGGTAACACTTATAATATTAAATCAGACTTCAGGTGAATAGTTTTCAAATGTCATCGTTATTTTCATCATGAAAAAATTCCGCTAGCGGTCCAAATAAGTAAACGGCCGGGCAGTTGTCATCTGGGTTGCCCAGGAATTGAGCGTATAACTCCTGATAACGTGACAGGGTCAAGCCACCTCTTCTTCTGTCATCATCCTTAAAAAATGGAACATATATGTCGGCGCCACCTACGCCTATGGTTGGCCGCTAGTTTATTTTTGCATAAAAGCTACTAGTAGAGACTTTTAAGTTATGTTTTTGCCTAGAATAGTACTAATTGTAAGATTGTAGCTTTAAGATGGGAATAAAGGGAAGGAGGAAAACACGTGCTGGTGGTCGGCACGGAGGGAACGCGGGTGGAGGATAAGAGGGCAGTCTAGGGAGAACTGTGGTGCACACCACCCGCGGCCTCTCAGTTTTCTATCGTTAAATCCGTTAAAGCTGTTTTTTTGATAACATGTCTCGGCGGTCTAATCACCCAATTAAGAGCTCCATTCCGAAATCAGAAGTGGGATCGGGATTGCCAAAAAGACGTGTTGAATCATCGAGTGAAAGTGATGAGAGTGATTACGTGCGTACTGCGTTTACCGCGCGTGAGAGCCCTGATGTTATGCTCGCACGAATTCAGCATTTAGAACGACAGCTTGCCTCAACATCAACTCCGCCGGCAAGTGCAAGCGCACCGATAAATGTAAAGCTACCTGAGTTCGACCCGAGCTCTAAATTTGCTGACCCCGAAGGATGGTGTGCCCTTGTCGATTTATGGGTCGAAAAAAACAAACCAGATACCATGGAATTTGTCATGTTATTATCTGCGGCATTAAAGGGGGAAGCTGGAAGCTGGTTTATTTCGACAAGACCTACAGAAAAGGATTGGATGGCCCTAAGAACCGAATTTTTGGCTGTTTTTGCAAAACCCATCGATTTACTGGAACAATTTTCTGAAGCCGTTAATGGTAAAAGGGACGCTGCAGAAGATACTCCCTTAATTGATGAGATGTTGCACTCAATGCGGACCGTACTGCAGCTACAGAAAAGCTGTGAAACCAACGAAGCCTTTGCTGTACTAGTTGCCTGTTATTTCGGTTCCACTCGCAATGATTTAGTGAGGCGGAGGTATCATGTTGAAGTTCCACGAGATGCTAAAAGTATGTGCACCATGGTACAGGGGAGACTTGGTAAACGTCCGGCGCTATTTCCCTCTGGTCATCATACCGGATTGAAGCGCCGGGCTTTATCACCGCCTCCCCATTACAAGAGGCGCAATCAATTTAATGGAAACTGCCATGACTGTGGGCGAACAGGACATCGATCTCGACAGTGCCCACGACGTCGTGATTCGGCCGTCACATCGTCTGGATTTGGTGCCGCCACTTCAAAAACGGTGACCTGTTTCACTTGTGGAAAACCAGGTCACATCTCGCCAAATTGCCCTGACAGCCAGCGAAAATCAAAACGTGATCGTGAAGTGATCCAGAAGCACATCAACCTTTGTGAGAAACGAACCGGACCAGTTGGAGAACTAAAACTTGGATCTGGTGAGCTCTTTCCTTTTCTGTTTGATACTGGTTCAGATTGCTCTCTAATTAAGGAAACTGTTGCTAACCATTTTAATGGAAGACGTTTTAATAATTTAACCTCACTAAGAGGCATTGGTAATGGCTGTTTTCTTTGTCAGACCCAAATTTTGACAGTAGTTGAAATTCAAGGACTTTTTGTTGAAATTTTATTTTTTGTAGTACCTGATGACTTTATGTTAGCTAAAATTATAATTGGTAAGGATTTATTACAACAAAACATCAATGTTCGTTTTAATTCAGATGGCTTGGTTTTTACTCGCGAAAATAAGATTCAAATTTGCCAACAGGAAAAGATCAAATTCGATAAAATTAAGACAGATTTACAGGGCGATGATAAGAAAAAATTAGTCGAGTTATTATTGAAGTACCAGGACCATTTTATTGCTGGTATTCCCTCTAAGCGAGTGAACACAGGTAGTTTGGAAATTCGGTTGAAAGATCCAAATAAATTTGTACAGCGTAGACCCTATCGATTGGCTCCTACTGAGCGTGAAGAGGTACGGAACAAAATAGCTGATCTTCTACGAGCCAATGTTATACGACCTAGCAGTTCCCCCTTTTCAAGTCCAACTCTTTTGGTAAAAAAGAAAGACGGTTCAGATCGTCTTTGCATAGACTATCGCGAACTTAATGCCAATACCGTCCCAGATAAATATCCCTTGCCGTTGATTGCTGACCAGATTAACCGATTGCATGGAGCTCATTATTTTTCATCCCTTGATATGGCCAGTGGTTTTAACCAAATTCCGGTTCACCCTGACTCTATTGAGAGGACAGCTTTCGTTACACATGATGGTCAGTATGAATATTTAGCCATGCCCTTTGGTTTAATGAACGCACCTGCTGTGTTCCAGCGTGCTATAGATAAAGCATTGGGTGAACTTCGAAATACAATTGCCATTGTTTATATAGACGATATTTTAATACCTTCATCATCAATATCTGAAGGTCTAGAACGCCTACAAATTATCATTGCAACACTTGCGAAAGCTGGTTTCTCGTTCAATATTAAGAAATGCAGTTTTTTTAGATTGGAAGTTGAGTATCTCGGTTTTTCTGTCCGAGCAGGAGAACTGCGTCCAAATTTTCATAAAACATCAGCTCTTATCGATTCACCCGTACCGCAAACACCCACTCAAGTTCGCCAATTTTTGGGTTTAGCGTCATATTTTCGACAGTTTATCCCAAATTTCTCGGTAATAACTGCTCCTTTGTATCAGCTGGTTTCAATTTCGCGCAAAAAATTAAATGGCTACCTCAACATGAAGAAGCACGGACTAAACTCATTCAGTTTCTGACTTCCGAACCAGTGTTAATGATCTTCAACCCCGACCTCCCCATTGAACTTCATACTGATGCAAGCGCTGAAGGTTATGGTGCAGTGCTTTTGCAAAGGAAAAATTCCAAGCTTCACCCGGTCGCTTATTATAGTAAACGAACTACAGGACCAGAATCGCGTTATCACTCCTATGAGCTTGAGACGCTTGCAGTGGTTAATTCTGTTAAACATTTTCGGCACTTTCTGGTAGGACACCATTTCACGGTTTTTACTGATTGTAACTCACTTAAAGCGTCTCGCACTAAACATGATTTGACTCCTAGAGCACATCGTTGGTGGGCCTTCTTGCAAGCGTTTAATTTTGATTTGGTTTATCGTGAAGGGAAACGAATGAAACACGCAGATTTCTTTTCCCGGAATCCTACGTCAAGTACAAAATCACAGATAAGGTGTAATAGTAATTATATAAATAACATTCAAGCTCTTGATCTTTTCAAGGACTGGTTGACTGTGGCCCAGCAACGAGATGATACGGTGTTAAAAATAATTAATGATTTTAAAGCAAATGACCTTGATTCTGACATAGCTAAAACGTACGACATCCGTTCTAATACTTTGTTTCGAAAAATTCAACGTGGTCACCGTTCACGTTATTTGCCAGTTGTTCCAAAGTCAATGATTTGGTCAGTAATTAATCACGTACATACTGATCTGCAGCATTTAGGTTGGGAAAAAACTTTGGATAAATTGTACGAGCTTTATTGGTTTCCGAAAATGTCGCGAATTGTCAGAAAATTTATTGAAAATTGTATAGTTTGCAAAACTTCAAAAAGTAAATCTGGTAAAAATCAAATTCAAATCCATCCAATACCAAAAGTTTCACAACCTTGGCATACTGTTCACGTTGATATTTCCGGAAAACTGACAGGGAAAAGTGACACCAAATCATATGTGTTTGTTGTCATAGATGCCTTTTCTAAATTTGTCATGCTTCAACTGATCCATTCTTTAACTGCCGATTCAGCTGTTAGTTGTCTAAAGGAATTTACCTATTTGTTTGGAGCCCCTTTACGCATAATCAGTGATCAAGGGAGATGTTTCACCAGTAGTGAATTTCGTGGTTTCTGTTCTGGTTACAATATTGACTTGCATTTCATTGCTCATGGTACAAGTCGAGCTAATGGACAGGTGGAGCGGGTAATGAGAACCTTGAAGAACATGTTAACTACTGTTGAAACAGCCAGCGAAGAACATTGGCAAGATAGCTTAGGTAAAGTTCAACTCGCTTTAAATAGTACAAAACACAGAGTTACCGAATTTAGTCCAGCCGAGCTTTTATTTGGTACTACAATACGATCGTTAGGGTTACAAAAAATTAGTCATCAACCAATGGCTACTGACGAGGATGATCTTCCCCTGTCAGAAATTCGCCGAATAGCAAGCGAGAATATTGTTAAACAATCTAAGTATGATGCAGTGCGGAAAAACCTTGGAAAAGCCATTATTAAGCCGTTTTTAGTGGGCGATTTTGTATTCAGTAAAAATAATGAACGAATGATTTCCAAACTGGATCGCAAATATAGAGGACCGTTTAAAGTAGTTAAAGTTTTAGAAAATGATCGCTATGAAGTAATGAAGTCCACAGATAAAGGTAAGAGCAGAATCTTTAAGTTTGCACATGATCAGCTCACAAGCGTGCCTCAGGGGCAAGGTGAAATATCCCTTGATTCAGATTTGGATGCTAATAGTCAGAATGGGCCTGTGTCGGCGGATCTGGCCTCCTAGCCGATTTAAGAGGTAAATTTATTCAAGCCGAGTCTATCACACCTAATTTAATGATAATGCCGATGATGTTCATGATGTTGATCATGATGATGATAATGACGATGTTGATCGTGATTATTTTGATGATGTTCATGATGTTGATCATGATGATGATGATAATGACGATGTTGATCATGATGATGATAATGACGATGTTGATCGTGATTATTTTGATGATGTTCATGATGTTGATCATGATGATGATGATAATGACGATGTTGATCGTGATGATGCCGATGATGTTCATGATGTTGATCATGATGATGATGATAATGACGATGTTGATCGTGATGATGCCGATGATGTTCATGATGTTGATCATGATGATGATGATAATGTCGATGTTGATCGTGATGATGCCGATGATGTTCATGATGTTGATCATGATGATGATGATAATGGCGATGTTGATCGTGATGATGCCGATGATGTTCATACTGTTGATCTCGGTAATGATGATGATGTGGATCATGGTGATGATGATGATCTTTATGTTGTTAATAATGATGATAATTATGATGATGCAATATTTCTTTAAATTGTTTAGAGTCGTAGCTAAATTTTGTAGCTAATTTACTTAAATATTGTGGTAGGAGACTGTGATAGACCGGTTTGGAAGACTGAAGAAAATAATAATAACAGTGTGTCAGGATAGCCGAATGGTGCTAATTACAAATTGTTTGTTGTTACAGGTGCTTTTCTGTAAATGTGCCCGAGGACGTGCACTCTGTCAGAATGGCCGTGTCGGCGCCACCTACGCCTATGGTTGGCCGCTAGTTTATTTTTGCATAAAAGCTACTAGTAGAGACTTTTAAGTTATGTTTTTGCCTAGAATAGTACTAATTGTAAGATTGTAGCTTTAAGATGGGAATAAAGGGAAGGAGGAAAACACGTGCTGGTGGTCGGCACGGAGGGAACGCGGGTGGAGGATAAGAGGGCAGTCTAGGGAGAACTGTGGTGCACACCACCCGCGGCCTCTCAGTTTTCTATCGTTAAATCCGTTAAAGCTGTTTTTTTGATAACATGTCTCGGCGGTCTAATCACCCAATTAAAAGCTCCATTCCGAAATATATTAATGACATAAATAATGATAGAAACCGACTGAAGTTTTGCTTTTGATCCAAAAATTCTCAAATTTCAAGTTTAAACTTGCCATTTTCAGAAAAAACATCGAACATTTCAGAAATCCCGAAATTTATAAAGTGAATTCGAGATTAAAATTGAAATTTCGATTGTAGGTAAAGTTAAAATTTTTAAGTCTCGACTGAAAACTTGTATAAAGTAAGAAAAACTTTAGCGTTTTTTGTTGTAGATTTAGATTTAGAATAAAACTATTCTCCATTTTTAAGTTTCAAATATAGACACTGAATTTTGCCAAAACACTCCCAAGAGGAAAAAATGTAAAGTTCGCTATTTCAAATTTTAAAAGGAAATTTCTAGAGAAATGTAGTGTAGTAATATTAAATTCCAAATTTCTAGAAAAAAGTCTCAAACTTTAGGATAAAGATCGACAATGAAAGGTCAAATAAAAATGTCTAGAGAAAATTTTAATTTCGAGTTTTAGGTCGAAATTTTAGAGAAATAATTAAAAATTGCGTTCAGAATTTTAAGAAAGCAAAACATTTCGAAAAAAATTAATTTATGTGATAAAAATGTTCATAACATTTCGACTTTGTTCTAAAATTGTCAAACTTTCGAAATTAAACTGGAATATTTAAAATTTTCTGAGAGTTTCAACAGTCAAACCTGAAATTTTAGATAAAAATTTCTAGAAAAAATCTGAATTTTGATGTTAAGGTCGAAGATACGATGAAAAAATCCAACACTTTGAGTTTAAATGTGAAATGTTGAAAACACTTTTAATAATTAATAAATTAAGTGTCGAAATTTGATTTCTTTGACCACGAAATTTCAATTTTAATTTCAGAATTAAGAGAAAAAAGTCTGATTTCTTAGTTTAAAAATTCCAAACTTTAACTTCCTATTCTGAGACAAAATTCCAAACTTTAACTTCGCATTCTGGGACAAAATTCTCGCTTTAAACGAAGAAAATAAAAATTTCTAATTTCGAAATACTGAGATATAAGTCAAAATTTCGAGGAAAGATCCGAAACGACTTTTTAAATTTTGATCCCGTTTGTCGATTTCGACCTTTTTTGAAAATTTCCACCTTTTTGAAAATTTTACCCCTTCTTAAAAATTCGACTATTTTCAAAATTGCGATTTTTTTGAAGAATTCTGCTTTTTTGAAAATAATTTTTTTCAAAATTTTGATTTTTTAAAGAATTTTACTTTTTTGAAAACACCTTTTCAAAATTTCTCAAAGGTTTGACTTCTCTGAAAATTTCAGTTTTTTTCAAAATTTCAACTTTTTCTCGATAATTTCTTTTAAATTGTACTTCTCTTGAAAATCTTGAAATATTTGGAATTTTATAAATATTTCCAAATTTCGAGTTTTTGCAAAATCTTTTTAAAAATGCTTTTTTTGAAAATTTTTTTTTGCCGAAGTTTTGGCTTTGAATATTTCGATTTTTATCAAAATTACTTATTTAAAAATTTTCATTTCTTTTAAATTTCTAAATTCCGACTTCTCGAAATTTCGACATTTTTGGAAATTCCAGTCTTTTTTCAAAATTCGTCTTTTTATTTGAAAATTGCAACCAATAATATTTGAACAATTTAACTGATTTAACAATTTTTGACTTTTTTTCAAAATTGCAGAACAATTCGACTTTTTTAAAGGTTTTCTTTATTTGCAAAATTTCAGCTTTCCGTAAATTATAATTTTTTTCGAAATTTGGACTTCATTTGAAAATTTCGTGTTTTTTAAAATTTCAACTTTTTCTCCTCAAAATTTCGACTTTTTTACATTCTACTCTCTTGGAATTCCAGACTACTACTACATATCTATTTTGCCTTTGTAAAAAATTTCTGCTCAAAATATTTCGACTATTTCAAAATTTCGAGTTCTTGAAAAACTTATTTTTTTTAAATGTCGACTTTTTGAAAATTTTGTCTTTTTTTCGAAATTTTTAATTTTAAAAATTTCGACTTCTAACAGAATTTCCATTTTTTTCAAATGTTCACATATTTGTTAATTTCGACCCATTTTCAATTTTCTAAGAAATTCCTACTTTTTTGGTAATTGCGATTTTTTTTTGAAGAATTTGACTTTTTTGAAAATTTCCACTTATTACAAAACTTCCACTTTTCAAAATTTTGATTTTTCTCAAAATTTTGACTCATTTTGTTGAACATTTTCGAAATGTTGACATTTCTTTGAAAATTTCGACTTTTTTAAAATTCCAACTTTTTTTAGAAATTTCGACTATTTCAAATATTATTTTGATTTTTTTTTAGAAATTCAACTTTTTTCAAAGTTCCAACTTTTTTCAAATTCGACTATTTTAAGTTTGACCTAATTTTTTTTTACTTTTTCTCCAAAATTAAGATTTTTTAAATTTTGTCATCGAAATTCGATGATTTGTTGAAATCTTGCTTTTTTTAAGTTAAGACATCATTTGAGTATCTTTTTTTTTGTTGAAAACTTCCACTTTTTTGAAAATTCCGACTTTTTTTGAAAATTTTGGAATTTTTCACCATCGCAACTTTTTAATGAATTAGACTTTTTTGAACATTTCCACATTCAAAAATTTCGACTTTTTCTAGAAATTTTAAAAATATTGATTCCCATAATTCCTATTTTTTTCAAATCAAAGTTTCACCTTTTTCTCGAAATTTCGATTTTTTAAATTCTACCATTCTTGAAAAATCTGGATTTCTTAAAAATATTTTAATTCCGATTTTAAACATTTTGACTTGCAAAAATTTCGACTTTTTATCAATATTTTCTTTTTTGAATATTTTCACTTTTTTTCAAAGTTTTGAAGTTTTTTCAAAATTCGGACTTTGATTCTTTATTCAAAATTGCGACTTTTTTTAAAGGATACATACGACTTCCTTCAAAATTTTAACTTTTCTAGAATTTTTGACTCATTTTGTTGAACATTTTGACTTTTAAAATTGCCATCTTTTTTAAAATTTCAACTTTTTCTAAAAATTTCGACTATTTCAAATATTGTTTCCATTTTATTTCGGAAATTCAGGTTTTTTCGAAATTACCACTTTTTTAAATTCGACCATTTTAACTTCATTTATTTTTACTTTATCTCCAAAATTTAGATTTTTTAAATTCTGACATCAAAATATCAATGATTTGTTGAAATCTTGCTTTTTTTAAGTTTCATGTCATTTGAATATCTTTTATGAAAATTTCCACTTTTTTGAAAAATTTGGGCCTTCAGCATTGCAATTTTTTTAATGAATTCGACTTTTTTGAAAATTTCCACGTTCCAAAATTCCTAGTTTTTCGAAATCAAAATTTCACTTTTTCTCGAAACTTCGATTGTTTTTGAATTCCACTTTTCTTGAAAATATGTATTTGTTTTAAATAGTTTAATTCTGATCTTAAACATTTTGATTTATTATCAATATTTTCTTTTTTTTTCAGAATATCACTTTGAAATTTTCTACTTATTTTTTCAAAAATTCGACCCTTTTAATTTTGAATGTAAAAAAAACTTTTTTGATTTTCCAAAATTTAGGTAAGTTTAATTTAGTCAAAATATCGACCTTTGCTAAAATCTTAATTTTTTTAAAGTTTGACCCCATTTAAATCTTTCGACTTTTTTCAAAATTTCCACTTTTGTTCCAACTTTTTGTTATTTTTCGAAGTTTTACCTTTTTTTTTTTGAAAGTTCTGATTTTTTTTCAAAACTGTTGTCTTTTTCTCGATGTTTCGAGTTTAGTGTAATTTTGAAAAAGTCGACTTTTTCTGAAAATTTTTACTTTTTTTAAAACATTGATTTTTTTCAAAGTTGAGACTTTTTTAAATACTCGAATTTTTTCAGGTTTTCACCTTTCTTAAAAATTTCTATCTTTTATCATCAAAATTTGGACTTTGATCCTTATTCAAAATTGCGACTTTTTTTTAAAGAATACGACTTCTTTCAAAATTTCTACTTTTTTTACTCAAAATTTTGACTTCATTTGAAAATTTTGTCCAAAAATTTCTACTTTTTTCGATATTTTGAACTCCTCTTTCAAACTTTGTCGACATTTTCAAAGTTTTATCTTTTTCTCGAAATTTCGACGTTTTTAAATGCTACTTTTCTTAAAAATCTCTAGTTTTTTAAAATATTTTGACCTTTTTAAAAAAATGTCGACTATCTCAAAATTTCGACTGTTATCGACATTTACATTTTTTAGACTACTTTTAAAGTTTTCACTTTAAAAAAAAATCGAACTATTTAACTTTTATACTTTAAATGCTTTTATTTTGAAAATTTTGATTTTTCTCAAAACTAAATTTTTTAGAAACTTTGACTCCAGAAAATTAACATTTTTGGTCCAATTTCTAATTTATTTCTCAAAAATTACCATTGTGTTCACATTTCAAAGTTTCGACTGTTTCTTATAATTTTTACTTTTCGTTGAACATTTAGACTTCTGCAAAATTGCAACTTCTTTCAAAATATTAGCCTTTTGAAAAATGCTATTTTTTTTTAAACTGCGGCTTTTTATAAAGATGTCTTTTTCTCGAAATTTTGATTAAAATTTTTGACTTTTGACATTCGGATTTTCGATAGCAATTTTGAAATTGATTTTTCGAAATTTCGACTTTTTAAAAATTTAGGTTTATTCAAAATTTCGACCTTCTTCCGAATTTTTTTTTTTCTAAAATTTTGAATAATTTTCTGTTTTGAAAATTTAAAATTTCTTGATTTTTATAATTAAACGTTTTTGAAAATTTCGACTTTTTCTCAAAATTTCACGTTTCTCTCTCTTTCTCCTCCTACCCCCTCCGCCATTCCGTCTGTCCGTCGAACTCTTCTCCCCTCCTGCGAAAAATAAGTCATGTATCTATAAAAAGAAATCGAAATTTTTGAAAAGTTGAAATTCTAGAATGTGACATAAAAATTGCAAATTTTAATTTAAAAAAAAATCGAAATTTGGAAAACACTATTTTTGTAAATTTAGGGGCAAAATTTTAAGGAAAGGAATGGTATACCGAAATTTTTATTTTGATCTCAAATTACATCGTTAAGTCGACTGTTTTACTTTTTTTTCTAAGATTTTGTCCTTTAAAATTGTAGAATTGGATTTTTTTTTAAATTTCGACATTTTTCCTTAAGCTCGACAGTTCATATCGATTTGCTTATCGAAATGTTAAGTTCTAAAGATCCGAAAATTAAAATACAAATCTTATCCCCTGAAACCAAGAAAGATTAAAAAACACAACAAAGGTTGCTCTAACGTGTTTCGATATCCAAGCTATCCTCTTCAGAGAGGTACTCCTCTGAAGCTATGAAAGGTAAGGTTGGCTATCAAAACGCGTTAAGAGCAGCAAGGTTGCTCTAACGCGTTTCGATAGCCAAGCTATCATCTTCAGAGAGGAGTCCTCTGAAGGTATGAAAAATAAGATTGGCTATCGTTGGCAACCGTTGTTGTGTTTTTTAATCTTTCTTGGTTTCAGGGGATAAGATTTGTATTTCAATTTTTGAAGATAACCAAGAACCAGTCCGTTCCACCAAAATTCTAAAGGTCCAAATTAGACTTTTTTTTACGTAAAATCTCTCAATTTTACATTTGAGTCTCTACTTTTTTTCAAAGTTAACACTTTGGAAAATTATTCCCATACTTTTCATCGGTAGGCATATGAGACTCTTAAACTTAATAGGATTTCAACTTACACTTAGTAAGTTATTGAAAGCTTCATCGACGACCTCGACGTCATCAATGGCGAACTTAGTGATGCAGTTGAATCTGTACTCATCCGCCGCTATAACCCCATCATCATTCAAGTCGACCATTTTGAAATTGGAATCGATGAACATCTTCATAGCCTGGGGAAAATCTTCATACCTTCGGCCGACACAGCACAATTGAACAGCTTGTTTGAATTCCTCAATCGTTATTTTACCATCCTGCAACAGGTCCTGTATTTTGGACCATAAACCACAAAGTGAAATAAGTGTTTGTATGTGGATCAACCAATTGATTTTACCGTTAAAGTGCCAATCCAAACTGCGTTACTTGTAAAGCGCTGTGGCAGAAGGTTCAGAGAAGCCATTGCTATAATTTAGCTCGAAAAATTTAAAATTCGTGCTGTTTGACAGAGAATGCTGTGTGAAGCGTGAATATTATTAGTAGAGCATAGAATATGGCCGATGGTGAATTCTTTTGATAACCGCTCAGCAATAAGTTCTCTTAAAGAGCTCTTACAGTTAACATTTTTTAGAGTCTGACATCGGGAAATACTGTCAGAAAGTTAATATTATATTAACATAAAGATTTCTCATACTAAAGACATCTATCAAAATTATCTTATAGGTATTTGTTAGATGGTCCTCAATCTGACGACTAAAAAAAAGTATCTAAATGTTAACATTGCTGTGGCTCTTAAAGTTATCGCTATAATGATATCTTTAAGATATCTTTCTAATTTAAGGTGCTGTACGGGTAATATAAGTTCAATCGAATACAGATAATGGTGTAAGGCATTTGCAGAATTACAAAAAATATCAATACATTTGATACTTGCTTTACAAAGCATCATTGCAAATGTTATAGGTGATTATGGTATAATATCTTTTGCATTGAAAATTGATAGTTTACAATGACTTTAAACCGTGTTCTCCAAAGGTCATTTTCCAATTTTATTCTATACACTTAGGGGCCGTTCATAAATTATGTAAGATATTTAAGGGAGGGGGGGGGGGTGTTGATTAATATTATAGTTTCTTACTATAGGGAGGAAGGGTAGAGAATTTGATATTACGTAAAATTTCGAATTAGAAACTTTACCACTTTCGCGCTAAGAAATGGCATTATTGGATAGCGTCATCTGTGCTTTATCTCTCTTACTCGGTATTGAATCTTACAAGAATCATATGTTGTCAGTACTTCTAGACTTTCTACTATTTCGTTGTTGTTCTCGTTGATCGGGGATTCCCCTGATACTTGAAATCTCAAAAATATACCTCATTTCCTTTTAGAATATTTATTTTATCTAACATGTCTGGATACTTACATCCACTGTTATTTAAAGCGTGGGTAGAAGGTTTTCCAGATAAAACACCAAAGGTTTGTCAACAAGACTAATTATTCTGGACAACCAACAAAGAAGTTTTCAAAAATGATGACAATGCTTTCGGAAAATTTGTATTTCAAAAAATAAATGATTTAAAACAGCTTGCTGCTAAGAAAAGAAACCAACATGCTCGGTTTTTTTTTAAACAGATTAGTTGGCACTTTATTTCTAAATTTTTTTGTTCAAAATAATATTATCAACATTTTAATATTATTTTTAAGTAATTGTTATATGTAAAATTCTATTTAAATAAACTTATAAGTTACGCATATTTTGCTGTGTATGCTAAGCTATAATCAAAATCACTTCTTACAGCAAAATGTGTCTGGTGGACCGCTTGCTTTGATGGACAAAAACTCAACAGATTCTTCTATCGCATTATGCACTAGAGAAGTCGATATGGCGCACAGACTGATTCCAAAAGAGGCGATTCCTGATAAATCACAATTAACATGTCATCCTACTCCAGCACAAGATGCGATTGAAAAAAAAATTTCATTGGTGGAGATTAAATTAAATACAAGTATTTTACGTCGGGATTCTGGTCTTGGAGGACTTCAAGATCAATCAAGAAATCACTAAATTGCAAAAAAACCTCGGTGAAGCTAAAAAACAACTTGCTAATAAAAAACGAAACGCTGAATATCAAAAAAGTTTCAGAAAAAAAAAGACAGGCATTGATAAAAGATGTTATTAAGAATCCAGTTGTAAAACAACAGTTAAATGTGCACGAGACAGTGGGTCGCCCTCGTTTGGAGGAAGCTCAACCTGAGTTAAAAGTTTTAGCAGAAATTGCGAGCTTTGGAGGTGGTGCAGATGAGAAACGCCGAACTGAAATGGTAAGAAGCTGTAGAACTCTAGATGACTTGGTCAAAGAACTAGAGACGTTAGGTTTCAATCTATCACCAAGTGCTACGTATCTTCGTCTTTTACCTAGATATTTTACTACAATTCAAGGAAAAAAACACGTAGTAACAGTTCCGGTAAAACTGGCGACAGCAAAAAATGATGAACACAAAAGCCATCCCGATAATAAATTTTGCACTGCTTCTATCCGGGCTATCGAGTCTCTCGCCTCCATGCTTGGGCCTGCTCAGGTTTTCTTCTTGTCACAGGACGACAAAGCGCGCATTCCAAGTTGGTAAAACTGCTGTAGAAAAACAAGCAACCTTTCTGATGCATATGGAATATCGAGTACGACTACCAGATCACGACTGGGTGGTGGCAGTATATGCGGGCATTGAAATTAATACTGATGGAATGGTCAAACCTGAAGCACTGACATACAGTGGACCTACGTACGTTGCAATCAGATCAGGAAAACATTCATCATCATCTGCACGCACTCATAGCATCGATCTAGAACATCTTATGGAGCTAGCAGAATTTCAATCCCTGGCCAAAACAGATTATAATAATATAAAACCAGTTATAGTCATGACTGTTGACGGAGGACCTGATGAAAATCCACGCTTTCCTCAAGTCATCTCTCATGCTGTTTCCCACTTTCGTAAATTTAATCTTGATGCTATATTTATTATCACTAACGCTCCCGGAAGAAGTTGCTTCAATCGAGTAGAGCAATTATCTGGACTTGTCTTACCGTATGATTCTTTTGGTAATCTTCTTGATGATCAGCGACGTACAATTGATAATGAACTTGAACTCAAAAATTTCAAAATGGCTGGTGATATTTTAGCGCAAATATAGAGTAAGTTAATTATTGATGATAAGCCAGTTGTTGCTGAATACGTAGATTCTGGTAGTGTTAATATTGATAGAAGTTTAGTGGAATGGACTCCTGATTGGTACTGTAGACATGTAAGAGAATCTCAGTATTTACTGCAAATTAGCAAATGCACAGAATTTAGATGCTGCGGAAAATTACGAAGTAATTTGCGAATGATATTATCAGATGGATTTATTCCACCACCTTATCCTCTTCGACAAGCGCAAACTTTAGATATACCACTTCCTAAAGACCATGCAAATGCTAATTTTTGTACTTTATTTGTGCAATTATCTCTAAACATTGAAATTCCTATCCGCCCAGATTTTATTTTAACACCATACGACTTTTATTGTCCTACGGTTCAAACGCAATTGATTGCACGTACATGTCCAACATGTGGATTGTACTTTGCATCAAATAAAAATGTGAAAATCCATCGTCAATCAGTTCACAAGTACCAGTGTGCTCGTACTGAGAATTTTCATCCTATTAAATTATTGCGTCGTCGTGCTGGACAGAGCCTGTGTCTTACATCATTCAATCATAATACCCATGATATAGAATGGTACGACAATGAAGATATTGGTATTGAAAAAATTGAAGAGCCTCAAGAGAAACAAAAGAAATCAGTTATTTCGGTAATTGAATCAATATCTGAATGGTTAGTCAGTCCGTGGATAAATAATAATTAGAGTTTTAATTTATTATCTAGTTTTTTCAACACTTTAGGTTTTACTGAACTAATTCTGGTCAAAACTGTGATAGGTTGATAAGATTAATTTTATTCAAGTGAGTTAATGATATTTATAATAATAAGATGATAATAAAAGGTATTTTTAAAACTAACGGAGTTGTATTTTATTGATGCATACGTTTCTTACGAAAATTTCTTATTAAGGGGTAGGGGGGAGAAGTTGAAATCTTATGATGTCTTACAATAGGGGGAGAGGGGGTCAAAATAACCCTCAAAACCTCTTACGTAATTTATGAACGGCCCCTTAGATGACTCCATAATGACTTTGCCTAATGTAGTTCCAAATACAAGATGAGTATGATGTAGTTAAAAATTGTAGTGCATCTTCGCTTGCATTAAAAATTATAATAATAGTAATAACAAGTTATTGTCCAACAAAAAGAGTTTTCCATTTATAGGACAACTTATGTCCATATAATCACGGCCACGGTAAACATCACATTGGGCCAGTGGAGCTGATCCAAACTGGAGTTTGCAGTCCCATTTGATCTCACTATGGGCAAGTGCCACGCATGCAAAAGTTGCCAAATAGTGCATCTGCTTTGACATTAGATACCTCTAAGCAGATTTGAGGAATAAGATTGCAAATAAGAGGACCAAATTTTAGGCGTTTCAAACTCTTAGGAAAACCTATCGCTATTTTCCATACAGAACTTATTGCAATAGATTTCTGTGAACATCAAAAGATTGATATCATTTCGGACAGACAGGCAGACCAACCTCTTCAAATCGAGTCCAAGCTGCTTTGGGAATACAAATAATTCTCGAAAGCAACGAAGTAACTTTGATGTGGTTGTCAGGTGTTGAAGGGTATGGACAAAAAGAGACCATCAAACAGGGCTTCGAACCGTTATTTTTTTCGTTTTGGTTTTCGTTCCAACAAAAAATTTATATCGGTTCAGTTCCGGTTTTTCTTTCGACAAAAATAACGGTTTTTTCCGGTTTTCGGTTCAGTTCCAGGTGGCTCATTTTTTTGATTGTTCAAAAGTATTTCGAATTAAAAATTGATATTCGACCATAATTTAGAAAATGTTCTGTTTTTTTTTATATTACAACATGTAACTACTCTGACTTTGCCTAAAATTTAAGGAAAATATTTTTCATTTTTCAAGTTAAAAAATTTCAAGCTCTAATTTTGAATTTTGAGTTCAATTTAAGTTCAAATTTCAAGAAAAACCTAAACTTTATAAAAAACTAAATCGAATTTCGGGTTTAGAAATTTTAAATTTAAATTGTTGACTCTTATTGACCGGAAACATTACCATTATGATTTTATTTAACATTTCTCCGGTAAATATTTCTAAATTGGGTAGCAGAATTGTGAAATTTAAATTCACAATTTTCATAAAAATCTTAAATTATATACCCAAGAGTTAACAAGTTCTAGAATATACAAAATTTAAAGATTAAAATCGGAAATTTGAGAGACTTTTCTTTTATAATTTTGGTTTTCTAGCGAAGTTTTAACTTTGATTCGCTTTTTCTAACAAAATTGATTTTTGCTGTTTTGACTTGGTTTTCTTGAACTTTGGATTAAAAAGAAATATAAAATGAAAAGTTTTAAATTAAGATTTTGATGAAACAGGCAACATTTCTATATTGAACTTCAATTTAACAGAAGAATTTTCAAAATTTATACCTTAGTTTAGAAATATTGACCTTAAACCCAAATATTCGATTTTTTTCTGGAAATTATGCTGAAAAATTAAAAATTTCTAAAAATTTTTTAGAAAGTTATTTTTAGTGTATTTACCTTCTTTCTTTTGAAAATTCAAATTTAAAGTTATATGTACTTTTTATTATTATTATTTTTTTTTCTCTAAAATTTCGACTTTAAATAAAATTTAGTCTTTCTCTACCAAGTATAACCTTTTTTATCGACATGTTGACTTTTATTCTTTAATTCTAGACATTTTTTTTCGAAATTTTGAGTTAAGACTCGGACTATAAGTTTAAGTTTGGAAGTTTCAAGTTTTAGCTAGAAAACCAAGACTTAAAGTTGTGAGATTAATTTTAAAATATTGTTAATCATAAATTTCGCTTTTGCTAACAACATTGATTTTTGCTGTTTTGACTTTGTTTTCTTGAACTTTGGATTAAAAAGACCAAAAGAAAAAAATGAATGAAAATGAAAAAGACCAAAAAATATAAAATGAAAATTTTTAAATAGAGATTTTGATGAAACAGACAAAATTTCAAAAAAAGAACTTCCCAATTTAACAGAAGAATTTTCAAAATTTATATCTTAATTTAGAAATATTGACCTTAAACCCAAATATTCGATTTTTTTTCTGGAAATGTTGCTGAAAACTTAAAGATTTCGAAAAAAAGTAAAATTTTTCAGAAAGTTTTGGTTAGTGTATTTACCTTCTTTCGATATTTTAACTTTTTTCTTTTAAAATTTCAAATTTAAATTTGTATGTACTTTTTATTATTACTTTTTTTTCTCTAAAATTTCGACTTTAAATAAAATTTAGTCTTTCTCTAGCAAGTATAACCCTTTTTACCGACATGTTAACTTTTATTCTTTAATTCTAGACATTTTGTTCGAAATTTTCAGTTAATACTCGGACTCTAAGTTTAAGTTTGGAAGTTTCGAGTTTTAGTTCGGAAACTCGAAAATTTACAGGATTTAAAATTGTGAGATTAATTTTGAAAAATTGTTAATCATAAATTTAGTTAGTTTTTCCTCAAAATTTAAACTTTTTCCAATAACGTTAATTTTTTTCTTGAAATTTAAATATTCTTTCGAGATTTTGAATTAAGATTCAAGATAAAAAATAACAAAATATTCAAATTGAAATTAGCACTTTTGCATTTGAAAGCTGCCAATATTTTTAGCAAAAATTCGAAATTTTTATTTTAAATGTATATTTTAAGCGTAAAAATAAAGAATCCACAAAAAATACAATTTCAATTATTTCTAAACTTTATCTAAATTTTACGATCAATGACAAATTTTCTGGAAAAAAACACGAATTTCAATTTTAAAGACGAAATTATAGGAAAAACTTTAGCTGTAGCTAAAAATTTTGTAAAGAGATTTAACATTTTGAGAATCGATTTTTGGTACAAAATTTCAAGGAGCAAAGGGCCGAACTTTTGAGTTTATATCAGAAATTTCGAGAAAACAATTAATATTTAAAAAACACACAATTTTGACGTCTAAATTCTAAACAATCTCGCAATTTCGAGGTTAAAGTCGTAATCTTGAGAAAAAAATCAAAGTTTTCAGAATAAAATTTATTATTTTAGCGTAAACAAAATCGTTGGAAAGTTTAAATTAGACATTTCCTAAAATGTCACCATTTAAAGATCCAATTTTACCAATTGCAAAATCCCAGCTTTAAATTGGAATATAATATTGTATTTTTTCAATTTTAAATCAAAATTTTCAAGGTTAATTTGAAATAGCGAGATTTCAGCGAAAATTTTAAGAAATAAATGAATATCTTGGAATTTTAGGAAGTTTTAGAAAGTCATAAGAATTTAAATTTCAAAAAAGAGAGATATCAAATTAGGAAATTAAAATCGAAATTTAAGGAAAGAAGTAAATTCGGAGTTTTCTACAAAAGTTCAAATTTTTCAGAAAAACTCGAATTTGCAAATAAAATCTTAAGGAAAGCTGATTTTCCCTATCTTGAATGAAAAGCACGCTGCTGCTTTATTTTAAAATTACAACGGAGGATATTTTTTCTATTTTCAACTCGAAATTTTAAGAGAAGAAAAGAAATATTCCAACTAATATCCAGATAAAAGTCTAAATTTCAAGGAAATGTCGAAAATTTTGAAAAAGATTCAAGTTAAAACTTAAAATTTTAATTTGGCTTAAAATTTTGAGAATGAAGTCAACACTTTCTAGAAACTGTGGAAATCGTTAGTTTCTAATATAATTTTTAAACAGAAATGATAGACTGAAAGTAAACTCTTAATTTTGAGATCAAAGTTGCACGGATTTGTGTAAAATTTTGAAAAAGAAATTGAAATTTCTAAGAAATAAATTCTTACTTAAGGGTAAAATAAAAACTGTTTTAAGCACATAAATTCAACGAACCGAAATAAACTGATATTTTTTTCCGGTTTCGCTCCGGTTTTCGTTCCGACGAAAATAACGGTTTTTTCGGTTTCCGGTTTTCGGTTCAGTGTCCTTAAAAAGGTCCCAACATCATTTTGCGGCTGAAAGTCCCGACAAAAATCTAAATAAGAACTTCGAAGGTACACCAAAGACTGTTACATTGAAGGAAAGCAACTTCTGGCAAGAGAAACGGTTCAGCACTATTTCACTTACGAAGAAATGCTAATCTACAGATGCAAAAAATGTGTTAATATTTAAAAATATTAAGTGTCCCATTTCTTTTAGGATTTTTTAGTAAAGTCATTATGGTGTTACCAATTCAACATTTATCTTGACTTGAACTACTGACCTTATTGAAGTCGGCCAGTTCGGCTATTTCTTCCCACAAACTTAGCATAATATGCTGATATTCTTGCAACCTCGAATAACTGAATTCTCCTTTGCCCTCTATTATTGTGGCCCGCAGCGCAAGACATGAAAAATCTCGTTCGTCCAAGTATCCATTATTATCAATATCTGCAAAAAATGATTAACTTTCAGAAGAGCTTGTTTCTAAAAAATTGTACATAAACCAATAGTTTCTGTAATGCGAGTGTTTTAATCTTGTTATGCAATAGCTCCTTTCTGTTCCTAGAAATCGGAAATAAAGATCAAATTAGACACTTGCACACAAAATTTCGACACAAGAGGGGAATTTGTGCTTTTACGCGAAGCGACCCGTCCTGTCAACGAGAAGAAGCACTGGAATCCGCCGATCATGATGTGATTTGGCTGAAAATCTGCTCCAAAAACGAAGTAATATTCATTTGTTCACTTTATTTGTCTCCAAACGATCCCTCATGCAGACAGCTCTTCTCTTATCTTTCCGTAACCTTTGATCACCTACAGACGAATTATCCAAAAGCTGAGGTTGTCTTTCTCGGTGACTTCATCGTACACAACATCCCCTGGTTAAGGTTTTCTTCCCGAACTGACCACGCGGGAAGGGTGGCAGAGGCTTTCGTCATCACATGGACAATCGCAATTAGTTGAGGAACCCACAAGAATTCCTGATGTAGATACCCATCAACGTAATCTACTCGACCTTTTCCTTACAAATTTACCAAATTCGTATTAAATCTCTGTGACACCACCGCTTGGAAATTCGGATCACAAGCTTGTAGCAGCCTCTCGCTCGCTTCATATACCACCTCCTTCCCAGACGCAGTCCCATGGGGTTTGGTACTTTAACTCTGCAAACTGGGAAGAATTAGGAGACTTCTTTGCATCTTTCTCATGGCAGGAAGTCTGCTTTAACTCAGACAACCCTTCCTTAGTCGCCGAATCCATCACGGAAACTATCCTGATTGGTATGGAATGCTCAATTCCCCATTTCCAAAAGAAGTCTGCCTCCAGTAAATCTTGGTTCAGTAAAAAATGTGCTCGGGCTGTCTCCTGCAAAAATCACGCATATCGTCGTTTGCGAAATAATCCCTCAGTCGAGACTCGTAGATGCACGAAATTCTTGTAAACGGGTTATTGACGAGGCAAAAGGTGATTTCGATCGTAAAATGCGCCAAAGGCTTATCAACTGTCCGAAAGGTTCCAGGTCCTTTTGGGGATTTGCAAAGTCGATTGGAAAGAATTTTACACCTTCAAATTTTCCACCTTTACTCAATGAAAATAGCAATATTGCTGCTACCTCCAAGGAAAAGGCTGACATGTTAGCCTTAATATTTGCTGAAAATTCCAATCTTGATTCTCGAAACGTAGAACCTCCTATTCTTCCTAAGGTTGGCACTTCGATGCCTGAAGTTGTTTGCAGACAACGCACAATCAGGAAGATTCTCCTTGAGCTCGACACCTCGAAAGCTTCTGGCTTTGATGGTGTTCCCGCCATTGTTCTTAGGAAGTGCGCCCCAGAGTTGACTCCTATGCTAAGCAAATTGTTCACACTCTCTTACAACAAAGGTGTATTCCCTAACATCTGAAAATCTGCTAGAGTGCAGCCTGTCCCTAAAAAGGAAAAAAGGAACTTGGCTAACAACTATCGCCCTATATCTTTGTTACCCGTTATATCTAAAGTGATGGAAAAGGTAATCAACATCGAGATTTTCAAATATCTGGAGGAAAACAGAATCATCTCCTGACAGGCAATACAGGTTTTAGACAACGTTCCACTGGCGATCTACTGGCATATGTTACTCATATCTGTAACTTAGCTATGGAAAAACATGGTGAGGCTAGGATTGTGGCATTGGATATTCAAAGGCTTTCGACAGCGGCTGGCACCGATCTCTTCTCGCCAAATTAACATCTTATGGTTTTTAAATTTTTTAATTTTCTTGCTGACAGATCTCTTCAGGTCGTTATCGATGGCATCTCATCCGAGACATTTGCGATTAACGCAGGGGTGCCTCAGGGGTCTGTTCTGTCTTCTACTCTATTTCTGTTACACATAAACGATCTCTTAGCTTCAACTTCCAATCCTATATACAACTACGCAGATGATAGTAACCTTGAGTCATCTTTTTTCTCCGACAAACCATTATCTATCGCTGCTATATATCGACTAAGGGAACAGCAGATACAGACGATTAATCGGGATCTCGAGATTATTCTGGAATGGGTTAAGAACAATTTGGTCGACTTCAACGCTTCAAAAACTCAGTCCGCGGTTTTCTCTAAGAAAACATCAAGGGATAATGCAACAAACATACTAATGGACGGTAAAATTCTTCCAATAGGATCTAATCTATCTATCCTAGGAGTGAATGCGAGCACTAACTTCTCTTGGGACGATCATGTGCACGCCATTGCCAAATCCGTCTCTCAGAAGCTAGGCGTTCTTTTTAGAGCTAAAAAGTACTCACATCTCTTCAGATATTAACACTATACAAAGCTCAAGTTAGGCCAACACTAGCGAATACTGTTCTCATGTTTGGAGTTCAGCCCCAAAGCAAACTTTAGCTCTTTTGGATTCAATTCAAAGAAAAGCGATTCGCCTAATTGATGACGAGAGTTTCACCGATTCTCTCGAAACACTAGAGCACAGGCGTATGGTTGGTGACTTGTCTCTTTTCTACAAGTACTATTATGGAAGATGCTCGCAGGAACTAATAGGATTGATCCCCCCAAGGGCAAGATTCTTGAGGCGTACTAGACAGTCGGAGACAGCAAATTCCTGTGCGGTCCAACTTGACACAGGGAGGACTTTTGTCTACGGAGACTCTTTTTTCTATAGAACTTCCAAGTTATGTAACTTGTGACCGAAAGGAATTTTCCCCAAAAATTACAACCTATCCTTGTTTAAGAAGGCGGTTCATCGCCATCTATCCTTGTTTCCGCATCCTACTCGCAGTGCTTTGAAAGCATAATGGGGTTACCCTTTGCGAGTGGATTAAACTTAAAAAAAATAATAATAACAATTTTGAAAAAAGAGGACAAAGCCAAAGTTTTGCTTTAATTTAGAAATTACGATGTTTACATCGAAATGTGGCGGAAGGTTTTTTTTTAAAACATTTTGAAGTTTGTTCTCGAAATTTCGACATCATTTTCAAATTTTAACTTTGAACCAAAAATTTCGAGAAACAGTCTTGTAGAAATTCAAAAGTTTTTTGGATCTTAATCTCTTGAAACAGATCAGTGGCGTGTTTTCCATGGAAGCTAGGGAAGAACAGCTTCTCTTAAAAAAGAAAAATGTTTTTGCAAACCTCCAGTTTTTTTGGAAATTCCAACTTTTTTCTCAATCTGGATTTTCAATTAAATATTTTTACTTTTGTAAAACTACAATGTTCCTTTAAAATTTCAGTCATAATACGAAAATTTCAATTTTTCTAGAAATCATGAGGTTA
The DNA here is from genome assembly GCA_028583605.1 of Dastarcus helophoroides. Taxonomy (NCBI): domain Eukaryota; kingdom Metazoa; phylum Arthropoda; class Insecta; order Coleoptera; family Bothrideridae; genus Dastarcus; species Dastarcus helophoroides. Next base: position 7,715,138 of record CM053328.1, read on the forward strand.
GAAATCGAAATTTTGGTTTTTATAGAACTTCTCAATTTTCTCAAATGTTCCATGTTACTCTTAAATTTTAAACTTTTTCCATAAATTCCAGTTTAAATTCTAAGCTTCCAATTTGAGTTTTTCTTTTAAAACATATTTTTTTACGATGCCAAACTTCTATCAGCAATTTTAACACTTTTCAAACTTTTTCGTGTACATTCGTCATTCTTATGTTCCGTAAAATTTCGACATTAAATCGAGAAGTTGATTTTTTTTTCAAAATGCTAATTTTAGCTCGACACTTCAAATTTTTTCAAAGAATTTGCAGTTTCAAAGATAAAATGTCTGAAAAAAAGTAAAATGTTTTAATAATTTTGGTTAAATCGACATTTTGAAAGTAAGCTAGATATTTAGAGAGTAAACTTGAACTGGTGTGAGTTTTTTCAAAATCATCCAATATTCCATGTAAAATTGTGTTTTTTTTTTAATATTTCGACTTTAAATCCAAATTGCTAATCTTTTTTAGAAATTTTTGTGTCAAAATTTCATTTTTTCTAAATATTAATAAATTGCTACTTAAATCTATAAATGTCAATTTTTTTCCCTAAATTTCTATTTCAAAGTTATTTTATTCGAATTTTTAAGTCAAAACTCATTTTTTTTTTATAGAGATCGAGTTTTTCTCAGAATTTTTACTTTTTTCACAATATTTTTGGCCAAAACTGAAGACTTCTCATTTCTTTCTGGAAAATTTTGTCGACGATAATAAAAATTCTATTTTAATTTAAATACTTTAGTTTAAAAAGTTTAAATTATGTTTTTTTGACAATATTTCCGCATCAAAATATAGACTAATTCCGAAAGGTCAATTTTTAACTAGAAATTTACTTTTTTTATTTTAAGTTTTAATTCGAAATCTTGAGAAAATTTGAAGAAAAAAGCCAACATTTAAAAAGTCCAAATTTCCTGTCAGTCAAAAGTTCGAAAAAAAACTTATTTGCTAATTGAAAATTATCACAAATTTGACTGTTATCTCTTAATTTTACTTTGTCTGGAAATTTAGAACTTTCGATCATTTTGGACAATTTTTCTGCCTCAAAATTTAGATTTTAATTTCAAAATTTGATTTTTAACAAGATATCTGTTTCGAGTTTTAATTCGAAATCTCGAGAAAATTTCAAGAAAAAAGGTCAACATTTTTAAAAAAAAGTCCAAATTTCCAGTCAAAACTTCGAAAATAAAAATTAATTGAAATGTTTCATTTTGACTTAAGTCAAAGAGAGATTGATCTCTCAATTTTACTTTGTCTAGAAATGTTTAGCTTTCGATCACTTTTGAGAATTTTTTAGCTTTAAAATTTAGACTTTAGTTTAGAAGAAATCCGCTTTTTAACTAGAAATTTATTTTTTTTTTTCGGATTTTAATTCGAAATACCGAGGAAAATTTCCAGAAAAAACAGCCAAAATTTTTAAAAATGTCCAAATTTCCAATCAGTCAAACGTTCGAAAATAACAACTTAAATTACTAATTACAATTTTTTACAAATTTTACTGCAATCTCTCAATTTTACTTTGTTTTAGAATTTGGAACTTTCGAATTTTTTCGTCTCCAAATTTAGACCCTAATTTTGAAATTCAATTTTTGACTTGAATTTTTCTTCACTTCGAGTTTCAATTGGAAATCTCGAAGAAATTTTAAAAAGCCAAAATGTTTAGAAAAAGTCCAAGTTTTTAGGTCGGTCAAAAATTAAAAAAAAAAACTAAATTCATTGATTAATTTTTTTTTCAATTTTGACTTTAATCTCTCAATTTAGCTTTGTCCAGAAATTTTGAATTTCCGATCAAAAAGTTTTTGTCAAAAGTTCAAACTGTTATTCAAGTTCAAAATTTGGATTTTTGGGAAAAATTCTTCAACTAGAAATTTACACTTTGTGCATCTTGAAAAAAAAGCAAATGCTGAAATTTCTAGAAAAGGTCTGAATTTCGTTTGAAGTCGAAATTTTGGAAAAAATATCAAAACATCAAAGGTAACAAAATCGAAAAAAGCTAAATCTGTTAACAAACATTCAAAAATAATTCAACTTTTTTTTACAAAGTTTAGGGTTGGTTCCCTGAGACTTGGTCAGTTACGTAGGGACTCAAATTTAACACACTAATAACATTTCCAAAAATTCGGGTTTAAATTTAAACCCGAAATTAATCTAATATTTCTAAATTAAAGTTAAGATTTTAGAAAATTAGAGTTACTTTTTTTTTTAATTTTGAGTGTTATTTTAAATTACCGTTTGCTTAATTTTTTTAAACTTTTTGTTTTAAGTTAAACGTTTCAGAAAAAAAAGTCGAAATTTTGAGAAATAGCAATTAGAAAAACAAGAAGGCTACATTTTAAAAGATCTTCTTCTTTTTATTCTAGGAGATCTTGGCGATCTGTTCTCAAATCCGTATTCTATGGTTGAAGAAGAAGAAGAAGATTTTAAAAGATAAACAAAATTATTTAAAAATTTCTCAAATTTTCGACTCCAATACCCAAATTTCGATGATTCAATAAGTTTTTGAATTCTGGAAGTTTTCAACTGAAATTATTATCAAAATTCTCGAGTTTCAAATTGATACTTTTAAATTCGAAAAGTTCAGAATTTCTTGTAAATTTTCAGTTTCTCTCGAAACAACTCTTCTCAAAATTTTTAATCTCGAAAATATGGCAATTTTTTGTCAGGTCAAGGTCAAAATTTTGAGCAAAAGAAGATGCAATTTCAAAAAGAAATTTCATTTCTCAAAATTTTGAGTGTACCATCAAAATGTTGGGATGCTTTTCTCGAATTAATGACTAAAAATTTCAATTCAATTTTTAAGCTTGGAACGAAATTTCAGATTCTAAAGTCGAAATTTCTAGGAAACAATGTTTAACTTTTAAATCGAAACCAGAACAAAGCTGAAAATTTGTCGAGTTGTTAAATTTCTTCTGAAAATGCTATGATTACATTTTTTAATTTTGTTTTCTGAAATCTAGAATTAAATCTGGAAGCCTGGGTTTTTGAGAATTTTGAGTTGGCTTCTCGATACTTCAACTTGAATGAATAATGTCTTGATTTTTTATGAAATTTCAAAAAACGTGAAAGGGTAATCCCATTTACTCTTTTGAAGCACTGCGAGTATATAGATATAAAGATAGATGGCAATTAGCAGCCCTTTTCTCAAAATTTTGTATTGAAACTTGATTTTTGTATTCCATCTTAAAGTTTTTCTCAAAATCTGGACTTTCCCCAAAAATCCATGTTTGGTTTTTACCGAAAATGTTTAAACGTTCTGAAATATCAATTTTTTTCTTAAACTTTCCAACCTTTCTAAGATTTCGACTTCAAAATCAAAATTTGGAATTAATTGTATAAATTTGGAGGATTTCTAAATTTGGATAATTTTAAATAAATTTTGAGTGATTACTCGTATTTTTGAGTTTTGTCTTTAATTTTATTCTTTAATATTTAATCTTTTTTAATATTTTCATATGAAAATCGACTTTTAGACATTTCTACTTTCATCTTGTGATTTTTTTCACTTTGACATAAAAATTTTAACCAACCGCGATATGAGCCTGCCAAATGTCCTCATTGTTTTTCCCCACATTTCGTTTAGTTAATTATGTTATAAATTATAAATTGTATGCCAACATTCAATGTTGTTGAAATTAGTTTTATTATATACTCATATTTAAAATGATGATCACAGATTAATTTTGGCAACCGCTCTGGAAATTCAGAAAAGCATCTAAACTCTCTCCATACTCCCAAGAAATCCTCATTAATTAATTTGACGACAGTCACATTGATGTATCTCCCAAATTTCTTGCTAAATGGCTTAGTGAACTTTGGCAAGTCGAAGGCAATTTGTTAAATAATTTCTCGCCTGTTAGACAGCGTGTCTTTGTGCGATAAAAATAAGCAGTGCAAGATGGTTTTTGGCTATTTTTATCTCGAAATCAGCTATAATGTTTTTTACAACAAAGCTAATTCGCTTGGCCATTAACTCATTTCCGCAACTACATTAAATTTATATTTGTTAACGTATTATTTCAAGTTTGGTTTCCCAACGTAAGCTTGATTGATGGGCGAAACCTGTGGGTAATTATATTGTAAATTAATTGAAATGTTTATCGTTGGTTTCCAACAAAAAGCTATCAATAGAAAAGACATAGTCAATAAATAAATTGAAAGTCGAACTAAAAAAAGTGTCTCTAGTTAACAAAAAATTCCAGACACAGCACAGTGAAAATATTCTTCAAAATTGTAATATTTTTAACCTTCTATCAACTTAAGTGCATGTTGTGTCAATTTGGAAATACAATTCATTTGTTTGTCATTATTATTTTTTTATATTTCTGTTTATCAGACTTTTTGAATTATTAACGTTCCACTGACGTAATTGAAACAAAAATAAAAAAGAAAAGAGTATACAGAGTGAGTAAAAAGTATGGAACTGTGCAAATAAAATGAAAACTTCTAAATTGGTAAAAAACAATCCTCGGACAAATCGATTTTGATTTTTAAAAACGCATTTTTCCTGATAGTAGTCCACACTTGATAGTCTTTCGTTTTCAAATTGCTCTTTTAAATTGATATTTTTGAATCCCATATTTTAATTTTTTGTGAGAATTTTGATTTAAAGTTACGCCTTTTTCTGAAACTTTTTCTTCGATAAAATTAGAAATGTAAACTTGAAACTTTGATTTTCATTTGAAATTTTGGATTTAAACCTCGTCTTTGTGACTAAATCCAATCCAATTTTTCTTGGAAATTTCTAATTTAAACGAAAAGTTTGCCAATTTTTTCAAAATTATCGCTTTTTATGTTAACTTTTAAACGTATTAAACCTTTCGAGAAATGGCAAAACCAATTTTAGAGTTTAATCTTGAAATTTTCGGTTTACTCTAGATATTTCAACTTTAATCTAAAACTAAAATAATTCTGTTTTCATTTCAAGATTTTAACTTTAATTTAGCAAATTAGCCTTCTAATTCAAAACCAGGACATTGGTATTTAACATTTTTATTTCAAATTTAGACTTTTCTCGCGCATTATTCTCCAACCTGCGAGGAGGATAAGAAATTTTAATGTAAAAAAAAATTGCAAATTTCGACTGCAAATGCGAAATTTGTAATTTTAATTTGTCGGCGTCGATTTCGGTTTAAACCTGTCTTTTTCTAGAAATATCAAATTTGATTTCTATATTTCGACTTCCGTCGCGAAATTTTCTCTTTCATCTGGCAATTATCTTTATTGTGTTCCAGAAAAAATCGAAATTTTCACCATTTTAGAGTTCAAATTAAAAAGAAAACGATTTCTCTCCAGGTGATTTCAAACTATGTCTTTAAATAGAGCACTTTCTAAGGTATTTTTTGCACACAAGTGCAGGTTATAGAAAACAGTTCAAAGATAAATTTTAGAAAATGGACATGTTTCGGGTAATTTTATCATCTTACCCACACATCTTTTTTTATTTAGAAATTAAATTAAGACAATTAAGCAACATGTTTCAATTGTCCTGCATCACAATAGCAGGCAAAACTTAAGGGGGACTTTTCGACTATGGTCGTATGCAAGTAGAATGCAACCTAGACTTGCATACGAAATTGTTGGCGATGGCCATAATTTCTCTATGGACCAATAGGTGGTAGTACTAAGAGTCACAGGCTTGACGTCCGTGAATTCTTTAGTACTTACTTGTCGGAACATTTGTTTGCATTTGACGCCAATGCAATCTTCACCGACCGACAGCAATACGGATTTCGAGAGCGAAATCAGTGTAATTAGCGAAGCTCCGAGCGAAGAATCGAACGGGAAACGCGCTAGGTCATCTACTGAGGAGGAAGAAAACGACTTCCTCCAAGAAGTGAAAAAGAAGAGAGTCCGAAGAAAGAAGGCAGCTCAGCAGCCTTCGACACAAGGAGAGACGTCAGGAGACGAAACTCCAACACCATCTAATCCAAAAAAGGAGGAAAAGACAAGGGGAACGACAACTCCAAAGAAGGAGTCACAAACAGCCCCAGCAAAGTCTTGAGGAAAGGAGATTGAGAAAAAAGCCCCCACCGACACCAAAGTTCCACCTGTCATCATCAGGAATGCAGGTAAGTGGAAACATATTAACTCTATTATGTGTTCCAGGAAAATTGGCTACACAAAAGCCAAGTGCGTTTTCTTTCGAAGGAGTGCGACCGAACCGGCCACAGTAACTGACTTTAGGGACCTGACAAGGTTACTAGAGAAAGAAAACGTGCAGTACCACTCTTTTACTCTTCCGGAGGAAATGAGCGACAAGGCAGTGGTAAGAGGAATTCCGAAGGACATCTCCAAGGAAGATTTCAAGGCTGCTCTAGAAGAAGACGGTTTCAGACCCATCAATGTCAAAAGAATAAGCAATTCATTCACCAAGAAGCTTCACAACATAATGTTTGCAGAGCTTCAGCACGGTGAAGAGAAAATTTTCAAACTCGAGAAACTGATGGGTGTGGACACTAAAGTGGAAGTCCCAAGACCAAGTAAACAAGTAAGGCAGTGCCACAGGTGTCAAAGGTTTAACCACGGACAGAAGAACTGCCATGCTGAAGCAGTTTGCGTTAAGTGTGATGGGAAGCACCTTAGCAAAGATTGCAAGTGTCCCAAGGATAAGCCTCGAAAATGTGCCAACTGCGAGGGAAAACATGTAGCAGCTACAGAGGTTGCCCCGCTTTCCCACCACTGAGAAAGCAACAGTCGGCACCTAAGGAAGCTCAGGAGCCACCCAAGAGTAAAACGACAGCTAAGACGACAGCTGCAACTGCGAAGGTTTCGCCGAAGCCAGAAGCTTCCAGTGCTAGGGTAAGTGGAAACACAAAATCCTACGCTTCAGCTGTTGCAGGAAACTCCAAGAGGTCCAAAACGCAAATAAATTCTTCGGAGGAAACTAACCAAGTTGTACTGGACTTGGCGAGAGCAGTCTCCGAAGCTGGAAACAGTCAAGAAGCCATAGTCTCCATAATGATGATGCTTCCAAAGATCCTCAGCCTTAAGCGTTAATGGAGAGACGCCAAGAAAGGAGAGTTAACGAAGGAAACCCTGCTCATCGCCAGCATACCAAAGCAGTTTTCTGGAATTGCAACGGACTTCAAGGCAACAGGAACAAACTCGAAGTTTTCGCAAAGGAAAACGACCTGGACGTACTGATGTTGAACGAAACAAAGATGACGTTTAGATCTAAGGATCCCAAAATCCGAGGATATGTTCTTCACCGCAGAGACAGACCAACTGGCCCAGGAGAAGGTACGGCTATCTATGTAAGTAGAAAGCTAACTCATTTTGCTGCAGGCACTCCGGAGTTGTAAAAGCTGGAAGGAATTGAAGTAACAATTCAAATGACACAGGGACCTCTGACGCTGGTGTCTTGTTACTCCAGAACCAACGCCCTCACAGAGATAAATTTGGCACACATCTTCGAAATAAACAATAACAATGTTATTGTATCCGGAGACCTTAATGCCAAAAACGTCGAGTGGGGCAGCAGAGCCAACAACAAAAACAAGAGGACACTTCAAAGGTTCACAACACAGAACGGAATCAATGTAATAGCTCCAGAAGAACCAACCCATCATCATCTCGCTACAGGAATATCTGATGTCCTGGACGTTGCACTGATCAAGGATGTTCGATACACTGTTGAGTTAACGCCAGTTAGTGAGCTTAGCTCGGACCACAACCCAGTGAGGATGACCATCAGAGATGATCGTGGACCCAAGCCTTTAGAGACCTGCAAGAAAACAAACTAGGAACAGTTCAGGGAGTATTTAAACTTGGAAGAGCCTGGAGAGATCAATACAAAAGATGACATCAACGCAGCGGTGGAAAGACTGGAAATCACCATAACAGATTCAATTTTAGCAGCGACCAAAACTTTCCGGCGTATAGAAGGAAGGGAACCACTGCCAAATCACTTTGTGGAGCTGATTAGAAGGAAAAATCGTGCCAGGAAGAGAGCAAGACAGACCAATCTGCCGGAAGTCAACAGGCTCATCCATGAGCTCAGGTATGAGCTCCAAGAGCACAAAATTTCCAAGTTTCAGGAACACCTAACAAGTTGCAATCTCGAAACTCCTCTAGCGCACAGCCAAAGCTCTAAGAGGAGATAGGAAACCTATCCCACCGATACACGGACCTCAAGGAATGGCTTATTCAGATCAGGATAAGGCCGCAGCTTTTGCTGAGACCTTTGAACGACACAGTCAAGGCACACTTGAAGAAGTGGACTTAGACTTCGTAGAGAAGGTGGAAGAAAAGGTTCCAGTTCTTCAGGAGTAAGTGCCAGAAGAAGACGACGTCATTCAACCGACTAACAAGGAGGAAATCCAAAGTGTTCTGCTCAAGCTAAACGTCAAGAAGGCTCCAGGTCCAGACAGAATTCCAAACCAAGCTCTGAAGAATTTTCCGGATCAAGCTGTCAAATACTTTGGAGCAATAGTCAATTCCATGTTTAAGTACCGGTATTTTCCCACAAGGTGGAACTCTGCAAACGTTATCTTCATTCCTAAGCCAGGTAAGGATGGGAAATTTTCTCAAAATTACAAGCCAATGAGCCTCGTATCTAACTTGGGTAAGGTGGCGGAAAGGATTTTGAGAAAACATTTGCAGATGCAGATCAGCGATCGCGACATCATTCCTAAGGAACAATTTGGGTTCCAACCTATGCACTCTACCTCAGACCAGCTGCTGAGAGTAGTTGAAACAATAACTCAACGCATGAACTGGAACCAGATAGTTGGAGCTATTTTCTTTGATATCTCCAAGGCATTTGACACAGTTGGGCACCAAGGACTAGTCTACAAGATGCACCAGTTTGGAATACCTCTAACGATGGTTCAAATGGTAAGCTCGTTCCTGGAACAGTGCTTATTCTGAGCCAAGGTGGGACAGGAACTATCAAACCAGTTTAGGCTACAGCATGGGGTGCCTCAAGGTTCTGCCTTGTCACCTCTGCTGTATTCTCTGTTCACAGCGGATATCCCGAGAACCAATCCAACAATCGACCTCACCTTATTGGCAACTTATGCAGTCGACATAGCTTTGGTGGCGTACTCTTACAGTCCAGAGTTGGTCACTAGACGACTTCAGGAGGCAACAGACAGTCCAAGTCAACGCAGACAAGACCCAAGCAGTCTTTTTCACCCGAAGAAGACTCCAACCATATAGACTTGTAAATGTTTATGGGCAAAACGTCGACTGGAGACTTCAGGCAAAGTATCTAGGTGTAATTCTTGACAAAAGACTTACTTTCCAGGCACACATCGATTATGCAGTGTCCAAAGCCAAAATGCTGAAGGGACTGCTGCAAGCAATGATTGGTAGAAATAGGAACCTGTCCATTGGACTTAAAGTGTTACTATACAAATCAATCATAAGACCAACGATGACCTACGCATCTGTAGCTTGGTCACGTCTTTCTAAGACAAGCCATGGACGCTCCATGGGTTGTGAGAAACAATCAACTCCATAGGGAAGCTGAATTACCTTTGGTAAGAGATTTTCTTAGGGAAATTAATTCCAGGGCGATGGTGAGAGCGGAAACGCATCTCAACGAACTAGTTCGTCAGGCAGTGGATTACGATCCAGACATCCCAACCAGGATTAGGAGACTAAAGGTGGTCCTCTAGGCTGCGTCTTCCATTCTGGAAATTTTTCTGTTTTGTCTGTCTTATGTTTCAGGCAAAACAGCTTACAATAGTGCTCCAGCACTTTGATACTGTTCAGACGGAGGGATTGGGGGCCAAGGGCCCGGCCCGAAGAAGTAAGGGTTTTTTAGTCGGTAGTTTAAGCGGAAGTCCTACACTATCTGGGTTATCTTTCCAGATGTCCATAACGGATTTTTCCCCTTTTTTAACAAAAAAAAAACTGTTAGCATTCGAGTTGGATATAACAAACTGACGATGACGAGATCTAACAAGATCGAAACCGGTATTTGGTTTCCAAACTTCGAGTCGAATAAATGTTCAAATCTATTGGTCTATACATATTGCTGCAAGAGATATTTTTGCTCAAATTTTTCAGAAGTGTAAATGTACTGGAGGAAAACCCACTGAAAGGGATAAATAAGCACGAAAATTTCTGAAAATTGGTCCAAATCAGAAACGCAAAAAACAGGCAAAATTAAAATTTCGGCAATAACACATAAGAAACGTCAAAAAAGGTGAAAAATTAGGATCATAGGATTTTATTTAAAATCCGGTCTAATTAGCCTTGATAATTCTGGAGTTAAAAAAAATATCCAAATTTTAATTAAATATTAACCAACCCAAAAAATCGATTTGGTGTAACAATAAATTTTTGCTTTTGTTTGATGACATAAATCAGGGCTTCGAACCGGAACTGAACCGGAAACCTTAAAAAATCGTTATTTTCGTCCGAACGAAAACCGGAGCGAAACCGGAAAAAATATCGGTTTATTTCGGTTCGTTGAATTTATGTACTTAAAACAGTTTTTATGTTACCCTTAACTTTGATCTCAAAATCAAGTTTACTTTCAGCCTATCATTTCTGTTTAAAAATTATATTAGAAACTAACAATTTCACAGTTTTCTACAAAGTGTTGACTTTATTCTCAAAATTTGACGCCAAATTCAAATTTTAAGTCTTAACTTGAATTTTTCTTCAAAATTTTCGACATTTTCTTAAAATTTCGATTTTTATCTGGATATTAGTCAAAATATTTCTTTTCTTCTCTTAAAATTTCGAGTTTAAAATAAAAAAAATATCCTCCATTGTAATTTTAAAATAAAGCAGTAGAGTGTTTTTCATTCAAGATAGGAAAAATTAACTTTTCTTACGATTTTATTTGCAAATTCGAGTTTTTCTGGAAATTTGAACTTTTTGTAGAAAACTCCAAATTTACTTCTTTCCCTAAATTTCAATTTTTATTTCCTTATTTGATATCTCTACTTTTTGAAGTTATTAGTCAATTTTTTCGATTTTTGGTCTATTTATTCTTTCAAATTCCACTTTTTTTTAGCATTTAATTTTTTTTCGGAATCTCAAATTTAAATTCTTGTGACTTCCTAAAACTTTCTAAAATTCCAATATATTATTTTTTTCTTAAAATTTTCGCTAAAATCTCGCTATTTCAAAATTAACCTCGAAATTTTTAAATTTTGAATCAATCAGGGGAAAAATACAATATTATATTCCAATTTAAAGCTGGGTTCTTGCAATTGACAAAATTGGATCTTTAAATGGTGACATCTTAGAAAATGTCTAATTTAAACTTCCAACGGTTTTGTTTACGCTAAAATAGCAAATTTTATTCCGAAAACTTTGATTTTTTTTCCCAAGATTTCGACTTTGGCCTCGAAATTGCGATATTTTTTTCAGACTGTTTAGAATTTAGACGTCAAAGTTGTGTGTTTTTTTAAATTTTAATTGTTTTTGCGAAGCTTCTGGTATAAACTCAAAAGTCAAAAGTTTGTTTATCAATGTAAAATGGAATCTTACGTTTTTCGAGTAATTAAAGTATAAATTTTAACAAATAGCTCAAAATTGTACATAAAGATAAAAAAAATTTCGAATTGGAGTACTTTTCGTTTTTTTGAATTTTCTTAGAAGATTTACCATAGTAATGTATATTTTTTTACACCATAAGAAAGTAGACATTTCAACGAACAAAAAGCCTGCCGAGTTTTTTGAAAAAGCTAAAATTTTAACGTGAGTTTTTTCGATTGAAAATTGGGTGCTTTTTCGATATTGAGTCAAAATAAGGTAAAAAAAATAAATATTGTAAATCAAAAAAAAACTATAGTGTCTTTGGGATATAAAAAGGTAAGTTTTCACCAAATTTAGTGAAAAATTTTTTTTTTTGTAAAAGATAAAAATATAAAACCATAAACCTGGTTTTTTGAATTTTTCACGTGAATTTTGAGGTTATGTTAAAAAAGTGTAGATACAAAAGTTGTAGATCTTCTTATTACCTACAACTTTGCTATTTAACTTTTTTCCATAGGATTTGTAGTTTTGCCAGAAATCGAGATAAACCGTTTTTTACCCTTAAAAACTCACCCCCTACCCCTTCCCGACCTCAGATCACCCGTAATTTATTTTTCCTTTTATTTTTGTTGCATTATCTTCCTTTTCTAATAGGTTTCATCCTACTATATTTTTTTTTCACTTTTTATCGTTTTTGAAGGCTTCTACCCTGGTCTAAATTGCGAAACAGTTGCATAAAGTATCAATATTTGCATAAGAAAGCATTGCTTAATCTACGTTAGGCAGCCCTTCTACTGTCTATTCTTCATATGGTGTTCTCTTATCAATCGTCTCCGGTTTTAGTGCCACTTATCGCAACAGTGAGATATAGCGGGTTACATTACCAGTCTTATATTATATCATGCTGCAAGCCATATGTGGCTCGCGAGCTACGGATCAGGCATCATTAGTTTAGAACGATTGAAACAATAGGAAAACATTGAAATTGTAAACCCAGAATTTTGAGAAAAAAGGTGAAATTGGAGAAAATATTCGAAATTTATTTTTACAAAAATTCTACACAATTTTTGTTCAAATGCTAATAGTAAATATCGAAATATTTAAAAATAAACGTCAATATTTTTAGAAAAATTCCAAATTTTAAATTTAAAGCTGACCTTTATGGGACAAAATAAAAATAAGTTTAAATTTAAAATTTTAATAAAAAAAGTCCAAGTTCCAAAAAGACTCGTAATAATCGAGAGAAAATATTGGGCTGTTTTCGAGACTTTCAATGTAAAGTTGGAATTGAAGTGGGGAGGTTTTGTCAACTGTGGACTTTTGAATCTGCACTGAACCGAAATAAACCGATATTGTCTTTTCGGTTCAGTTCCGGTTTTCGTTCCGACAGAAATAACGGTTTTTTCCGGTTTTAGGTTCAGTTCCGGCTCGAAGCTCTGTTGAACAATGAAAAATATTTTCCTTAAATTTTAGGCAAAGTCAGAGTAGTTACAAGTAATATTAAAGAAAAAAAAGACAGAACATTTTCTAAATTATGTTCGACTATCAATTTTTAATTCGAAAAACCTTTGAAGAATCAAAAAAATGAGTCACCTGGAACAGAATCGAAAACTGAAAAAAAAACCGTTATTTTTTTCGGAACAAAAAATTTTAAATTTTAAGCTGACCTTTATGGGACAAAATAAAAATAAGTTTAAATTTAAAATTTTAATAAAAAAAGTCCAAGTTCCAAAAAGACTCGCAATAATCGAGAGAAAATATTGGGCTGTTTTCGAGACTTTCAATGTAAAGTTGGAATTGAAGTGGGGAGGTTTTGTCAACTGTGGACTTTTGAATCTGCACTGAACCGAAATAAACCGATATTGTCTTTTCGGTTCAGTTCCGGTTTTCGTTCCGACAGAAATAACGGTTTTTTCCGGTTTTAGGTTCAGTTCCGGCTCGAAGCTCTGTTGAACAATGAAAAATATTTTCCTTAAATTTTAGGCAAAGTCAGAGTAGTTACAAGTAATATTAAAGAAAAAAAAAGACAGAACATTTTCTAAATTATGTTCGAATATCAATTTTTAATTCGAAAAACTTTTGAAGAATCAAAAAAATGAGTCACCTGGAACTGAATCGAAAACTGACAAAAAAACCGTTATTTTTGTCGGAACAAAAACCGGAACTGAACCGATATAAATTTTTTGCTGGAACGAAAAGCGAAAATCGGAATGAAAAAAATAACGGTTCGAGGCCCTGATATAAATTAGTTTACCTAAAACGTGTGATGCAATTAATATAACAGTAATAGCAGTTATTCTATCAATAGCAAGGATTATATTTTACAATAATTGGCGCCTCGTGCACAATTTTATGCTACTGTTTGGAATGCATATATGTCAAAACTGTAACAACTGTTTGTTTTAATTAATCTATAAATAAATTTTATTGCTTGTATATTGAAAAATCTCCAAAAATAAAATTAAAACGACAGTACAACATTTTTTTTTTGATTAAAAGTATAAAACTATTTGATTTTGAAGCATTTATATATTTACATTATATCAATAAATAGTTGTCAACATTTTAATCCAAGCTATATAGAATTTCGATCTTTGGCACGAATTTATTCAAATAATAAATATTTAAAAGGAAAGCGTCAAACCAGATATCTAAATAAAGAGAAAATGTTAAAGAACCAAACATATTTCAAACCCCAAAATAATACTACTGAATACTGAAATACAGCCCTAACAAAATAAAAGAATTATGTAACAATTACCCATTTAATATTGTTAGGAATCTTGTTGCATAATTTAAATAAACTTTGGCAAATTTGAACAAACTTTGGCAAATTTGAACCCTTCTCCGGTATCTTAAATTATGTCAAAAGTTCAAGAAGCCCGCAATAAATATATAATTAACATGACTAAAATTAAGTTACAAGAAAATATTTTAAAAAAAGTGAAAACTCTTCTTACCATAGAGATATTTAACGACGAAATTTACCCTGTTATCCCAGCTGTAAGCCATGGCAATATAAACGGACTACAACACAATAATAACAATGATCTTAGATAATTTTCGGTTTAAAATGATAGTAACTATGTTTAAAAATGACCGGTGAATAGGATTCTATTTTAGAAATTCGACGTAAGATTCGGCCGTTGACGCTTGCACACGAACTATAAGACGGTATTTCTTATAACTTTTTCATCTACAAATAAATGTTTCTTCGTTATTAGTTTACTCCTCTTCATATCTGCTTTAAATATGAAATAGTGCGCGTTTGTAGAATATTTCATAAAATCATTTAACTTCTATCAAAATTCCCAAAGAAGCTAAGAAAAAAATTGATTATTTTATTTTGAAATTATCAGCGATGTCCTTTAGAATATTTTATCACAATGTAACTTAAAATAACTAGGCAATATCAGTTTGACTCCAATGTTTCGTTGTTATTGGAATACGTCAGTAATAACGTAACGTCATAGAAGAAGTATATGTGTATTAGGGCTTCGAACCGGAACTGAACCGAAAACCGAAAACTGAAAAAAACCGTTATTTTTGTAGGAACAAAAACCGGAACAGAACCGAAAAAAATAACGGGTTATTTTGGTTCGTTGAATTTGTATGTGTTTAATATAAATTTTACTTTACCCTAAAATTTCTGATTTTTTTAAAAATTTTCTTTTCAAAATTTTACACAAATTCGTGCAACTTTCATCTCAAAATTACGAGTTTACTTTAAATAGCATTTTTTTGAAAGTTCAATTAGAAACTTACAATTTCCACTCTTCAAGGACTTACCGAAGCGGGGATATTGGGGGTGTAACACCCCCCTAAACTTTCGTTTTTTATAGGTAAAATCAATTTGTATTTCACAGTCGGCAAATTTTTCTAATCGAGTCGGCATTTTTAACTTGACTCACCCCCCCAAAAGCATCAGGCTTGGTACGCCACTGCCACTCTTTATAAGAAAATGTTGATTTTATTGCCAAAAATTCATGCCAAAATGATTTTTTTTTACAAAACTTAAAATTCAATTTGGCATGAAATATTTGACATGAAAATTCCAAAATTTTCGACTCTTTTTTGAAATTTCGACTTTTTCTCGAAATATTTCTTTTGTTTTCCTAAAATTTCGAGTTTAAAATAAAAATGTCATGTACTATTGTAAATATGGACTCAAGTAGTGGAGTCTTTTTCATTGAAGCCCAGTTTCCAGATTCGAATTTTTCCGAGAATTCTTGAACTTTTTCTTCAGAACAAACACTCAAAATTTCTTTTTTTTTCGAAATTGGATTTTCCCTTTTATAATCAAATACCTCTATTTGTTGAAATTATTAATAAAAATTTTGAGTTTTCTTCAATTTTTTCCTTCAAATTTCACTTTAATTTAAATATGTCAATTTTTTCTCGAAATTTTAAATTCTAATGATTTTTTTGACAATGCCGACTTCATAAAACTTCCCAAAATTCCTGGATTTGGTTTTTTTTCTTAAAATTTGCAATAAAATCTCGCTATTTGTAATTTTTCTTAGAAATTAGGAATTTCAGTCAAACTTTCAAGAGAAAAATACAACATTTGTATTCCAATTTAAAGCCGGGATCAGATTGAAGTTAAGGGTAAACTTGAAACGATAACATTGTAGAAAATGTTTAATTTAAACTTCCAATTTTTATCTGGTTTTGTTTACGCTATATTTGACTTTTTCTTGCAATTTCGACTTTAGCCTCGAAACTGCTATTTTTTTTCGGATTGTTTTAAATTTGGTCAGCTCTGAAATCGAAATTTCGTTAAGTCTTGATTGGTAATTTCAGCAAAATTAAAAAAATTCTGGAACGAGTGAATTTTGAAAAAATGTCGAAGTTATCACAAAACTTTTGAAAAAAAGAAAATAGAAATTTCGAAAAAAACTTCAAATTTTGAATGAATATATATTTAACTTCGAAAGAAGTTCCAATTTTGATGATAAAAAGTAAAAATTTTTAAAAAAGATTAAAATCCTGAAAAAATTGAAATATTTCAAAAAGTTTCAATTTTGAAAAAAGTGAAAATTTTTGGAAAAAAGTCGGAATTATCAAAAAAAGCAGTTAAAACTTCAAGAAATAGTAAAAAGTTTGACCTAAAGGAGAAATTTAAAAAAAAAGGTAAAGGTTTTCAAAAAAAATGTTTCAACATAATCATATTATAAACAATTAAAATTTTTTAGTAAAAAGGAAATATTTCATTAAAATCAAATTCTGAAAAAGTTACAGCTTTGAAAAAAGTCTAAATTTTGACGATAAGAGGTCGAAATTTTCAAAAAAAGTCTAAATTCTGGATAAGCTTCGAAAACATTAAAAAGTCGAAATTTTGAGAAAAATTTAATTTTTTAAAAAACAAAAATTAAAGGAAAATCTAATTTTTTAAATAAAAGTTCACTTTACTACATATAAGCCGAAACCTTGAGAAGAAGTCGAAATTAAAAAAAAAATCCGTTTTCAAAAAAAATTAAAGCTTTGAGAAATTGTCAAAAGTTGAACTAAGGTCAAAAATTAAAAAAAAACAGTTTAGAACCTTTTAAAGGTCTGTTTTCTCATTATTAAATTAACAGAAAATATCAAAATTTTGGAAAAAATAACAATTTGGAGAAAAGATCGAAATGATGTGGAAGATTTTCAAAAAATTCAGAATTTGGAAAATAAATTAAAATCCTAAACAAATGAACTGAAAAAGTCTTGCGATTAATAAAATAAATAAAAATTGAAAAAAGTGAGAGCTAAAAAAAATGAACATTTGAATTTCAAAGTGTTCAAAATATAAAGACAAAATGCTTTAAGGAAATTGAAAAATGTTTAACAATTTTCAATAAAAATGGAAGGCAGACTTTTCAAAAAGTAATAATTTTTAGAAAGTCAGAATTTTGTGAAAAAGTGAAAATTTAAAAAACAGGGTAGAACCTTTTAAAGGTCAGTTTTTCAACATTATTAAATTTACAGAAAATATCAAAATTTTGAACAAAAAAATAACAATTTGGAGAAAAGATCGAAATTATGTGTAAGATTTTCAAAAAATTCAGAATTTGGCAAAATAAATTAAAATCCTGAACAAATGTCAAACTGAAAAAGTCTTGCTATTAATAAAATAAATAAAAATTGAAAAAAATGAGAGCTAAAAAAAAGAACATTTGAATTTCAAAGTTTTCAAAATATAAAGACAAAATGCTTTAAGGAAATTAAAAAATGTTTCAAAATTTTCAATAAAAATCGAAGGCACCATTTTCAAAAAGTAATAATTTTTAGAGTCAGAATTTTGCGAAAAAGTGAAAATTGAAAAAAGTTCAATTAAAAAAACAAACACTCGAGAGAGTCGATATTTGCAAAAAGTTAAAACTTTGAAAAATTTCTAAAAAGACTTGAAATGTTTTGAATAAATCAAATTTAAAATTAGTTAAATTTGCAAAAAAAAAGATAAAATTTCGAGTCTGAAATTTCTGATATTTACAAAAATAAGGTCAAACATTTAAACTTCGAGGTCACTTCCAAATATTAAAAAAAAAATTGAAATTTTCAAAAAATAAAATATTTAATCAGAACAAAAGTTATAAAAGTAAAATGTTCAAAAAAATCAAAACCAACCAAATAAGACAAAATTTTGAGGAATTTCGAATATTTAAAAAATCAAAATTTTGAAAAAAGTCCAAATGGTTTTAAATCAAGGTAAAATTTCGAAAATTTGAAAGTCAAACGAGAAAAGATCGACTTTATGAAAAAGTGGGTTTTTATTAAATTTTCGAAATAAGTCAAAATTTTCAATAAAAATTGAATACTTCAGAAAAATCGAAACTTTCAAAAAGTATATAACCAAAGGTATTAGCTAATTTTTTTTAAGAAAGTTGGAGGTTTTTTTGAAGTTTGGGCTCAAAATGAACCCAGAATCCAGAGTTTTAGCTTAAAATTATCAAACTCGAAAAATCGAGAAATATTTTCTTCAAACTTTAGGCATTACCAGAGAAGTTATGTGCTGTAATATTTAAAAAAAGAGAGACAGCATTTCCTGAACTATGTTAGAAAA
This sequence comes from Dastarcus helophoroides, assembly GCA_028583605.1. Taxonomy (NCBI): domain Eukaryota; kingdom Metazoa; phylum Arthropoda; class Insecta; order Coleoptera; family Bothrideridae; genus Dastarcus; species Dastarcus helophoroides. The sequence goes on from CM053328.1 coordinate 7,733,647, forward strand.
TCAATTTAAATAAAAACTTTTAAAAATTCAAAAAATGTGTCACCCGGAACTGAACCGAAAACCGGAAAAAACCACTATTTTTGTCGGAACGAAAACCGGAAAAGAACCGATATGATTTTTTCCCGGAACGAAAACCGGAACGAAAAAAATAGTGGTTCGATGCCCTGGTATAAAACGGAAACCATCCTGGAAGAAAAAAATTACTTACATTTAACTGAAGTAAATCTAAATGAAAACTCATTTTTTAATAATAATTTACGATGTTCGTTCTGTAACATCGATGAGAAAAGTCTAAATTTTAAGATGAAAAAAAAAAATCAAAATTTTCAAATAAATCTCTACAAATTTCGAGAATAAAATTGAAATTACAGAATACCTGAAAATTAAAGGAAAAAGTCTACTTTGGATCTTTTATCGAAATGATACCATTTATGCTGAAATTTCAAAAAAAACGAATTCCTCCTTATTTTTTAAAAATGTCGAGTTTTTTTTCTAATTTTAATCACTTTTCATCTTAAATTAAAATACAAATTTTATAAAATTTTGCAGTGTTACATTCACTGACCATGTTCTGTTATATTGTCTTATATGTTGTGAAAATTTGACCTTAAATTCCAAGATAATAGTCAAAGTGAAGGATTAATTCTGTTCCTGAAATGTTGAGGTGATTTTTTACCTCAAAATTTCAGAAAATAATTTGTTATGGTTAAGATAACGAAGGTTTTCACGGCCAGAGTCATATCAGTACAGGATTTATTTCTTCCGGGATTGGATCGTGTCAAAGAACTACTAAAAATGTTCGATGTTTCTCTCACCATCGCAGGGGGGCTTCTTCAGAAACAAAGAAACAATAAAAAAATACAAGGAAATATTCAAAAATGAAAAATGAAAAAGGGCCAATTTCAAATCGTCTGAGCACGGTAACTCAGTATGTCCACCATACCACAGGCAAAACTGTTCTGACAGGATTTTTTTTTTGTTAAAGAAGAGGAAAATTCGTTAAGGACATCTTGGTAAATGACCCAGATAGTGTCGGACTTTCGCTCAAACTGCGGGTCTCGACTAAAAACCTCTACTTTTTCGGGCCGGGCTCTTGGCCCCCAATCCCTCCGTCTGAACAGTACAAAAGTGCTGGAGCACTATTGTAAGCTGTTTTGCCTGAAACATAAGAGACAAACAAAACAGAAAAATTTCCGAAATGAAAGTCGCAGCCTAGAGGACCATCCTTGGTCTCCTAATCCTGGTTGGGATGTCTGGATCGCGTTTTTTTCAATTTATTTAACATTTCTTCGGCCCAGTTTGGATCGTAATCCACTTCGATCTAATTTAGAGAGAAAGGTGAACATTTTCAGAACCATAAAACCATTTGATCTAAAAGTCGTAATTTATTAAAAAAGACAAATATTCAAGAAAGTGACAAAATTTTGAAATAAATAAACCCTTTTTGAAAAAGCCAAAAGTAGAATTTTGGAAATAAAATCGAAATTTCGAAAGACAAAATTTGAGGAACAGGCAAAGTTACGGTAAAAGACCATTTAAAAAAAATCGAAATTTTGAAAAAAAAGACGAATGTAGCAGGAAAAAGAAAAATTTGTAGAAATATTAAATATCGGATATTGAGATAAAAATCAAGATTTCCTGAAAAAGGTAAACCTTAGGAAACCAGTCAAAATTTCTAAAAAAAATCAGGAATCTAAAAGATCGAAATTTTTAGCCAAATGTTGAGAAAAATATCGGAATTTGGAGAAAAATTTGAAATAGAAAAACAATTGTCCAAAGAAAGTCAAATTTAAAAAAAAATCGAAATTAAAAAAAATAGTCAAAACACTGAGAAAAAGACGATATTGTGAGAGAACTTTTGCAAAAAAGATCTAAATTTTAAGAAAAAGCGTTTAATCTTAGTAAAATCTCGAAATTTCCCAGAAAGAACAAGTTTTATCGAAATTCAGAAAAAGAGCAAATTTTAAGAAAAAAATCGAATATTTATTTTCTGTGGACTCCCAGATTCAGAGCAAAACAGGCTTGCTTCAACGGGCGTCAGAAAATGTCAAATATTGTGATAACACATCGAAATTTTGACAAACTTTCAGAAATTTGGAATAAAAAAGGGCTGACATTTTTGTCCTTCCATAAAAATTTTAAATTTCCAAAAAATATACCTTTCTGTCAGAAGATCGACCAAATTTTGAGGAAAAGGCAAATTTCAATAAAGAAGCTAAAATTTTCAGAATTAAAAAAACCGAAATTTTCAGAATTAAAAAAAGCCGAAATTTTCAGAAGTCGAATTTCGAGAAATGGCGACATTCCAAAAAGAAAAGACGAACTTTTAAATTCGAAAATTTTGACAATCATGTTTAATAAAAGAAGTCGAATTTTATGAATAAATGCAAAATTTTAAAAGAAAAAGACAAATTTTGTACAAAAAATATACGAAATTTCGGAAAAAGGTAGAAATCTCGAAAAAATATTTCAAGGAAAGGATGAATTTTGAAGAATTGGGAAGTCCCCCAAACATATAAATTTTTAGTTTGCTGCATAAACCAGGAGGTGCTAGCGCCCTAGAATTCATGTTTTTCTCACATGCGGCCCGCGCAAAATTTTAGCCTTGTAATTGGCCCGCTGTAAAAAAAGGTTGCTCATCCCTGTTCTAATGGTGTTTTCATAGTTTATCTTCTTTCCAAATTTTACATCCTTAACTAGTCATTTTCCAATAAAAAATTGGGCAGTTATGGGGGCTGCCGACTGAAGTGAAAACTTTAAACTATGATGTAACAAATATCAAGATATTTCAAAAAAAATTTGTTTCCAAACTTTAGCTTTTTTTAAAGTAGGGGAAAATCCGTTAAGGACATCTGGGAAGATACCCAGATACTGTCGGAGTTTCGCTCAAACTACAGATACCGACTAAAAACCCCATCTTCTTCGGGTCGGGCCCTTGGCCCCCAATCTTTCCGTCGGAACAGTACAATAATGCTGGAGGACTGCCTGAAGCATAAGAAATAAACAAAACAAAAATTTCCGAAATGGAAGTCGTAGCCTAGAGGACCATCCTTGGTCTCCCAATCCTGGTTGAGATGTTTGGATCGTAATCCACTGCCTGTTGAACTAGCTGGTTGGAATGCGTTTCAGCTCTCACCATCGCCCTGGAATTAATTTCCCTAAGAAAATCTTTTACCAAAGGTAGTTCAGCTTCCCTATGGAGTTGATTGTTTCTCACAAACCATGGAGCGTCCATGACTTGTCTTAGAAAGACGTTCTGGAACAGCTGGAATTTCTTCATCTGATTATCCGTCACCTGTGACCAAGCTACAGATGCGTAGGTCATCGCTGGTCTTATGATTGATTTGTATAGTAACACTTTAAGTCCAATGGAAAGATTACTATTTCTACCAATCATCGCTTGCAGCAGTTCTGAGAGGAAAAATAGAAAGGAAAACTTTATATACCATTCGTCTGCGCGATCACTTCTGAAGATTTCCGATGGTTGGTTTCCAGATGGAGGAAGGCATGTAACCGTCGTCTCTCTTGATGATTTTGGGAACTTTTGGATTTCAACGGCTTCGCATATCTTCCTATTACAGTAATTGGGAATATTGGATATAATTGAAATATTATTAAAGAGAATCTTATGTCCGGTCTTATGTTGATGTTCCGCGATGGCTGACTGCGAAAATAAACCAGACTTAAGACATCTTTGGTGCTCGGATATTCGCGTCTTAAATGATCGCCCCGTTTCTTCCGATGTACACTGAACCACAAGAACAAGAAAAATCGCAATTTTAAGAAGAGTTGAAATTTTGAAGAAATAAAAATTTCGAAATTAAAAGCTTCTTTTGTCAAAAAAATTCGAGATTTCGAGAAACATCCAAAATTAAAATTTGATTTCTAGATTGTATATATTTCTAATTTCAGTTTTAATATAGAACTTCCAACGCAACACTCAAACTTTTAACCTTGTTGCTGCTTTAAGTGAAAAGTGAACATTTTGCAAGCTAGTTAATGTTTCAAAATTATTATCGACATTTGGAGGAAAAGCTAAAATTTTGAAAATACTCAATTTTTCAAACGAAAATTCAAACTTTCTGGGTTGAAAACTGCCGTGTGAAAAAGTGTTCCTAGGAAAATATTTGAAATTTGAAAAAATTGAAATTTAAAAAAAAGTTGAAATTTAAAAAATTATTTTCACCCATGAGGATTTCTATTAAAAGTAGAAATTTCTGCTTTATTCTAAAAATTCTGAGTTTAATCATATAATCTCTGCAAATTAAAACCTGTGATTTCCAAAAAAAGGTTAAAATTTTGAGAAAAGTCAAAATTTGGAGAAAAAGTTCAAATTTGTTTTCGAAATTTGCTGTTCTTATAGTTGTTACCCAACATTTCAGATGAAAATCAAACTTTCTGGGTTGAAAACTGCCTTGACAAAAAATTTTCCTTGGAAAAAATTTAAGCTTGAAAAACTAAAATTTAAAAGAATTGTCCTTATTCATGTGGATATCTAGTTAAAGTAGAAATTTCGTCTTCTCAAATTTTTGAATTTAATCTCATAATCTCTCAAATTTAAACCCCGAGCAGAAGATTAATATTAAAAAAAAATGGTAACATTTCGAGAAAAAGTTCCAATTTGTTCTCGAAATTTGCTGTTTTTAAAGTTGATATTCATTCAACACCTTATTTTTTTTTAATTTCGACTTTCTTCTTAATATTTTGTTTTTAATCATGAAATGTTGATATTTCTTCTAATAAAATGTTCATGGATATGTATTTCGAAATGTTTTCTCAATTTTTGCAATTGTAGGCCAAAATTACAACCACAAAACATATACCGGGTGTTTTTTTTTAGTTGGGAGGTTACCTTTATATGCAATATCACTTATTATAAGGCAAACTGATTTTGTCGATGGAACTAATGGACTAACTACCTTTCAATAAATATTTTCAACTCCCCTCCACTTTTCGGTATGCCGAAAGTAGACATCAACTTTTCTATTTAATAGCAAACTCCCCAATTTCCATACTTATGGACGTACTGATAAGGTAATTATGTTACAATTATTCTGCATAGTCTTAAGATATAATTCAGCGAACGCATAATTTAGCGCCATTATTTCAAAATTGTATTGTTTTGACTTAATAATCGTATTGTAGAAAAGTAACATGTCCAACGAAAAATGCTTTATGTTGCAAATGATTAATATCAATTAAATATTATTTGTCAGTTGGGATTAGTATTAATTTAATAAATGTAGGGGAGACTGGGGTGGACCGTCTTTTTATGTTGGCTAAAAAGTGGCAAAAAAATATTTTTTTCTGAAAATTTCAAAGCTTGAATTTGTAGTACAACTAATAATCCCTCTTTGGGTCGCAGCAGTTTGGTCAAATTGTATTAAATTATACAACTTATAACAGTTGGCGCAAAAATTGCATTTTTGCGATTTTGAAAAATGTCGGGGAATTACGTACCACTTTGTAAATCGATTTAAAATGAGAAAATGTAGTAGAAAAATCTTCTTGTTTTTGATTCAGAATGCAGAATGCAGATGCAAAAGATTTATTATGAAAGAGAAACAAAGTGTAGTGGCGTGACAAATGGCAATGAAAATCAGTTTGAAACGAAGTTATTATTTTACCAAAAAACGATTAGAAATTGCCGAAAAATAATGCTGTGCTGAAAATTTGCATGAATAATCACTTATATGCATCAAATACACGAAATTAGCTTGTGAAATGAAAAGAATTGGGTGATCCATGATTCCACGACAAAAGTGGTCCGCAATTCCCCGAACGTCATTTTTAACAATATTGCAGCATATGAGTAACACAATATAAACTTCATGCCAAACTTCATGTTCCTGTCGAAGACTTAAGGTTCCGCGAATATTATGAGTTGGTTCTCGAAAAGTGTGGTCTAAATTAAAGAAAATTCTGAAGTGAAAAAAAAAAATTTCGAAGTATCCCAATTCTATTTGGTATCGAAGCTACGTAAGGGTTCGTGTACACAAGTCGAGTACTGAAGAGAAAATAAGCTTAACATGAGGCGAATGGACGACAGTTATTTGTAGCTATTAACCATTACTGCCTGAAATTTTCCTTGGAAAAAATTTAAGCTTGAAAAACTAAAATTTAAAAGAATTGTCCTTATTCATGTGGATATCTAGTTTAAAGTAGAAATTTCGTCTTCTCCAATTTTTGAGTTTTAATCTCATAATCTCTCAAATTCAAACCCCGAGCAGAAGATTAATATTAAAAAAAAATGGTAACATTTCGAAAAAGTTCCAATTTGTTCTCGAAATTTGCTGTTTTTAAAGTTGATATTCATTCAACACCTTATTTTTTTTAATTTCGACTTTTTTCTTAACATTTCGTTTTTAATCATGAAATGTTGATATTTCTTCTAATAAAATGTTCATGTATTTCGAAATGTTTTCTCAATTTTTGCAATTGTAGGCCAAAATTACAACCACAAAACATATACCGGGTGTTTTTTTTTTTTAGTTGGGAGGTTACCTTTATATGGAGTATCACTTATTATAAAGGCAAACTGATTTTGTCGATGGAACTAATCGGAGCTAAACTACCTTTCAAAAATATTTTCAACTTCCTCCCACTTCCGGTTATGCCGAAAGTAGACATCAACTTTTTTATTTTAAATAGCAACCCCCAAATTTCATACTTTATTTGGATTTTGCGTAGAAAAATAAGGTAAGTTTATGTATACAAGTTTATTGCTGTCTTTGATAGTCTTAAAGATATTTTAATTTTTCAAAAAAAATGACAGAAAAGAGGGTTATTTTGACTCTTTGTATCTTTTTTATTATTTGCAGTAAAGACGTGAAATTTGGGTTGAAGTCATGGAATATTATGGAGACTCTAATAACGTAATCAGGTTTTACATTTATTACACAGGGTGATGGAAATTTTATGATCTTTATTGTTTTTGTTTTATTCAAGAAAACTCTGTTTTTTCAAATGAGAACTATGTGTTTTTTAATCATTTTTGGATTCCTTACATAAAAAGAAGAAAAAAGGTATGACTATTTTTTAAAATTCTGCACCGTTACAGAGATATAATTCAAAATAAAAAAGAAAAATATATCTTTTTTTTCTCTAATAGCAACTTGGTAGTAGACAACAAAATTTTCAAAAAAAAACATAACCACAAGGCCTAAAAATTTTAGGCTAAATAATATTTAAAAGATAACCTTACAAGACGAATAATTTTTTGGCTAATAGTTGGAATACTTATTGAAAGATGTTTAGGGAGCCAAATGTTCAAGAAAATTCGTCCTTTAACTGTTATGCTGTTAGATTAGAACTCAGGATTTGTAAGCGTTAAATTTCACAATGAAAATCGAAATGGAAATTTCTTAGTGATTTTTTACGACTACTGCATGACAAGCATATTAATAGGAACAATCGGATGTGCTTAAAAACGTTACTCAATTCGAAATCTTAAAATATGCTTTTAAATGTATTGAAACAGAAGATCGTCCTTGTTGCTCTTGATGTAAATTTTTTAACAATTATTTTTTTTTCCTATTAGTTATTATGATTAATTCTTTAGGCTTTTAATGCCTACAGTTAATTTCCTACTTGAACAAAAAAGACATGTTTAATTCTTTTTATTTTGAGATTTATGTAAAATACTTCTGTAACGGCACAACATTTTAAAAAATAAGTAATATAACTTTTTTCTTCTTTTAATGTGAAGAATCCAAAAATAATTAAAAAACATATAGTTTCTATTTAAAAAAAAACGGGGATTTTTTGAATAAAACAAAAACAGCAAAGATTATAAAATTTCCATCACCCTGTATAATAAATGTAAAATCTGATTAGGTTATTATAGTCTTTATAATATTCCGTGACTTCAGCCCAAATTTCATGTTTTTACAGCAAATAATAAAAAAGATACAAAGAGTCAAAATAACCCTCTTTTCTGTCATTTTTTTTCGAAAAATTGAAATATCTTTAAAACTATCAAATGTAGCAATAAATATATATTCATAAACTCACCTTATTTTTTTAGGTAAAATTCAAATAAAATATAAAATTTTGGGGCATTGTCATTTAAAATAAGAAAGTTGATGTCTACTTCCGGTATAACCTTTATTGGGGGGAAGTTAAAAATATTTTTAGAAAATAGTTTAGCCCCGATTAGCCCCATCGACAAAATCAGTTTGCCTTATAATAAGTAGTACTCCATATAAAGGTAACCTCCCAACTAAAAAAAAACACCCGGTATTACAATTGTAGATCGATCTCGCAGCAAACCGATAAAAAATCGTTCATGTGTGGGTAGCCTTAGACGTAAAACCATCGAGTTAGTAATCTGCTTAATCTTTGTCTATGGTCAATACTATTGAATCTATGATCTATGGTCAATATCAAAGAACTATGTGTAGTAGTTCATATATCTCATAGTCCAGATTATACACGTTTATGGGCGTTTAGGAAGTTTGGGTGTTCCTGGTTTAGGCCAAACATCTCATAACAACAAAAGGAAAACTTAAACAATCCTATTTTTGGAAAACATTCCCAAACAAGTACAACAAAACTCATATCATATATATTTTTTTTAACATTTATACGTCTAAAACATGTACGTGACTACGTAAGTACCTTGGCTTATTTTATAGATAACCTAACAAGTGAAATTTTATTTTAATTAGGCTCAAAAAGGAGAAAGCCGTAAAATGTCCCTTTAATCCCGAACACGTCGTCTTTGAGAGTGTTTTGCAAAAGCACATTATTAAATGTATGGTCAACTATCCTCATTTCTTAGCGTGCCCGTATAATGCTTTGCACCGATTAAGAAACAGGAAAGCTCTAATAGATCACATGTTGATCTGCCCATCTAAAATAACGAGGGTTTCTCTGTTCTATGATCATGAAAATAACACAGTGGAAGAGTCTGAAGTAGGGTATCATTTAGAAAACACTCGGGAGTTTAATTTGGCCGAAGAAAATTGGGATGAAGAATTAGACAGAGGGCAACCTGTGTAAAGGACTTAATTATGAATAACAAGTACTAATAATGCAAAAATGAAACCCTTTACATACATTGTGTTGTGGTTTTATTATAGAATATTTTTAAAATAATCTGTTCCATTTTTAAAGTCATGTTTCAATTTTGTAGTTTAGTTTATAAATTTTAGTCAATTAGAAATAAAGTGTGTTTGTTAATGTTAAACTAAATCATGTTTTAAAGTGCACCATTTTGAACTGCCATGGTTTTTTATTAAATCAAAAAATAAATATGAATCTACAGTATAAGCAAAGTTCAAATTTTGAGAATTTAACTGATAGTTTAAAATTTAGAAAAAAAGGAGAAAATAAAATTTTAAGTCGAAACTTATTTAATTTTAAATAAATAGATTGAACGTTTCAGTTTTAAATTTAATCTTCAAATATCGAGATTAAAAGTAAAATTTCTAGAAAAAGTTAATTTTTTCAAAAAAGTGTTTCCTCAACTTTTTTTATAATGTACTGATGGTAAACTATTGGAAAAATTAACTTTTAAAGTGTATGATTCTAGTATAAATTTAAAGTTTTACTTTTGAACTTTAAATTTATTGAGCAAGGCATAAATTTCAGGAAAAAAGTAACATTCAAGTCTAGATAGAAAAGTTGGAAAAAAACAAATCTGAACTAAAAATTCTAATTTTGTAGATGAAATATGATTTGAATTTAAACATTTGAAGTTCAAACTGGTAATCTTAAGACAAAAGTTCATATTTTGGTTAGAACTTCGAAGTTGAAAACTTCAGTGTGGTATTGGCGAATAAATATCAAAAGTTCATTTTTTATCGTAGTTTTCCTGTAGTTTGTTAAACGTGGCAACGTCGTATTTATATCAACAATTTCGCGACCAACCATCGAATGAATCACCAGTTTATTTTCGTTTTAAGGTTATTTGTCAAACTTTGCAGACTTGCCCGTTAATTAATTTGCTAATTAAAACTTTTGGAGCCTGTTCTCGAACGTTTTTTAATATAACTCTGTTACTTTTCCAGTAAAATATTTCTTTATTGTAACTAAATAATTTTGACGATGACATTGTTCGGTCATAGAAATGTCTCTTATTTCATTGCGACGTTGCCTAGTCTAAATACTACGGTAATCAAACGAGACAATGTTTACTTTTGATGTGCTTTTGACCCTAGCAGTATCAACAGTACTAACTTAACAATCTAAATTTTAACAAAAAATTCTAATTATTGTGTTTCAAAATTGAAAGATTAAAGTTAAAAATTCGAGTATAAACAGAGAATTTTAAGAATTTCTTTTATGCGTAAAATATATTATTTTTTAAAATGTTGAGTTTCTTCTCAAAATTTTAAGTTTAAATTTGCCACCTTTAATTTTTTAAATCTTGCCTTTGTTCTTCAAAATTGCAAGCTTGATCGCAATTTTTGACGTTTGACTCGAAATTTTGTGTTGACTCGTGTTCTTTTTTATAGAATTTTAAATTTTTATTAAAATATGGTCTTTTCGTTTAGCTCTTAAACTCCAAATTTCTACTTTTTTTGTTAAGATTGTTAATTTCATCGGAAAAATACCTCTTTTTAAAATGCCTACTTCAAAAGTCGAGTTAATTTATTTGTTTTATACAATGTATTTATTGCATTTACTATTCTCCAACAATATTTTGCTCGTTTCACCAGTTCGCAACTTATACATAGAGGCCACTTTTAAATAAAGACCTGTTTAGGTGCAAATAAATGACAGAAACAGTTTGTTTCTCTATGGACAGAAATGTCAAAATCGTTTGAAAATAGGTTACTCAAATGTCAGTTGTGTTTATTTTTATGAATGTATACATTTACGGTGACAAATTTAAAAAACGAAATTTTAAACACCAGTTCTAAGTGTTAAAAAAGTAACTTTATTAATCAGTTTATAATGCCAGTGGATATCAAAGAGTTGACGGAGGGTTGGTTGGAGTTAGAGAGCGACCCAGGCCTCTTTACGTTACTTTTGGAGGATTTCGGGGTCAAAGGTGTCCAAGTAGAAGAAATATACGACCTAAATAAACCCTTAGATAGCCCAGTGTACGGATTTATATTTTTATTCCGTTGGGTGGAAGAGCGTCGGTCTAGAAGAAAAGTAGTAGAGCAGCAAGAGACATTCGTTAAAGATGAAGAGGCTGTCAACAACATATTCTTCGCACAGCAGATGGTGCCGAATAGCTGCGCCACACACGCACTTATTTCCATTTTGTTGAATTGCGCCAATATCCATTTAGGCGAGACTCTGGTGCGATTGAAGGCTCATACACAGGGGATGTCCCCAGAGAATAAAGGCTGGGCAATTGGAAATACACCAGAGCTGGCGTGCGCCCATAATTCCCACGCCATGCCCCAAGCGAAAAGACGCTTGGAGAAAGGTAGTGGGGTTTCAACTGGTAGGTTCACTGGGGAAGCTTTCCATTTTGTTAGTTTTGTCCCTATCGGTGGTAGATTGTTTGAATTGGATGGTTTAAAACCTTATCCTATTGATCACGGACCTTGGGCTGAAGGTACTGAGTGGACGGAGAAATTTAGGAGTGTTATGACTGAACGTTTGGGAATTACTGCTGATGAATATAACGAGATCAGGTTCAATTTAATGGCAGTTGTCCCTGATCACAGATTGGCGATTCAACATAAATTGAAAATGCTGAGGACTAACAAGCAAATTGTTCTTGATGCTTTACAGCAGTTGAAGAAAGTGAGGGCAGCAGAAAAGAAAGAGGAAGATAACGCTGCAGCACCAGTTGTTGCAGCACAAGAAAGTGTGCCGGATGTGCTTATGAATTCAGGTAATCTAGTTTTTATGCAGGAACAAAACGAATATCTTAAAATTTTCGGTTTAAACTTGAAATTTTGGGAACCGTTTTATTATTTTGACAACAGGGTGATATTTCGAGGAGTCCACTTTTCCAAAAAAGCAAAGATTATAAATTTATTGAAAAAATCTTAAGTCGAAACTAAAAAAAAGTAATAATTGAAAATATATGCTTCAAATCATAAGAAAAAAATTCCAAATGCAAAACAATTTATAAAACAATTCAAGTGTAAGCTTAAATTTAAAAACATATTTAAGTTATGAAAATGGAGGCATTTTATTTTTTTAATTCGGAATTTTAATGATGGAGAACCTTTCGATAAATAAAAAATTGAGTGTAAACTATTGACTAAAACATCGGAAATTTCAGAAAAATTATTATTATACCAAAAGGATTTCTAAAAATATTCAGTTTAAACTCGCTATTTCTTAAAAAAGGTTTGATACCGTTGAAAATTCTCAAAATAATCGAAATTTATGTAAAAAAAATTGAACTTATGAATTTGTCGCAGTAGCATAAAAAAAAGAGTTATCCGGTTTACAATCAAATTTTTAGGAAAACATCAAAAATAGAAATTGAAATTTATGAAAAAAGTTCCAATTCAAAGTCAAATTACAAGAGAAAGGCAAAATTTTGTGAAAGAATGAAATTTTAGTAGTAATCTCTAAAAAAAAGTGAAATAACTATGCCAAGGATGAGCATCTTTTATTTTAAGTACCAACTTACAAATTATATAATTACTTAAAATTCTATTTCTTTTTCATTTTCGGATCCTTATTGTCTTGAATGACACTAAATTTATTTTAGTTTACAAGCTTGATTAAATTTAGTGTAATTAAAATTCTAATTAAATGTAACTTTTATTAAAAGATTAATTTTAACGCAGCTGTTCCAATTGAAAATTCGAGTGAAAAGGTAACCCTCTGCCCCTTGGATTATTCAACACCTCTGACAATTCAAACATCACCAGCTCCGAGCACATCAAGTACAGATACATCATCAGAAGTGGGTTCAGCGTTTAATTCTCCTACTCAGTCGTGGAACTGGTCACAAGGTAGTCCCGTTCCGAGAGACCTCAAAAGGTATGTCACCCGTATGTTTGTTTTCAGTGGTTCATCATTCAACTTGTTTGCAGATTTGTTGTGATACGAGTGGAAGGAGGTGAAAAGGAACAAGCAGAAGTGAGTAAAGACGAGAAAAAAGGTCCAATAGCGAGAGTCAAAACCAGTGATGGTGACACAGTTGTCGCAGAGAGAGAAAAGAAACATCCCGAATATCTAGAACAACACACATTTGCCCCTCAAGACCTCCTGGCCTTATTAAGAAACCTAGAGCACGAAATTTGTGTTTGTGAATTAAATCTAAAGGATGAAAACGATAAACAGAATAAATACAGGGTAAAATGACGCAAACCAACACTTCTTTTATAAAAGAACTATTTATTTTAGATTGACGACTGTCGTAGAACGCACAATTATGATGAATTCATCTGTACGTTTCTGTCCATGCTCGCAGAGCAAGGAATGTTGGCAGATCTCGTAGAACAACATCTACAAGTTCCCAAACGGCCGGGTGGAGCCTTGCCTGTACCGAAAGCCGTTAAAACAGCTAAGAAAGAAAAACATGGCAAAAAGAAAAAGGGAAAAACGAAAGTGAAAAGAAGACGTTAGGCTATGAAGCTATCAGAATGATGATTATTTTCAAATAGTCATAAAATATTTAATGAACGAAAGATAGGTAGACCAAAAAGTATAATTGGTTCCAAGCTGGAACTAATAGAAATTTGAAAAGAAGTCTTATATTTAAAAGCTTTTTCTTTAGGAACGATTATTTGTTGTATTTTATTTTGTGTTTTTACAACAGTGTATTTATAATATACTTATTTTAAAGCCTGTATTAAAATATGTATAAATTACTTTTTTTTACAATTCAAGCACTTAATAGGATACAAAATCCTTTGTAACTATTCTACTTATGACTGAATCTATTATATTATTAGTTTTCAATTCGTTATCGCTTATTTTATAAGTTTTTTTAATAGTATCGATCTCAGATATATCTTTCAAGGCATCAATATCAAGTTCTTCCCCGCTTACTTCCCTAAATATATGATCAGGAGCTTCACCATCCTTGCACAGAACCAACACTAAAATATTAGTGTCTTTATCATCAACGCCAAACTTTTGTAAGCTTTGTGTTATATTCTTGGAAATCGACAAGTTAAACAAAATTTCTGTATAAATAGTCCTTGTTGTCAAAGTTTCTGCCACGGCTGCCTTATTTGCAGCCACCACAAGTTGAAATGGGTCGATTATTAAAAGCGGGTTTCACGATGCAACATTTCAGTTCACCTTTGATCAATTTTTGCCGTAGTTGGGGTACATTCTCTACTTTCCCGAAAAGCTTCACAAAAAGAGTCATCCCGGTAATCGGGTCTAGCTTGGCTTCCATTGTGATAGTTTATATTGCAAGTTTCCACTTTTACGAATTAATTCGTAAAAACAAGAAATAAACAACTGACAACAATATGTAAGGTTAAGTTTTTCTAACCTTAACTCTGTCCACAGAGCATATAAGAGGGTGTCTTCTTTTGTCCGAAAGGCAACTTAGCTATTTTCAGCATAACCAGCTTGCGATATTAAAGGTCGTCCGACACGTTTACACTTCTCGTACGACAGTGTACCAAGAATTAATATATTATCATCATTGTTATTATGTTATTCACATTAATTCTCAGAGCCCCGTGTAATGCTGTTGGAAAAATTAGGCGACAATAAACATATTCTAGAGTTTTCGACTTATTCTTCAGGGTGATGGACTCTTATTGGTCGAAAACATTATGTTTATTGTTAAATAAAATTAATAAACGTTTTCGACTTCATTGAAATATTGAAAATAAACGACGATATTTTGACCCCAAAGCCGAAAGCTAAAGTACATTTTTTAGTTTAACTGAAGAAAAACTAATGATCAAATCAAAACTTTTAAAAATTCTCCAATTTTTGGGTTTAAAAATTTGAGGTGGTTGTGAGAGAAAAGTCCAAATTTTGCAATTTTTTCTGAAATGTTTGTTTTTTGTGTGCTAAATCAAATCAACTTTATAAGTTCAATAAAATTTAGTTTGTATTATTGAAAATGAAGAGCAGAGACAAGGCAGAATATCAGTAAATGGAAAAGAAATGAAAAAAAGAGATTACCAACAGAAGGAAAATTGTACGTAGGACTTGTGTCCTAGAGAAGGCAGAATACCAGTAAATGGAAAAGAAATGAAAAGAAGAGATTACGAACAGAAGGAAAATTATACGTAGGACTTGTGTCCTATGTAGGACTTGTGCCCTACGGACAATTTTTCTTCTGTTCGTAATCTCTTCCTTTCATTTTTTTTTTCATTTACTGGTATTCTGCCTTCTCTCTACGTAATGCATCCATGTAAACAGTTAAGAATTGTAGGTGTGTAGGTACAAATATAACAAGAAATTTTCTGAGATTGATAGACAAGTATAATTTGGAAAACTTAATAAGATACCTAGTTATGATTTACAGACAACGTATTTATCATCTTGTATTAAAAAAGAAGTTGCTAGAAAGAAGCAAGGATCTCAAAAAGGTCGAAATTTTGCAACAAAAATAATGTTAATGAAGAAACGTGTATGTAAACAGTTTCTTCTGAAAACGTTTGACATTACTAGTAGATGTTTTACTACAGTGTGTGCAAAAACTGATAGATTAGGTATATGTAAAACTGATAAACGGGAAAAATGCCGAGTATAAATAAAATTGATGAAAATGTTAGTAACTCTGTTATTTTTCATGTAAAGATGTTTCCAAAATACAAGTCATTATTCTTGAAAAGACAACATCAACACAAGATACTTATCCTCAGATCTAAGTGTAGTAAAAATGTACTCGTTGTAGAAAGAGAACTGCAATGTCTGCCATTAAACTACCCGATTATCGAAATATTTTTAACCTACGCTTTCGTAAGCCCCACAGCGACACTTGCTCAAAGTGTAACAACTACCAAAATATTATAAATAACTCGGGATACTGAAGAGAGTGTGCATGCTGCTAAAGTATCTTTAGAACTACATCAAAGAGAAGCCCAAAAAGCATGTGATTTGAAAAAAATGGATATCGAAAGCAACAGAGACTCCAGGGACACTGTAGTTATTTGTTTTGATTTACACCAAACGCTACCTACACCCCTGCTTACTACATCAAGAGTCTGCTTTTTGAGGCAACTTTGGACGTATAATTTTGGCATAGATAATTTAATTAGTGGAGAGACCCGTATGTATACATTCATGATGTAACGAATATTCGCATTCACGAATATTCGCAGGGTTTTTAATAGTCGCGTTCGCATTTGCATTCGCAAGAAATTATGCAAATGTATTTGGCAATAACATGGAAACATATTTCTGAAATATCAATTCAACTGCTAAGGCAGTTGAGGTCCATGGACCTTTGGGGGATAAACATTTATTAAGATAATAATTAATGCATTAACCCATCCAGTCCCACCTAGTAAAAAGAATTTTTAAATTCCCTTGTTTTCTTTTCCTAGTAGCTAGCTACAATGACGCAGGGTGGGACACGTGCTCTCCCCTGGTTTATACAGCCAACTAAATATGTACTACTCTCAACTTCGGCAACATTTTCTATTTCCCATTTTTTTTAAAGTAGCTCTTTCCCTGAAATTTCGAACATTTTCTCGAAATTTCGATTTTTTTAATTCGTCCTTTTTTTTTAAATTTCACTTTTTTCTTTAAAATTTCCAATTTATTCTAAAATTCGACTTCTCTTTTCAAAATCCGACTTCTCAAAATTTCGAATTTTTTTTTTCTCAAAATTCGCCGCTTTTTTTTTTCAAAATACTGACATTTCTTAAAATTCGACTTTTTGAAAATTTTGAATGTTTTTCTAATTCGTCTTTCTGCAAGTTTCGACTTGTTTATCAAACTTCGCCTTTTTCTCGAAATTGGTGGATCTTTTGATAAAAAAAGTAAAAATTGTTAGAATATTGCTCATCTGCATATTTTTAAAAACATTTTTTGAGAATATTGAATTTTTGTAGAGACCGAAATTCCAGAAAATTCAAATTTTAACTCTGTTCTCAAAGTTTCGAAGACGTTTATCTCAATGGTGGATATTTTCTGATGTCACAGGATAGCAGGGGCGGGAGGAGCTTGCCCTTTACTAGGTAGTCGTTAAAAAATAAATATAGAGTCATAAAATGTGTTTTTCTTGAAATTTTGACTTTTTTCAGAAGTTTTCCTCAAAATTCCCCCTTTTCCTAGAAATTTTGATTTGTTTGTGTTTTGGAAACTTTCCATTTTTACCTTGAAAATCGTCTAGTTTCTTCGAAAATAAGATATTTTTCAAATTTTTTAAAAATGCCAGACTTTTATATTTAATTTTATGTCCTGAAAATTCCGACTTTACCCCGAAACTGTGTTTGTTTATTATAATTCGTCTTTTTCTAAATTACGACTTTTTACTCTAAATTCTATTGTTTCCTCTCAAAATTTGATTTTATTGGAAATTTTGATTATTTTATAGCAATTTCGGTCTTTTTCTCGAAATTTTAACTGTCCAGAAATTTCAACCTGCTTTTCAAAATTTGTCTTATTCTTGAAGTTTCAAATTGAGCTTTTTTATAGAAAATTTGACTTTTACAAAATTCAATTATTTTTCTGAAATGTTAACAAAAGTATAGAAATTTAAAGAATAATATTTTTACGAAATTTAGAGAAAAATATTTCTTATAAATTTCGAGAATATGTCAAAATTTAAATGAAAATAAATATTGTCAGGAGAAATATTTTTGAAAACTGGTTTTTTCTTCTCCAAATTCGGTATATTCTGGAAATTGCAACTTTTTTCACAAAATTCTTCCAGTGAATAAGTCAACATTCTCATTCGCATTCGCGAATGTTGGAAATGAATATTCGCTTTCGCGAATGTGGAAAAACCATCACTCGTTACATCCCTAGTATACATGGGATGATGGCAGAAGGTCACAGCAGATAGGTTCCTGACTAATGCATTTTTTTAAGTTGTTGCCTATTCCAGTATCACTAAAGTAATTGCCTATAGTGACTGATGTGGGGGACAAAACAAAAATAAGAACATTTCCAAAAAGTTTATGTTTTTAGTAAAAGCCACCCACCTAAAAGAAGTTCATCATAAATTTCTGGAGCCTGGCTACACATATATAGAGGGCGATAGGGATTTTACTAGAATTCAAAAGTGCAAAAAAAGAATCTCCAAGTTTTTATTCACGTGAATTAGAGAGAAGTGATTGCTTGTTCCTGCAATAAATTTATTGTGCATAGTATGACCCAAGAAATGTTCTATTCTTTTGAAAAGTTAAATAAATTAATAAAAGATCCAAAAAAAAAAGATACAGTAGGAAAGACCTATTAAGTTTAGAGAAATAGCCCACTTTAAATATGAGCAGGCATTCGAATCGTTTTTAGTTGGATTTAAACCAGTCTTGGGTGATCTTTATCCATTCTTGAAATGTATATCTGGATCAAGTTCTACTGGAAGCCCATCTTATTTGTTTAATAGCACATTTACTTAGTTGCATACAAGTTTAATAGAAAAATAAAAAAATCGACAGAGCTTTTTAGATTATATACCTCCAGTGTACTATTTATTTTGCACAAACATGAACCATGAGGAAGGCCCCAAAAGTAAAACAACAGGAAGAAAAGTAACATTGAAATCTGAACCCAGCACCATTCGAGAGGATCATGAAGAGTCCGACAACGAAATCAACATCGATGACGATGACATAAGTTCTGACCATCCATGATAGTTTGTTATTTTTTTGCGAATAAATATTTTTTGGTAGAACTGCATGTGTTTTAATAATACAATCATTGAAATTAATAAATATATTTGTGCAAAAAGTGTATAAGTACTTCAAATTTGATTTTTGTACAAAAATATACATTTTTCGAGTTTAATGATTTTACTAATAAAATTATACGTTATCTTTTCATATAATCATGTTACTAAAAACTTGTGCCGTTATTACAAAATTTTTAATAAAGTAATACACTTTGGGGATCAATTTCTTAAAATTATGTAGGCCGTACTTATACTCTTTTTGCTCTAACCACTTCTAAACTCAAATCTAAACTAGGTTCATCAACACCTTCAAAATGAAAGACCACATGTGCTGTCTCTGACAGAAACCCAAGTCTCCCCATCCATCAATACAGTCCATTTGCTTTGCCCTAACTACGACTTGCACACAAAATTTTGACACAAGACAAGGATTTGTGCTTTTACGCGAAGCGACCTGTCCTGTCAACGAGAAGAAGCACTGGAATCTGCTGGTCATGATGTAATTTGGCTGAAAATCTGCTCCAAAAACGAAGTAATATTCATTTATTCACTTTATTTGTCTCCAAACGATCCCTCATACAGACAGCTCTTCTCTTATCTCTCCGTAACCTTTGATCACCTACAGACGAATTATCCAAAAGCTGAGGTTGTCTTTCTCGGTGACTTCAACGTACACGACATCCCCTGGTTAAGGTTTTCTTCCCGAACTGACGACGAGGGAAGGGTGGCAGAGGCTTTCGCCATCACTTGTGGACTATCGCAATTAGTTGAGGAACCCACAAGAATTCCTGATGTAGATACCCATCAACCTAATCTACTCGACCTTTTCCTTACAAATTCACCAAATTCGTATAAAATCTCTGTGACATCACAGCTTGGAAATTCGGATCACAAGCTTGTAGCAGCCTCTCGCTCGCTTTATATACCACCTCCTTCCCAGGCGCAGTCTCGTATGGTTTGGCACTTTAACTCTGCAAATTGGGAAGAATTAAGAGACTTCTTTGCATCTTTCCCATGGCAGGAAATGTGCTTTAACTCAGACAACCTTTCCTTAGTCGCTGAATCCATCATGGAGACTATCCTGATTGGTATGGAATGCTCAATTCCCCACTCCCAAAAGAAGTCTGCCTCCAGTAAATCCTGGTTTAGTAAAAAATGTACTCGGGCTGTCTCCTGCAAAAATCGCGCATATCGTCGTTGGCGAAATAATCCCTCAGTCGAGACTCGGACCATATTTGTCGATGCACGAAATTCTTGTAAACAGGTTATTGATGAGGCAAAAGGTGATTTCGATCGTAAAATGCGCCAGAGGCTTATCAACTGTCCGAACGGTTCCAGGTCCTTTTGGGGATTTGCAAAGTCGATTGGAAAGAATTTTACACCTTCAAATTTTCCACCTTTACTCGATGGAAGTAGTAATATTGCTACAAAGAAAAGGCTGACATGTTAGCCTTAATGTTTACTGAAAATTCCAATCTTGATTCTCGAAACGCAGAACCTCCTATTCTTCCTAAGGTTGGCACTTCGATGCCTGAAATCGTTTTCAGACAACGCACAATCAGGAAGATTCTCCTTGAGCTCGACACCTCGAAAGCTTCTGGCCTTGATGGTATTCCCGCTATTGTTCTTAAGAAGTGCACCCCAGAGTTGACTCCTGTCCTAAGCAAATTGTTCACACTCTCTTACAACAAAGTTGCATCTGGAAATCTGCTAGAGTGCAGCCTGTCCCTAAAAAGGGAAAAAGGAATCTGGCTAACAACTATCGCCCTATATCTTTGTTACCCGTTATATCTAAAGTGATGCAAAAGGTTATCAACATCGAAATTCTCAAATATCTGGAGGAAAATAGAATCATCTCTGTCAGGCAATACGGTTTTAGACAACAACGTTCCACTGGCGATCTACCGGCATATGTTACTCATATCTGTAACTCAGCTAAGGAAAAACATGATGAGGCTAGGATTGTGGCATTGGATATCTCAAAGGCTTTCGACAGAGTCTGGCACCGATCTCTTCTCGCCAAATTAACATCTTATGGTCTTCCTCCTGGACTCTGTCCAATTTTCTCGCTGACAGATCTCTTCAGGTCGTCGTCGATGGCATCCCATCCGAGACATTTGCGATTAACGCAGGGGTGCCTCAGGGGTCTGTTCTGTCTCCTACTCTATTTCTGTTACACATAAACGATCTCTTAGCTTCAACTTCCAATCCTATATATACAGCTACGCAGATGATAGTAACCTTGGGTCATCTTTTTTCTCCGATAAACCATTATCTATCGCTGCTTCAGATCGACTAAGGGAACAGCAGATGCAGACGATTAATCGGGATCTCGAGGTTATTCTGGAATGGGGTAAGGACAATTTGGTCGACTTTAACGCTTCAAAAACTTAGGCCGCCGTTTTCTCTAAGAAAACATCAAGGGATAATGCAACAACAACATACTAATGGACGGTAAAATCCTTCTGATGGGATCTAATCTATCTATCCTAGGAGTGAATGCGAGCACTAACTTCTCTTGGGACGATCATGTGGGCGCCATTACCAAATCCGCCTCTCAGAAGCTAGGCTTTCTTTTTGGAGCTAAAAAGTACCTCACATCTCAGCAGTTATTAACACTATGCAAAGTTCAAGTTAGGCCAGCACTAGAATGCTGTTCTCATATTTGGAGTTCAGCCCCAAAACACACTTTAGCTCTCTTGGATTCAATTCAAAGAAGAGCGATTCGCCTAATTGATGACGAGAGTCTGACCGATTCTCTCGAAACACTAGAGCACAGGCGTATGGTTGGTGACTTGTCTCTTTTCGACAAGTACTATCATGGAAGATGCTCGCAGGAACTAATAGGATTGATCCCCCAAGGGCAAGATTCTTGAGGCGTACTAGACAGTCGGAGACAGCAAATTCCTGTGCGATCGAGCTTGACACATTGAGGACTTCTGTCTACGGACACTCTTTTTCCTATAGAACTTCCAAGTTATGGAACTTGTTACCGAAAGGAATTTTCCCCAAAAATTACAACCTATCGTTGTTTAAGAAGACGGTTCATCGTCATCTATTCTTGTTTCCGCATCCTACTCGCAGTACTTTGAAAACATGATGGGGTTACCCTTTGCGAGTGGATTAAACTTAAAAAAATTGTAGGAATATACTGCAAAAATTAAACAATTTGCCTGAATGGACTCAACAACGTTTGCATTTTGAACCTTATTTTTAACCGATGCGCTAGTAAACGCAGTATTTGGCGTTTTAAGGCCGTTTCCTCTTATTTTTAAACGCACCAGTGATTTCACCATAGGGGCCGCGATACCTACGTAGTTATATAATTTTATCTGCATACACCTGGTTTATCTTACACCTGGAATATGGCTTTGTCTTTAGCAGGATAACCATGCATGAGGGCATATACAGTTAACACTTTTTATTTCATTTTTAGGTGCACTTCAAATTGGAGCGCCATGGTTATCACATGTTAAAACTACTAAAAACTTGTTCTAAAATTTTAAGAAAAGCAATCCTTTTATTCTGTTACGTCCGTAGAAATTTCAAAATTAACTAAAAGAAGGAGGAAATAACAAAAAACTTAGAAACAAGAAAGAACAAAAATTTATCAGTTTTTTTCAGCGTTCGGGTTTGTTCTGGAAATTTCAAGCCTTTTTCTCAAAATTTACGATTTGTAGTTTCAAGTTTTTTGTTCCTTTCATAATTATTTGCTTAAATCAGAACTTTATTCTTCTAGACATTCTGATACTTTTTCTTATAGCCCAAAGTTCAATTATTTCCCTAAAGTTTGAACTTTTGGATATCGAACTCCACTATCTTGTTAACAGTTTGATTATCTTTAAACCCTTCAATTTTCATCTAAAAAAACTTTTCTCTTAAAATTTTGAACTAGAAAACTTTGTTTTTTTTTGACATTTCAAATTAAATCTCTATTTTCTTCTAATTTTTTTTCGATATTTTAACCAGGGCTTTGAACTGAAACTAAACCGGAAACCAAAAAAAACCGTTATTTTCGTCGGAACGAAAACCGGAGCGAAACCGGGAAAAAATCGGTTTGTTTCGGTTCGTTTAATTTATGTACTTAAAACAGTTTTTATTTTACCCTTAAATGAGGAATTTATTCTAAGAAATTTCTTTTTCAAAATTTTACTTTCAGTCTATCATTTCTGTTTAAAAATTATATTAGAAACTAACAATTCCACAGTTTCTAGAAAGTATTGACTTTATTCTCAAAATTTTAAGCCAAATTACAATTTTAAGTTTTAACTTGAATCTTGTTTCAAAATTTTCGACATTTGCTTTAAATTTCGACTTTTATCCGGATATTAGTTGAAATATTTCTTTTCTTCTCTTAAAATTTCGACTTTAAAATAAAAAAATATCCTCCATTGTAATTTTAAAATAAAGCATTAGAAGTGTTTTTCATTCAAGATAGGGAAAATCAGCTTTCCTTACGATTTTATTAAGCAAATTCGAGTTTTTCTGTAAATTTGAATTTTTTGTAGAAAACTTCAAATTTACTTCTTTCCTTAAACTTCGATTTTCATTTCCTAATTTGATATCTCTTATTTCTGAAGGTATTAGTCAATTTTTCGATTTTTAGTCTATTTATTCTTTCAAATTCCACTTTTTTTAGTATTTAATTTTTTTCGGAATCTCAAATTTAAATTCTTATGACTTCCTAAAACTTCCTAAAATTCCAAGATATGATTTTTTTCTTAAAATTTTCACTGAAATCTCGCTATTTCAAAATTAACTTGAAATTTTTAAATTTTGAATGAAAATTTCAGGGAACAAATACAACATTATATTCCAATTTATAGCTGGGACCTTGCATTTGGTGAAATTGGATCTTTAAATGGTGACATCTTAGAAAATGTCTAATTTAAACTTCCGACGATTTTGTTTACTCTAAAATAGTAAATTTTATTCTGAACACTTTGATTTTTTTTCTCAAGATTTCGACTTTGGCCTCGAATTTTTTTCAGATTGTTTAGAATTTAGACGTCAAAGTTGTGTGTTTTTTAAAATATTAATTGTTTTCGCGAAGCTTCTGGAATAAACGCAATAGTTCGGCCGTTTGCTTCTTGAAATTTTGTGTCAAAAATCGATTCTCAAAATGTTAAATCTCTTCACAAAATTTTTAGCTACAGTTAGAGTTTTGCCTATAATTTTGTCTTTAAAATTGAAATTCGCCTTTTTTTCCCAGAAAATTTGTCGTTGATTTTGAATTTAAATTTTTCTGTGGAAAATTGAAGTTTACAAATAATTGAAATTGCTTTTTTTGTGAAGTCTTTATTTTTACGCTTAAAATATACATTTAAAATAAAAATTTTGAATTTTTGCTAAAATCATTAGCAAAAATTAGATTTTAAATGCAAAAAAGCTAATTTTAATTTGAATATTTTGTTATTTTTTATTTTGAATCTTAATTCAAAATCTCGAAAAAATATCCAAATTTCAAGTAAAAAATTAACATTATTTTAAACAGTTTAAATTTTGAGAAAAAACTAACTAAATTTATGGTTAACAATTTTTCAAAATTAATCTCACAATTTCAAGCCTTGGAAATTTTTGAATTTTTGAGCTAAAACTCGAAACTTCCAAACTTAAACTTATAGTCCGAGTCTTAACTTCGGGAATTTCGAAAAAAATGTCCAGAATTACAAAAATAAAAGTCAACATGTCGTTAAAAGGGTTATACTTGCTAGAGAAAGACTAAATTTTATTTAAATTCGAAATTTTAGAGAACAAAAAAATAATAATATAAAGTACATACAAATTTAAATTTGAAACTTCAAAAGAAAAAAGTTAAAATATAGAAAGAAGGTAAATACACTAACCAAAAATTTCTGAAAAATTTTACATTTTTGTAGAAGTTTTTAAGATTTCAGCAACATTTTCAGAAAAAAAAATCGAATATTTGGATTTAAGGTCAATATTTCTAAATTAAGGTATATATTTTGAAAATTCTTCAGTTAAATTGTGAAGTTCTTTTTTTGAAATTTTAATTGTTTCATCAAAATCTCAATTTAAAACTTTTCATTTTATATTTTTTGGTCTTTTTCATTTATTTTTTTCGTTTGATCGTTTTAATCCAAAGTCCAAGAAAACAAAGTTAAAACAGCAAAAATCAATTTCGTTAGAAAACGCGAATCAAAGTAAAAACTTCGCTAGAAAACTAAAATTATGAAAGAAAAGTCTTTCAAATTTTCGATTTTATTCCCCAGATTTTGTATATACCAGAACTGATTAACTCTTGGGTATATAATTTAAGATTTTTATGAAAATTCCGAGTTTAAATTTAAATTTAACAATTCTGCGACCCAGTTTGGAAATATTTAACGGAAAAATGTTAAATAAAATCAAAAATGGTAATGTTTCCGATAAACAATAGTCTACAATTTAAATTTAAAATTTCTAAACCCGAAATTCCGATTTAGTTATTTATAAAGTACAGGTTTTTCTTGAAATTTGAACTTAAATTGAACTCAAAATTCAGGGTTACAGCTTGAAATTTTTTAACTTGAAAAATAAAAAATATTTTCCTCAAGTTTTAGCCAAAGTCAGAGTAGTTACACGTTGTAATATTAAAGAAAAAAAAAGACAACATTTTCTAAATTATGTTCGAATATCAATTTTTAATTCGAATAACTTGAAGAATCAAAAAAATGAGTCACCCGGAACTGAACCGAAAACCGAAAAAAAAAACGTTATTTTTGTCGGAACAAAAACCCGAACTGAACTGATATAAATTTTTTGCTGGAACGAAAACCGAAAACCGGAACGAAAAAAATAACGGTTCGAAGCCCTGATTTTAACTTTTCTCTTGAATTTCTAGCTCTATATTTAAAGTGATTACTCTTTTCTTTAAATTTCGATTTTAAACCGAAATTCTTTTCTTTAAATTTCCACTTTCAACCGGAAAAGTTGCGAAACAAAGGAAACGAACAAATGGCAAATGAAAAGTCAGTTTTTCAAAATTCTTCGCAATATTTAATTTCATGTATTCTCTAAGTTTAACCCTAAACAAAATTAATGATAGAAGTAAAAAAATATTGGGGTGAGAGTAAATTGCACCGGCGTATTTCCGTAATCATTCATCCCAAACCGTCGGTCGTAATCGGAAGGGTTCGAAATGGCGCCAGCTACTGCGCGGTACAAATTAAATATATGTTTCTATTTTATTTTCCCTGCAGTTCCAAGAACCACCTTCTTTCCTTCTGCACGCAGGGGAAATGGATCAAATGTTATTTTATTAAACCGAAAAATTTTCCTCGGTTTTTAAGGAAATAGTGTTGTGTGGGTGCCTTAAAAAGTGATCCTTCGAACGCATATCCTGTTGATAAGGTATTTTTTTAGTACGTTAAAACAGGATTTAGTAATCCATGGATTTTTTTTTACTTAACTTAAATAACAATAGCTTAGAAATTATAGCACTTCACCGGCAAAAAGGAAAATTTGATCATAGAAAATACTTCTTGATCCTTGAAAAACTTAATGAGTATTTTATAAATAAATTAAAAAAACATTTAATAATTATTATTGTGTTTCCGAATAGTTGTTATAAATAAAAACAAATTTCCCAATTGAAAGCAATAATCTTCATTGCTTAATCATTTATTTATTTATTTTTTAATTAACAATTTATTTACTTCTCAAGTATATTTTCAAGTATATAGACGTTTTTTAAATTTAAAAAAAAAACTAAATTTTTATTTAATATACCTTTATTATACCATTCAGTGTTGTTTGTTTTTACCAACATTTAAACTTTACCAACGCTATGTTGCATATTCATATAAAATATATCAGGGCTTCGAACCGTTATTTTTTTCGTTCCGGTTTTCAGTTTTCGTTCCAGCAAAAAATTTATATCGGTTTAGTTCCGGTTTTTGTTCCGACTAAAATAACGGGTTTTTCCGGTTTTCGGTTTTCGATTCAGTTCCAGGTATCTCATTTATTCTTCAAAAGTTTTTCGAATTAAACCTTGTTATTCGAACATAATTTAGAAAATGTTCTGCACTTTTTTTTCTTTAATATTACAACATGCAACTACTCTGATTTTGCCTAAAATTTAAGGAAAATATTTTTCATTTTTCAAGTTAAAAAATGTCAAGCTGTAACCCTGAATTTTGAGTTCAATTTAAGTTCAAATTTCAAGAAAAACCTGTACTTTATAAATAACTAAATCGGAATTTCGGGTTTAGAAATTTTAAATTTAAATTGTAGACTCTTATTGATCGGAAATATTACCATTATTGATTTTATTTAACATTTCTCCGTTAAATATTTCTAAATTGGGTCGCAGAATGGTTTAAATTTAAACAGGGAATTTTCATAAAAATCTTAAATTATATACCCAAGAGTTAACAAGTTCTACAATATACAAAATTTGGCGATTAAAATCGAAAATTTGAAAGACTTTTCTTTTTTATTATTTTGATTTTCTAGCGAAGTTTTGACTTTGATTTGCTTTTTCTAACAAAATTGATTTTTGGTGTTTTGACTTTGTTTTCTTGAACTTTGGATTAAAGAGATCAAATGAAAAAATAAACGGAAATGATAAACACCAAAAAATATAAAATGAAAAGTTTTAAATTGAGATTTTGATGAAACGGTCAAAATTTCAAAAAAGCAGCTTCACAATTTAACAGAAGAATTTTCAAAATGTATACCTCAATTTAGAAATATCGACCTTAAACCCAAACATTGGATTTTTTAAAATTTGTATGTATTTTTTATTATTTTTTTTCTCTAAAATTCTACTTTAAATAAAATTTAGTCTTTCTCTAACAATTATAACCCTTTTTATCGACATGTTGACCTTTATTCTTTAATTCTAGACATTTTTATCGCAATTTTGAGTTAAAACTCGGACTATAAGTTTGAATTTGGAAGTTTCGAGTTTTAGCTCGAAAACTCGAAAATTTCCAGGACTTGAAATTGTGAGATTAATTTAAAAAAACTGTTAATCATAGATTTAGTTAGTTTTTCCTCAAAATTTAAACTTTTTCCAATAATGTTAATTTTTTTCTTAAAATTTGGATATTCTTTCGAGATTTCGTATTAAGATTCAAAATAAAAAATAAAATATTCAAACTGAAATTAACATGTTTGCTGTCAATATTTTTAGTAAAAATTCGAAATTTTTATTTTAAATGTATATTTTAAGCGTAAAAATAAAGAATCTACAAAAAAGGCAATTTCGATTATTTCTAAATTTCAATTTTCTACAGAAAAATTGAAATTTCAAGATCAACGACCAATTTTCTGGAAAAAAAACGCAAGTTTCAATTTTAAAGACGAAATTATAGGAAAACTTCTAGCTTTAACTAAAAATGTTGCGAAGAGATTTAATATTTTGAGAATCGATTTTTGACACAAAATTTCAAAGAGCAAAGGGCCGAACGTTTGAGTTTATATCAGAAGTTTCGCAAAAACATTTAATATTTAAAAAAACACAATTTTGACGTCTAAATTCTAAACAATCTGAAAAAAATATAGTAGATTTGAGGCTAAAGTCGAAATCTTGAGAAAAATAATCAAAGTTTTCAGAATAAAATTTACTATTTTAGCGTAAACAAAATCGTTGGAAGTTTAAATTAGATATTTTCCAAGATGTCACCATTTAAAGATCCAATTTCACCATTTGCAAAATCCCAGCTTTAAATTGGAATATAATATTGTATTTTTTTTCTGAAATTTTGATTCAAAATTTAAAAATTTCAAGATTTATTTTGAAATAGCAAGATTTCAGCAAACATTTTAAGAAAAAAATCATGGAATTTTAGAAAGTTTTAGGAAGCCATAAGAATTTAAATTTGATAATTCTCTGATTTCTTTATCTACTGGTTGCATAACTAGTAAAATTAGAGAGTTTTTGATAAAGTACCCCATATGGATGACCATAAGCTTAATTACTCACACAAAAAAGACAGGTGAAGCATGATGAGGACACTAGTTGAAGCTAAACCTACTCACCCTCTTATATATTAGCACCTGCTGTTATTCCCACTGGAGGTAATATCGATGTAACAACAAATTACAGTCAATTTACCCGAAGTGACTGGTAATTAATAATCGTGAAGCAAAACGAGAAGAGCCGTTAAGTGTTTACAGACCTTAATTTCCTGTTGTCAGCTTGGTCATTCTAGTTAGGTTGATCGTGTAACATTACTATAAGGAATAAGAAAAAAATACATTTTAATTATGCACCTATGCGGAAAAATAATAATTTTAATGTAAAACCCAATTCAATTCTACAAAATATGAATTTTAATCAATACGAGGTACGTTCAAAAAGTAAGGTGACTTTTCAAGTTTCGCAGGCAACGTACATACGATTATCGATTTTTTGTTGTTGTTTTGTTGGTACACATGTCCCGAACATATGTTCACAGTTTTAAGTACATAGCATACCTAGTTTGTTTTTGAGAGATAAAAAGGTTACACGTATTTTGTTGTGCTCGGCGATTTTCTATTATTATAAAAAATGGAGCCAAAAATTTGCATCAAATTTTGTGTGAAAAATGGCATGAAGTGCTCTAAAACCCTTGAAATGTTGTCAGTGGCATACGGTGAGTTTGCTCTAAGTCAAAAAAATGTTTCCGAGTGTTTCCGAAGTTGATGACGAATCTTGCTCTGGACGCCCCAGCACATCAACAACAGAAGATATCGCCGAAGATGTAAAGAAAATTGTTTTTGAAAATCGTCGAATTACCATAAGAGAAGTCGCTGAGGATGTCGGCTTGTGTCATGCAATTTTTTCGGATGTTTTGGGCATGAGACGTGTGTCAGCGAAGTTTATCCCGAAACTTCTGAATTTTGATCAGAAAAACCGTCGCATGAACATCGCTCAGGAGTTCCTAAATGACATCAATGATGATCCTGATTTTCTCAAAAGGGTCATAGCTGGTGACAAATCATGGGTATATGGTTATGACGTCCAAGCCACAGCCCAATCGTCACCCGGGAGAGCCAAGACCGAAAAAAGCATGCCAAGTCCAATCAAATGTCAAAGTTTTGCTCATTTTTTTTTTGACTACCATGGCGTAATACATCAGAAGTTTTTACCTCAAGATCGTACGCTCAATAAGGAGTATTACCTTGAAGTTATGCGACGTTTGCGAGAAGCAATACGAAAAAAACGTCCGGAATTGTGGAAGAATAATTCATGGCTTTTGCATCACGATAGTGCACCTGCTCATTCACCGTCGCTTGGCAGAGGTTTTTTGGCCAAAAACAACACGACAATCATGCCTCAGCCACCATACTCACCGGATTTTGCCCCCTGCGACTTTTTCCTGTTCCCAAAACTTAAAAGACCTATGAAAGGACGGAGATTTGCAACGATTGAAGAAATAAAAACTGCGTCGCTAGAGGAGCTCAAGGCTATACCAAAAAATGCCTATAAGAAGTGCTTTAAAGATTGGAAAAAGCGTTGCCACAAGTGTATCTGAGGGGGATTACTTTGAAGGGGGCAATATAAATGTTGATGAATAAATAAATATTTTTTCATAAAAATATAAAGCCATTTTACTTCTTGAACGACCTCGTATACTGCATATGAGCCTTTTTTTATTAATGCGTGGGAAATCAACCCTTCAAAGGTGCGAGCTAAGAAATATTACGTTATTATACTCATTTTAAAGAATTGTCACTGATTTTTTAAATATTTCAGTGATTTTACCTACAAAATGCGAAAAAAGTTATCAAACTCAAGTTATTCGACACCAGAAGCTTTCGCGGCTCGAATATTTCTAATTTTCGAGGCGGTGTCCTAAATTTGCTAAAATTATATTACACTTACAAAGAAAGGTGTCACCCAAACAAAGGGTAACATTAATATCAGATATGAATAACGCTTTATGTGGCAGCTACATCGATTTTATCGAGCCACATTCCCTAAGAATTCATC
The DNA here is from genome assembly GCA_028583605.1 of Dastarcus helophoroides. NCBI lineage: Eukaryota > Metazoa > Arthropoda > Insecta > Coleoptera > Bothrideridae > Dastarcus > Dastarcus helophoroides. The sequence goes on from CM053328.1 coordinate 7,764,258, forward strand.
ATCGCAAATTATTTTGGCCTCCTTCAGACGTTAATCCTGAAAACCTCGGACTTACCGAATATTACCAATATATCCGCCACAATGAGTAAATGGCGTTTCACCTGTCGTGGGAAAAAGAAATCAACCACCCCTTCACAGCCGCACACTTGGGGCAGTTTTCCCGCGCAGGATGTTTATTTGCCGGCCGATTTATTAAATATTCAGGACAAACTGCCTTCATGTATGTGAGGTACGCGATGGCCGCTCTACACAAGTCCAACTTACCCCTAATAGATGTGGAAATATTGATAAAGCACTTGTCTTTTTGTAGGGGGTGCTTTACCTTGAAAGCGAAATTGCTGCCATTTAAAATCAACGGCCAATAAAAAACTTACACATTTCGCTGTGTAACGACTTTTTCAATCTGCGAAAGAGCATAATTTTTTTCTAGATAAAATATAGTGCAACAATGCTTTTCTGTCTTTTAGTGCAACTTGAATTTTCTTGATAACACAGAAGCTTCATTACAGCTCGATGATTTTTAAATCGAAGTCTTTTTACTCTCACTTTGTAAAATCTGTAACATTCCTTAGGTTAACGAGAGCAACCCAGAGATAAAATAATTATAAATTCTGTTATTATTCCAGTCCATTTATTGTTAATACTGGGTCTGTCACTTGAAAAGGGCGCTGTTTAGAAATACAACACGTTTAGTTTCCAAAAATTATGAAGCTTTATTTGAATTTCAAGAAAATAATGTAATGGATAGTTCGACTGAATGATAGTGGGCAAAATTGGCTCATCAGAACTAATGCTGGATTTGCGAATAGGTCCTATTAGTCCGCGTCCTAGGAATGGCAGCGGTTTAGGGGCGGCAAATTTCTATTTTAAACTGGAAATATCATAGGACGATAAGCATAGTGAATCGGCCCCAAAAAGATATCTGGATCATTTTTTGAGAATGCTTTGCTACTAATAAGATTTTTTGATCCTGCAAGTTTCAGATCTCTATCTATTTTAGTTTTTGAATAAATCGAATAAATTCTAAAAAAATCGAAAAATAGAAAAAAACATTCTCAAAAACGACTTAATCGATTTAAATAAAATTTGAAAACATTATAGAAATATGCATAGGCTATATTCCCAAAAATTGACAGTCTATAATCATTATGTTATTTACGAAAAACGGACATTTTTTTTCAAAATTGTTTTTTTATGATAACGTTCTAAAACAATTTTAGAACTAATTTCTGTTTATGTCTTTTTTTGATGTAGCATAACCTTGCAAATGCTAAAACTGATCAAAAAGGTACGCCATATTGAAAAAAATAATAAAAACCGATTTTTTCATTAAAAAATTGATTTATATTTTAATTTCAGGAATATTGGGCTCATCTCAGAGATTATATTCCTACTAATAGGGTAATTTAACCCTGCAAGTTTCAGGGTTTTATTTATTTATTTTTATGGAAAAATTGGAAAAAACAAAAAATAGGTTTCAATTAAATTTGAAAATATTAGAAAGGTATATGAATGCTTTACTCAAAAAAAAAATATTAGCTCCTTTATAACCTTAATAATAATTATTAGAGACGTTCTAGAGCAGTTTTAAAGTTAACTTTCTTAATGCGTTTTTTGATATAGAATAATCTCTGGAATCCTTAAATTAATTAAACATCGATTTATTTCAATGTGATTTATATCATTGAAACAACAGAAACAAAATATTCAAAAAAAATTATGAGACTTGTTTTACTAAAATATTATAATAAGTATATTAAAAAAATAATATATGAACTAGATATATTAAGATCTTGATAATTTTACTTAAAATATTTTTTGCATTTTACAGTACCAATATAAAAAATTATTAATCAATATGCTTGTAAAATGATTTAATCAGAAAACTAAACAATTAGAGCGATTCCTTCCAAAATCAATGGGCTTTTATTCTTAGAAAACCATAAAAACATGAATATCAAAAATCAGTCAGAAATTGCTACCTGTAGCATGATCAGAAACGTACACATAGATCGACGAATGAAAATACGTGATTCAATGGGGAATTTTGGACTTAATAGCCGTTTCAAAATGTAGCAAATAATAATTTGTTTAGAAAAAACTCTCTTCTATCCAAAATGCTATATTACAACTGATTTGGTAGACATTCAATTATCTAACATGTTAACTATAATTTTATGGTGAAAAATCAAGTTTTTGGTATTTATCGATAATAGAGCAACCGACGCAATGGTCATGGTGCAATAAACAGAATTTTCTAAACTGCAATTTTATAGTTTAAGAAATTAAAATTGATTATGATTGATCTGATCTATTGATGTTTTAAAGTTAAAGCGAAGAAGGATACGTTAAGTAAAATTATTAACATTTAAGACTATTTAAAAAATTGATACCCAAATCTTGTCCCCTGAAACCAAGAAAGATTAAAAAACACAACAGTTGCTCTAACGCGTTTCAACAGCCAAGCTATCATCTTCAAAGGGATACTGTACAGTACTGAGTGTCTCTCTGAAGATGATACCTTGGCTATCGAAACGCGTTGGAGCACTGTTGTTGGGTTTTTTTTTAATCTTTCTTCGTTTCAGGGAACAAGATTTATGTATCAATTTTTAAAGAGAATCGAGGACCAGTCCGTTTTACCAAAATTCAAGTATACTTCTTATTGATTTTTCAATATTTTGATATTTAAGGTGCAACGGATACATCCGCAGAGATCAATAGTATCAGTGGAACGTGGAACGTCCTTTTTTTAGTCGTCAACAATATTTTGTCACACGACGTTTTTTTTAGTCATCAAAAAATATTTTAGAATATTTCTTTTTAGAAACATTTATTTAGTCATAAAAATATTAATAATACAATTTTGTTTATCATCGATTTTTTAGAGCTTAGATTTAACAAACGTTGCGGCTTTAAATATGGATTGCTCTTATAACTAAGGAAAATTAAATACTAAACTTTTTTTTAGAAATGTCTTCACTTTGAGTTGACAAATAAGCACAGAAAGTTCCCTACCAAGTGCATGTGCGGATTGGCCACCATATTAAGTTAAAGATGGAAAATTTTGTTTTTTGTCAACAACTAACACAATTTTAGTCCTAACAAAAATGTTTTACATAAAAGTTAGAAAGCATAAAATTTACTGCAAAGAAGTTATTTGCCATTTTTTCGTAGATCTAGTCGTTACTGGGAAAATGCCATGCTTTTGAATATTTGCATTGATTTCAACATCACCTAAACAGTATAGCATGTGATGCGTTTTTTTAATTAATTTTGCCAAGATGCCTAATGTACTTTTCTGTCTTTGGTTAAATTCGTTATTTATTGACATCACTGTTTTTATTGGTCTTGATGTTATGTTCTTCATCTAATAATTTACTTTCATGTCGTGATCAAAAAAAAATAATTACGAGAGTATCTACAAAGGTTTCAAGCTTTGTGGTATGTATAAAGGTTTCAACGGTTTCGTATGTCGACCACCAACAAATCTACTAGTATTAATTGCCTAGTTAGTAGCTCTCTAAGATACGAGGAATCTCCTGATTACATATTTTTTTACTTTTTTTGTTGTTCGCAAAATTAGTGAAAATCTATAGAATACGAACCATCGACCAACTGTCTTTGCAAAAAGTAATCTGATCTCGTTTTAGACATTTATTCATTTAGAACCCGTCAGCGTGTAAACGACGATAACGATGATGAAGGTGAATGTTAATTAACTCAGAAACGTAACATTCAGACTAACAAAAACAGCCCTTCCGCCAAAAAAATTGCAAATTCAATGGAAGAGGTGAAGTAGGTTAGGTCTTCTGAAGATATTGCTTAAAAAGTACAGACCAGAATCTATACATTTTGGGTAGTGCAGAAATGAGTGTGACTAGACATTTTCTCAATAACGACTAGCTCTACAAAAAAATGGTTAATAACTTTTTTGTAGAAAATTTAAAGTTCCCCGACATTTATTAAAATCATTTTTTTGTTAGATCAAGATTGTGGAAATTATTGGCAAAGAAACAAAATGTTCCATCTTCAAATCAATATAGCGGCCGTTCCCCACACGATCTTACTAAGGAACTTTATAAATTTATTTGTGAAGCGTAAGTGAAGATATTTCTAAAAAAAAATTTAGTATTTAATTTTTTTGCAACAGGGGTGATTTTTCATCTATTTTTCCTGGACTACTTCGGCGTAAATAAAACATGTCTACATTGAGATTTTGCCTTTGTTCGAAATTATTGATAAAAAACACCCGCAAAATGTGGAATCAAAATGCAAATTGATTCTGAATTCTGGTGGTAGTACGCTTGACGCCTGTGAAGGTTTTAGTACTTACTTGTCGGAACATTTGTTAGTATTCGAGTTGGATATACCAAACTGACGAGATCTAACAAGATCGAAACCGCTAGTTGATTTCCAAACTTTGAATCTAATAAATGTTCAAACCTATTGGTCTGTGCATTAGAATCTGAATTCTGATTAAATTAATATTAAACATATTGATAAATAACTGTATGCACATGTTATATTGATATGTTAAAATGCAAAAGGGTATTTTAACTAAAATTATTGACATCTTTGCTAATATATACTTTTAATTAATTTTTAAATACTTTAGTATTTTAGTAAAATATTCATATACTTTTTTTGAATGTTTGGTTTCTGTTGTTTCAATGATATAAAAAACATTGAAATTAATCGATTGTTATTTGCACATTCTCAATCAATCGAGATATTATTTTATATCAAAAAACACATTAAGAAAGTCAGCTTTAAAATTGTTCTTGAACGTACCACAAAGGAAAAAAAATCGCAAAAGACTAACTCTTTCTAACAATTATTATTAAAATTAAGAGCTAGTATTTTTTTAAGCAAAACATTTATATATCTCTATAATGTTTCCAAATTTCAGTGAAATCGGTTTTATGCTGTGTTTGAGAAAAAAAAGTTCCTATTTTTTGTTTTTTTCGATTTTTTCAAAAGTGAAAATAAATAGAATTCTTCTACTTGCAGGATCAAACTATCCCATTAGCAGGAATATACTCTTCAGAGATGACCCCAATATTCCTGAAATTAAAATAAATTAATTTTTAAATGAAAAAATTGGTTTTTATTTTTTTCAATATGGCGTACCTTTTTGATCAGTTTTAAAATTTGCAAGAATATTTTACATCAAAAATGACATAAAAAAAGTTTATGTCAAAATTGTTCTAGAACGTTATCATAAAGAAAAAAAATAATTTCGAAAAAATTGCCCGTTTCTCCTAAATAACATAGACATTTTGGGTTATTATTTTTTTTTCATATAACCTTTATGCATATCTATAACAAGTCACCCAATGGAGGTTTGCTCTCTTAGATACTTATACGACTGACTAACGGCTTTGAATTGGAAGTGTGTATAACCACCGTACCATGCTGATGAGGCCAAGGAAGGCCGAAACTAGTCTATGGTTGCGGTTGTACATATTTTTAATTTTAAGCAGGTTTAACTGTTTAATTACGAACATTTAATTGGTCATTTGTCACCTCTATAACATGTCAAAATTTTATTGAAATCGCTTAAGTAGTTTTTGAGAAAAAAATATTTTTCAATTTTTCGGTTTTTTTGATTATTTTCAAAAACTAAATTAGATAGAGATCCAAAACTTGCGTAATCAAAATATCTTATTAGTAACAACTTACCCTTAAAATATGATCCAGATATCCTTCAGGGGCCGATTCACTATACTATTCGTCCTATGCCCTTTTTCTAAAAACTGAAATACAAATCTTGTCCCCTGAAACCAAGAAAGATTAAAAAACACAACAAAGGTTGCTTTTAATGCGTTTCGATAGCCAAGGTATCATCTTCAGGGAGATACGTAGATAAGATTTGTATTTCAATTTTTGAAGATAACCAAGGACCAAAATATAACTTTTTTTTTTAAATTCAAAGCTTAAAGCTCAAAATTTCGACTCTTTAAATTCCGAATTTCAATAAAAAAGTGAGGTTTGATAAATTTAAATTTTCTACTGTTATTTTTCGAATTTTCTCTCGAAATGTCTCGAAAATTAAACTTTAATATAAAAAAATTGACCAAAATCTGCAGAAATTTCTACTTTTTTAAATATCGAATTTTTATTCGAAAATTCAAGCTCAACCGTAAAATGTTTTTAAAAGATAAACTTTAATCCAAAAATTTAGTTCATCTCGTCATTTCGACAAAAAAGTCGAAACTTGAACTCCAAACTCAAAATTTGTAGTTTATTCCACCAATTATGACTTTAAAGTTGAGTTCAGTCTTGAAAACAGTCGGTTGTTATTTTGAAATTTTTACTCAAAATTCTAAAGTACCAGGCAACCAAAAAAGTTCGTGCGGTTTTGAAGGTTAAGAAATAGTAACACATAAAATGGGTTTAACTTAGATTTATTCTTAAAAAGAATCACCCTTAGCAAGTATTACCCTTTCCCATCTAGACACAAGATCATTATATCCCATTTTTGTAAAAATCTTGCTTTTGGGAATTGAAGAAGTGTATCACCTCGTGTTTCAAAACCGATTTCCGCATGTGGTTGTCCAAGGCCAAAAACAGGTGGTAGTCATTTGGAGCAAGGTCTGGTGAGTACGGAGGGTGAGGTAGAACTTCCCATTGTAGTCACGCCATAGTTTTCTGCGTGATTCTTGCTGTGTGTGGTCTTGCGTTGTCCCTGATGGAAGACAACACCTTTTCTGTTCGCCAAAGCAGGGTGTTTTGACTTAGGGTGACCCCATCTCTGTTAAGCTATGCCGAATAGATTTCAGCAGTAATGCTTTGTTCACTTGGCAGAAGCTCATAGTGAACTATACTCTGCCTGTGGTCCACCATACACATAGAATCTTTTGTTGGTGAATGTTTGGTTTAGCAGTCAACGTCAACGGATCTTTACTGGATAGCCAATGTTATAAGCGCTGATTGTTGCAGTACATAATCCATTTTTCATCACACGTCAACATCCGGTTAAAAAGCGAGCATTAAGTTGTGGTGAGAAAGCAATGATGATTAGATTGTTAAGCGCTGTAACTTGTTCGTTTCACTCAATTCATGTGGTACCCCTTTGCTTAACTTCCATCGTTTCCCAAGCAGGTGCAAATGTATGCGAATAGTTTCATCACTCACATTGAATCTTAGGGCAAGAGCTTGACATGTCTGACTTGAATCCTGCTCGATCGCCAGCTTGATATCGTCGTTGTTGATCGTTGATGGTCTTCCGGAGCGAGGTTCATCTTCCAGATTTTCATCTCCAGAGGCAAATTTCTTAAACCACTTTTGACCTAGTCCGTTTAGCTTCAGTACCTTCCCCAAAAGCAGCGCATTATCTTACGACAAGCTTCTACAGCTTTGAGTTTGAATTTCATAAAGTAAACAAGCACGAATTATTGTATTTGACACCGGCCATACTCTAGTAAAGATTTTGCTCTTTAATTCAAAGTAATCTAACTTATCAAATATCCCTGAATGACTACTCCTTGACATACGTTTTAATCCTATATTCAAAATTACCCCACCACTACATCCTGTTTACTGAATATAATTCATAAAACTAGACAATAAAGAAATACTGCATGAACTTTATTGGTTTCCTGGTAATAGCTGAATTTTTGACTCAAAAATTTTGACTCAAAATTTTAACGTATGCTCTTTTACTTTATTAGCGAGATATAGGTAATTTAATCAAAAGTGGAAGTTTAATTTTGAACTGTTGACTGTTTTCTATCATCTCTACTTTCAATTTCAAAATTCGACTTTAACCTTGCAACTTCCTTTTTCCCAAAATTTTTCTTTTTATTAACTGTTTAGGTGACGTCTTTCGATACCACTCATTATTGTCAGGGCCACTCATTTCTTTAATGTGTTAAATGAATTGACTTTGTTTTGAATTAAATTTTGAAAAAATTTCGATATTTTCGAAACTTTTGCCTTTTAAATTTAACATTTTCAACCCTTACTTCGTGAAAGTCTTTAACGAAAACTTGTGAAATTTTGTTACGTCTTTATCGTTAATAAAAATTAATAGTTATGAATTTTTAAATTTGTTTTTTTCAAATTTTCGATTTTCTTTTCAAAATTTCGACTTCTCAAAATATTAACTTTATTTTGAAAATGTTCACCTTACTAAAAGTTCATTTATTTTATTTACTTAAAAATATAATTTTTTCAAATCGCGACATTTTTAAAATATTTTTTGAATATTTTGCAAGATTTTGATTTTTTCTGAAAATGTTGCCGTCTTTTTTAATTTTCGAAAATTTTTAAAAATTTCTACTCTTTCTTAAATGTCGACATTTTTTCTCTCCAAGTTATACTGCTTCTTTGATAATCTTGAATTTGATATATAAATCTTGTCCCCTGAAACTAAGAAAGATTAAAAGCACAACAACAATAAACCTTCCCTAGAAAGATTGTTATAAAAGATGTTTAAAAAAGAAATAAATCTACCAGTAAAATGTTAGTAAGAATTTGCCAACGGCTAATAGCCACGCAGCTGATGCCGTCAAGAAATAAAAAAAAAACACTTGGTCTAACGCGTTTCGATAGCAAAGTTGTCAACTTCAGAGAGATACTAGTGGTATTTCTCTCAAAATTTAGAATTTCCATCTTTCGAAATTTGACAACAATCCAGTTTTCGAAATTTCAATACTTCGAGAAGAAACTGAGACTTTCTAAAAAAAATGTTAGAAATGTTGTTATGATTATCTCAAAATTTTAAGTTTAAATTTGGCGAAAGTAAAAATTTCGAGGTTTAATTTAAAATAGCAGATTTCGACTTTAAAATCAAAATTTATAGATTGAGAAAAAAAGTTGCAATTTCAACTTTAAACATAAAATATTAATCGCTCTTTTTTAATTTATTGTGAGTTTAACGTCAAAATTTCTTATAAACTGGACGGATATGACCACGAGGTTGCATTGATCAAAAAGTGATTATTAAAAATTGTTGAATTTAGACAAAAACAACGGCTCCAACATACGTGCCGGCGGAAGCCAGCCGCTCCCTTCGCTCTCCGCTAGGTACGCCTTCGTTGTAAAAAAAAATTACGAAAAACCTCGAAATTTGAAAAACAAAGTCAAATTTTTGAGAGGAAACTGAAAATTTCGATTGTGAAATCAGAATTTGGGAAATATTGCAATAAAGTACCAGGTTTAAGTGGAAATTTTGGAAAAATCGAGGAGATGAATGACGTCACTATTCAATCACAACAGTTTCAAAAAATTTTTATCTTACGCTTAACTTGTGGGTAGACAAAATATGGATCAGTTTCAGCGAATCATGAAAGATATTTTCATCCACAAAATTATATGTAGTTAATTTTAAACCTAGGACTAATTTTAAACGTTATCTGACGGTAACACTAAAAACAGGAGGAACATTTTCAATCAATCAACTAAAAATATTTTCGGTAGCACTAAATTATGGAGCACTTTTAATTTTTAATTATGGCGATACTTTTTAATTTCCTTCAATTCCCATACTATTGATCACATGCTTTTTTCTTGGAAGACGTGCACGAATAGTAAATTGACTGGCTGATCAACAATTTCCCATTTTGATCATCGACGTGATTACCCATCGAGATGGCTTTGTCCATTATCGGCGGTATTACGCCCCCTCGCCCTGCTCGGTTCGTGGAAAATTATTGATCGTGGTCATTTAGTGACGTCAGGTCGGTCGAATCGACCGATTTTCACATATTCCCTTTTGCAGCCCTTTCGCAGATCAAAATCAGCTCAGCCATGGGTCCCCGGTGGATTCAGTGATTTTAATTCGTTTAATTGCGTGCATCGCCTCGTGCTGTTGTGATTTATGCAGGTATGGCTTACATGTGTGGTCGATGATTTTGAAAATGCGTGAAGCGGGGAAATTGTACGTGTACTTTTGTGATATTTAACGGCACGGCAGGCTCAGTGTTGACGTTGTTTCAGTCGGAAAAATAGACAAATTCGAAAATTACATGTCTAAAATTTAAATAACCCAAAAAAAAGCATGCAAGAGAAATTTCAAAAATGTATGTAATAGAATTGTTGAAGAAATTCTTCTAATGTTGGGTTGGATAATAAGTAATGTTCGTTTTTTGCAAATTTTGGATATTTTATTTTTAACTGTAGAATTATCAATAGGCTAATTAAGGATGTTTTTATCGTCGTTATTTATGATTTCCCAACGTCTAACAAGTTGCTTCTTCTATATAAATCGAGGCTTCGAACCGGAACTGAACCAAAAACCTGAAACCGAAGAAACCCGTTATTTTCGTCAAAACGAAAACCGGGACCGAACCGAAAAAAAAATATTGGTTTATGTCGGTTCAGTGCAGATTCAAAAGTCCACAGTTAACAAACCCTCCCTCCCTCAATGTCAATTTTACATTAATAGTTTCAAATTTCAACCCAATATTTTGCTTGCACTATTATTATTGTGTTGTTCGCGAGTTTTTTTAAAACTTCGACTTTTTTTTATTAAAATTTCGAATTTGAACTTATTTTTATTTTGTCCCATAAATGTCGGCTTTAAATTTAAAATGTTGAATTTTTCTAGAAATATTGATGTTTATTTTTAAATATTCCGACGTGTGTCACCAGCATTTAAATCAAAAATACGTAGAATTTTTGTCAAATAAATTTGGAATATTTTCTTCAATTTCACCTTTTTTTCTAAAAATTCTGGGTTTACATTTTCAATTTTTTCCTATTATTTCAATTGTTATAAAACATTGGTGCCTCATTCATAATTCCTAAGCCACATTAGGTTTGCAATAACTTTTGATGTGACTCGCATTGACTATGAAGGAAAAAGGTATCCCATTTTGTTTAATAAATTCCTGTCTTCAAAATAAAGTCAGACATTCTGTAAAAAAATCGAAATTTTAATTTTAAAATCAAAAAAAAAATTAAAAATCTAACCACCTTAACGTAAAAAGTTTAAGGCAAAAGTCAAAAATTCTAGAAATTATTCGAAATAAATTTATTTAAAAAAAAATTAGTTTTCAAACTTTAAGTTTGAGGCTCGAAATTATCAAAAAAGAGTTAAAGAAAATCTGTAAAATATGTAGGATTTCAAAAAGTATAATTTTCAACTTTCAATTAAAAATTTTATGCAAAACATTGAAAAGATAAACTCTTATAACAAAACTCTTCTCGAATTTGCAATTCTAAAATTTAAGCACAAAATTTTGAGAAATTTTGAAATAAAAAACTAAAATTTATTTACAAGAATTTAGTTCTAACACGAAATTTCGAGAAAATGGTCTAAATTTTGAGTTTAAAATCGAAATTTCGAGAAAAAATGAGAACTTTGGGATTAAGATAACATTTTGAGATTAAAAGTCAAAATCTCTAAAAAAAGAGTCTAGGTTTCGAGTTTTACATCGAAAATTTTGAAAAATAATAACAAGGTTCAAGTTTGAATCCACAATTTTCAGAAGCAACTCTCCTAAGAAAGTCTTAAAATTTCGACCTTATTTTAGCATTTTGAGATGAAAGTAAAAAATTCGTTGAAATAGCTAAAGCTTCAAATTAAAATTTTGAAGAAACGTTTTTCTTTAATGAATGGAACTTTTTTGGAAATTGTGACTTTTTTCCTCGAAACTACAGTTTTAACCTTAAAATTTTAAACCTAACCACTTTACTTTGAGAAAAAAGTTTAAATATCCAGAGAAGCTTAAAATTGATAAAAATATATTTCAGTTAATGAGAAACTATAAGAAAAATTCGAATATTTTAGGAAAAACTAGAAATTCATAATTTTTTTACTATAAACTTTCGAGTTTGTAAATGTCAAGTTTAAAGTCGGAATTTTGATTTTTTTTAATAAATAATGTTTTTATTTTGATACGAAATTTCTAAGAAACCTTAGTTTTTTTTCGAAGTTTTGGGGTAAAACGAATTTTTTTATGAATTTGCATTTTACCCACGGCGCTAATAACTTCAAATTTTCAAAATCGAAAATACCAGATCTTTCTTAAAATCTGTGGTTTTTGTTCAAATTTCGAGTTTTCTGTCAAAATGTTCAACCTAAAATTTACATTTTTACATTTTTCCGAAAATTTCAACTTTAGAATCAAAATATTGAATTTATTTCGACTTTTATTTTAAACACTCGGGTTTTCATGAAATTTCGAGTTAGAACCCAAAATTATTTGAAGTTGAAATTTTTTCATTTGATCTGAGGTTAAAGCGTCAAAAAATTTCAACTTAATAGGTCTTCATTATTTACGTAATTTGACTTTAATCAGGAAAATTCGAATATAAACTCGCTATTTTAACTTGTATATCGAATTTCTGACTTTATTCGTCATGTTTATTAATTTTATTTAACATTTCTGCGACCGAGTTTGGAAATATTTAAATTTTTAATCGCCACATTTTGAGAAAAAAAGTTTTTGTAAAAACCCTAAAAATTTATTAAAAATTTTTATCAATTAAAAGTGCTAACTTGGATTTTCGATGAAATTTGGAATTCTCAACATTTGCTTAAAAAATCAAAGTTTCTCCAAAAAATGAATATCTCATTGGTTATTAGGTTTAAATTTTGAGAAACAGTTTTTCAATCAAAATATAGGACTATTTCAAAAAAATGTTGATACTTTTCTCTTCAAATTTAGGCTCCTTTTATGTTAAAAAATTAGAATTTCCAATTTGAACTTTTGATCTTCAGAATCTAATAAACTTTCGAAAAGAACCTGAAAATGTCTTCTTCAAATTTCCTGAAAACTTCAAAATGCTTAAAAGGAATTCAGAATTTGGATACAGTTTTTTTTAATATATTTGATCTTTTTTTTTTTAATTTTTACAGTTTGTCTTATAATTTTATATAAAAATTGCAATTTTTGTGTTTTTTTTTCCTAAAATTTCGATTTGAAACACGAAATGTAGTCGTTTTCCAAATAGTAAGACTTTTTTATGTTTACACCTAAATCTCAAATTCGAATGTTGAAAAGTTGAAATCTTGAGATATTTTTATTTATGAATATAGTTTGTTTTTTCGAACTTTGATTTTTGATTGAATTGAAATTTAGATTTCTTTCTAGAAGCTGTGAAATTGTTTCCCTTATATTTGAATGTTTTCCTCAGAATGTCGAATTAAAACAGGAAATGAAAAAGATGTCAAATTAACTTAGAGTATCAAGGTTTTCGATATTTTCTCAAAAATTTTTGTTTTAATTTTAGAACTTGAAAATTCGAGAAGAGTTTTGTCTTAAGAGTTTATCTTTTCAATGTTTTGCATAAAATTTTTAATTGAAAGTTGAAAATTATATTTTTTAAAATCCCACATATTTTACAGATTTTCTTTTTAAACTCTTTTTTGATAATTTCGAGTCCTAAACTTGAAGTTTGAAAACTACATTTTTTTAAATAAATTTATTTCGAATAATTTTTAGAATTGTTGACTTTTGCGTTAAACTTTTTACGTTAATTTTTTTTTCGGTTTTAAAATTAAAATTTTGATTTTTTTACAGAGTGTTTGACTTCATTTTGAAGACATGAATTTATTAAACAAAATGGGATACCTTTTTCCTTCATAGTCAACGCGATTCACATCAAAAGTTACTGCAAACCTAATGTGACTCAGGAACTGTGGATTAGGCACCAATGTTTTATAACAATTGAAATAATAGGAAAAAACTGAAAATGTAAACCCAGAATCTTTAGAAAAAAAGGTGAAATTGAAGAAAATATTTCAAATTTATTTTACAAAAATTCTATATTTTTGATTTAAATGCTGGTGATAAACCTCGAAATATTTAAAAATAAACATCAATATTTCGAGAAAAATTCAACATTTTAAATTTAAAGCCGACATTTATGGGTACAAAATAAAAATAAGTTCAAATTCGAAATTTTAATAACAAAAAGTCTAAGTTTTAAAAAAACTCGCGAACAACACAATAATAATAGCGAAGCAAAATATTGGGTTGAAATTTGAGACTAAAATGTAAAATTCACATTGAAGGAGGGAGAGTTTGCTAACTGTGGACTTTTGAATCTGCACTTCACCAAAAGAAACCAATATTTTCTTTTCGGTTCGGTTCCGGTTTTCGTTCCAACACAAATAACGGTTTTTTTTCGGTTTCCGGTTTTCGTTCCAGTTCTGGTTCGAAGCCCTGGTTAAAATCGACCAGTGGCGGCTCGCATATAGGCACTGTGGAACTGCAGCACCCCCAATTTCGCTTAAGAGTTTTTTCTCAAAATTTTCCGAAGACTTTTCCTTAAACAATTTTTTGTAGAGATTTTAAATTTTCTCTGACTTCTTTTTATAGAAATGTCAAGTTTCTTTTACGAAGTTACTGAATTTTAAAATCTGTTTTAATTTTTTTTTCTAATTTTTTTAAAAATTTTGAGAAAATAATTAAAATTTCAAAAAAAAAATCTAAATCCAACTCTTCTTGCATTTGAATATTCTTTAAAAAAAATCGAATAGTTCGAGTTTTTACCTGAAATCTAAATTTCAACTTTTTTGTATAACAAATTTTGAGTTTCTTCTAGATATTTCGATTTATTTAAGAAGATTTTAATTTTTTCTGCGAAGTTTCCATTTTTTTCCTAAATATTTTATAAAAAGAAATTGTTCATAAACTCCTATTTTTCCTGAAAATTTTGTTCTTAACATTTCTGGAAATTTCAACTTCTCAAGATTTTTTGTTTCTCTGATTTGCTTTAAAAAGGTCAAGTTTTTTCACTAGACTTTGGCATTTCATTGTTCATTTTATTTTCTAATTTTGATAAAAATGTTCAGCAAAAAAACCCTAAAATTTCAATAAAAATATCAACATTTTGGAAAAAACGAAGAAATTTTAATTTTCAAATTTTTTAGAATTTTGTCTTTAGCTGGAGATTTTGTCTTTAAAATATTTTTCCTTGTAAACATTTTGATTTCTCTAATTTTAGAATTGTTAAAGTTTTTCATGAAACGTTAATATTTTAAAGCTCCTTTTATTTTGTAATTTTGATAAGAAACTGAAAATTATTAAGTGGCAAATTTCGTACCACCTCAGAATTAGCTGAATTAAATTTTACATTAAAATATTTAATACGCTGACCCATTTCCAGGTGAATCCTACGCTAAAAATGGGCCATAATCAAAACAGATATAGTGCCATCTACTAGAAACTGATTACAACACATTTACGGTTAGTGTAGGTTGCAGTACATTTTTGTCATGTTCCAACAAAGCAAAGAATATAAAAATCCGTTCAGCCGTTCTGGAGTTATAAATAGGTCTATCTAACACCACTTTGTTTTTTGTGTGGAGATAAATTTAGAAAAAATAATTTCCAAATTTGCATAAAAATAAGAAAACTGTCAGAAAAATATTGAAACTTCAAGAAAAAATGAACCTTGTAAATTTTAACATTTTTTGCAATTCGATCTTCTCTAAAAAAAATTACTACTACTGTAGGACTAAAAAAAAATCTGAATCGAAATCTACAATTTTTCTAAAAATGTTAAATTTATTCTTGAAATTCTCGAGTTCGAATTTAAAAATTAAGAGCAAATTTTGAAAAAAAAAGCAGACAATATTTCTAGGAAAAGTTGAAATTTCTTATTGTATACAAAATTTTTGAAATAAAGTAGCAATTTAAAAATCAAAGAAAAGAAACAATTTTTAAAATTAGAATAATTGTCAAAAATATTCCCAAAATTTCGACTTTTAAAGTGGGAATTATTGAAATTTTCGAGTCAACACTTTAAGGAAAGACTCGAAATTTCAAAATTAAAAATAATCAAAATGTTGCAAAAAATAATAATCAACATTTTAATCTTGAAGTCAATATTTTTAGATTAAAATTTAAATTTTGCCAATTTATTTATACATAAACAGCAAGTTTTTTCTCGAAATTTGTTTTAGAGCTTTGAACAATTTTAAAAGTCGAAATTTTTGTTATTTGGAGTAATATTTATTTTAATATAATAATAAATAAATAATAAATATAATAATAATAATGCATAATGCCAAAAAAAAACTTAAATTTAAAAAGAAAAGAATTATTAATTATAAAAAATACAGCCAAATTTATCAGAAAAGCCGAAATTTTGAAAAAAAATGGAATTTTTAAAAAGTTCGAAATGTTTATAGTCAAATTTCCAAAAGAATATGAGAATTTCGAAAAAAATTAATATTTTGAAAAAATATTAAATTTTTAAGATAGTCGACATTTTCAATAATTTTGTGAATGGGAAAAAGTAAAATTTTGGAAAAATATCGACATTTAAAATAAATTGCAGAATTTTTAATTAAATTTTCAAAGAAGCTGAATTTTTAGATTATTTTGGGTTTTCCCTATATTTAAAAATTCAGCTTCTTTGAAAATTTAATTAAACATTCTGCAATTTATTTTAAATGTCGATATTTTTCCAAAATTTTAAATATTAATTAATTTTTATTATTAATTATTAAAAAGGTTGAAATTTTGAAAAGGTAAAATTTTGGAAAAAGTCGAAATTTTGAGTAGTTCAAATTTAAAATAAAAACTTACTTTTTTTAAAAGTTCAAGATTTAATTGGGAATGTTTAAACAAAATTATAAATAATATTTAGAAAAAGTTTGAACCTCTAAAAAAAAGGCAAGTTTTGAAAAAGAGTCCAAATTCTGAACAAAAAGTCGACGTTTTGAAATGGGGTAGACATTTTTAGAAAATTTCGAAATTATACGAATTAGTCGAAAATTTCAGAATACGTTTGTAAGAAATGTCTCACTTAAGAGAAAAAGCAAAATTTTCAAATAAAACATCGTCAGTTTGCAAAGAATGTCAAAATTTTGAAAATAATTTAAATTAAAAAAATAGTTGAAATTTTGAAGTTTTTCAAGAATTTTTAATTTTGAAAAAGGGCTAACATTTTGAAAAATTCGAACATTTGAAAAAACCGATATTTCCACAAAATGGGAATTTAGAAAAAGTCGAAAATTTTAAAAAAGTGGAGATTAAGAAAATTAAAGAAAAAAGTCGAAATTTTTTGATACTTTGATTTTTCTAAATTTTGAGAAATATCCGAAATATAAAAAAAATTAAGTATAATGCAAACATTTTTAAAAACTTTCAAATTTCCAAAAGAAGTCAAAATTTTAAAAATGAAGAAATTTTCAAACAAATTGGTCGAAATTAAAAAAAATATTAAAACTTTTAAAAAGTAGACACGTTATAAAGATCGAAGAACTATTATGAAGTTTTTAAAATAATTGGAAATTTTAAAAAAGTTTAAATTTTGAATAATTGGGAAATTTTTACCCAAATTATCAATAAAAACCAAAATTTTCGAAGTCGGAATATTGAAAACGAGTCAAAAATTATCTGATAGATCGAGGATTTTAAAAGTCGAAACATTGAGAAGCTAAAGATTACATTTTTGGTGGTTCAAATTTTAAACCAAAGTTGAGATTTTTTTTAAAAAGATTGAAATTTTAAGTCCAAAGAAGGTTTCACCGATGTGGTAAAGGGGTGAAACCTTCTTTGGACTTAATCACAAGCCACAGTGTTTAGTTCAGTGCTTTAGTTAATTGACATTTTAGGTCAACAAAACTAAAATTTTGAAAAAAATGTTAAACTTTTTATAAAACGTCAAGATTTAAAAAAATTGAAATATTGAAAGAATTTTGAAAATTGAAAAGTAGCCAAATTAAAAAAAAACAAAAATAGTCGAAAATGTGAAAAAAGTCGACATTTTATAAAATGTCTCCATTTAAAAAAATCGAAACTGCACAAAGGTCGAAATTTTGAAAAATGGTTGACATTAAAAAAACAATCGAAATTATTAAGAATCGAAAATTTTCAATAAAAATATTATAATTTTTTAAAAGAAAATGATGAAATTTTGAAAAAAATCGAAAATTTTGAAAAAGATCGAAAATGAATTTTCAAAGTTTGAAAGGATCGAAAATTTAAAAATTCAAAAGTCCAGTCTTAAAAAAAATACATTTTCAGAAAAAGTAAAAATTTTGAAAGAATGAAAATTTTGAAAAAATTTACTTAATTTTCAGAAAAAAAATACAAAAAAACAAAACACCGAAAAGTTGAAATATTTTCGAAAATGGGAATATTTTTAAAAGAGTATACACAGATTTTCGGAAAAGTCAATAATTAAAAATAAAATAAAGTTGAAATTACAAGAAAAAAGTCTAAATTTTGAAAGACAATCGAAATTTGGAAAAAATTTAGTCTTTCAAAAAACGCGACATTATTAAACATTTTCATTGTTAAGTTTTCTAAGAAATCTAAAATTTTCGAAAAGTTACATTTTGAAAATGTCGAAATTTTTAGTCGATATTTTAAAAAGTTAAAATTTTGAAGAAAATGCCATTTTGGATCAAACATAAAAGCGCTAAACATTGTCGCAGCACCCCCATTAGTTTTGGCTACGAGCCGCCACTGAAATCGACTATTCGAGATATAAAATTAAAGAATAAGAGTCTAAATTTATAAAACAGCTTTGAATTGAAACTCAAAATTTCAAAAGTCTTAAATTCCGAAATAAAATCAAATAACCCTAATTAGTGTTAAAAAATTGCAACTATAAAGACAGAATTTTTGGAAAAAGATTCAAATTTCGAGATCAAAAGACATTTCTAAATAAGGTGGAAAGAAAAGCAACCAAAAGTAGATCAAATCGATATTTTAATTTAAAACTTTGATAAAATATTCTATTAATTAGAGGCTACTTAAGAATATAGTGTACATTTAAGAACAATAGTTTTTTAAAACTTCGTTGAAACTTTAGGAAAAATTAATAATTTTAAATTCAAACTCAGAATTTTCAGAAAAAGAATGCAAAATTAAAAAGCAGAAATGTTAAATAAAATTAATAAACATAATCTTTCCGACCAATAAGAGTCCACAATGAAGAAATAAAAAGCAACTTGAAAAGTATGAGAAATTTTTGAGTTTAAACTAGTAATTTTAAAGCAGAAATTTCTATACTGTCGAGAAAATTAAAGTTTCTGTAAAACCCAAAATTTCGAAAAAAGATTGGACTGTAATGTCCCAACCGTAATTTTATTATAAGTAAATACTTTTATGTAACCTTATTTGACAAAAAATGGTAATTTGGAACGATAATAATGATTATTTAAATAAATGATGACAAATGGAGTACAAATAAACAAAGTTCATCTATTTAAGAGAAATGAAAGTAATTTCCAAAAACTCAAATTATGTTTTGCTGAATTCTAAAGAATGCTCGATAATAACATAGACTACAATATCTTCAATAAATCAATGAATCTCCCTAAATAATTTTCAATGATGACCTATGATTAATTTTGCATTTTGTCAGTTCTAATAGCCACAATATTTTCGTCGATATACATTAACGTACTTACGTATCCTTTTACTCTGATTACAATAAGGGGAGAATACCAAGCGCCCCATTTTTTAAGCCTCCTTATTATTGCCCCTCAAAAGCGCATTTTTAATATATCCTCTGTCGAACGTAAACGCAATCCAAGTGAGCAGTAATTTAAAGTCGTTTGAAGTTTTCAAAGCATGCTAAAATCACTTTAGGTTTTTTTAAATAGAAAATTGAAGGTTTTTCTCCATTATATCCTGTGTACAAAAAGGTTTTCCACCTAGTGTGCTGTTGTCATATTTACTATGTTTCTTACTTGATTAGTAAATATAATCTAATTGATAAATCTATATTCGAGAGCCTAAGTAGCAATTTCAGCAGAAATGAACTCTTCTATTTTGTATATTTATCTATTTATTACGTTTCTCGTCGAATCGAATGATTTTTTATTTTGTTTTATATTCTACACTCGAAGTAATATTGAAGTAATTCGTTTTTTTTTCAGCAGCAGCAATGTTTAGATTAAAACGAATCCGTCCATAAAAACCACTTGCTCACTTAATGCTCAAGATGATAATTATCACAAAATGGAAACAATGCAAAGTGAAAGTTGTGTTGAATTCGCAATAAATGCCCATGAAACAATGGAGACATCCGAAATAGCAGCAACGACGAAGGATCTGCTCTCGATGGATAAAGAAATATTTTATGATTTAACTCCATCATGTCCCGAAGAGCAGAAATCTTTAGAAATAGAAACAACGGATAACCCCGAAGGGAAAAAATTGGAAGTTCTACAAAATATTCCTCTTATAGATGCTCAAAACGACTATTTGCCCACAGAAGTTCAAAATTGCATAGAAATCAATTCCTCCGACCTTATAATTTCGGATAATCAAATCGTAGAAATCCAATACCACACAGAAAACGGTATTGTTAATACAGAATACATAGTCAATGATAATATATTACAAGCACCTTTAAATAACCAGAACATTGACGGTGATTTCATGAGCATAAATCAAGAAAATTTATACGAAGAACAAATATATACGACAGAGCAATATTTTGAAAATGATGAAGATTTCAGAATAGAATCAGAAGAAATCGTGGTGTCCGACATACAGAAACAACTACCCGAAAAAAGCGTCGACCAACCTGATAAAGCTACCACCAACGTGGAAGTTGCAATGCAACTCTCAATGCTTAGCCCAAAAAGTGAAACTGAAGATGGCAATGCCGAAACAGATCTGACGAGTCTCAATTGGCTGCACAATATAACTAACATCATGGCAGTTCCTAATTTACCCACGCCACCGGTGTCCCCAAAACCCAAGAAAAAGCAAAATTCCAGCCAGGAGGACCTCACTATCAACATTAATTTTTATAAGAAGAACGGCGATAAAAAGCCACCGTTTAGCTACGCCACTTTGATATGTATGGCCATGGGCAAGAACGGAAACAAGATGACCCTCTCCGCCATTTATCAGTGGATACGAGAGAATTTTCTGTATTATAGAAAAGCGCATCCAAGTTGGCAGGTAATTAACTAATTTTTTTATGTTCAGGCCACTCGAAAATAACAACCCTATTATGCCTTCAAAGCACCGCAAATAGGATGTGGAAACAAGTATAGATGGCGATGAACCGCGAAGTTTGCAAAGTTTTATCCCTTTAGATTCTCTGTGAGTAACCGCAGGGCTGGCGAAAGTCTATGTAGGGGTGCAGGGTATCCACCACTCGAAAATATCTTGGGTGGTGAGTTCACTATTCGAAATGTACCAGAAGGATTATTCTTATTAAATGCACCACCTCTATTACTATTATTACAACTATTACAACTCTATTAGTACATTTTGAACACTTCAAAATGTACTCCTACGAAGTTTTGTCTGAATTTTTTAATTTTTCTACAAAAAATATCCCATAATCCAAGGGTAGCAGCCTCAAAATTGCATTTTGCGTTCTCTCTAGGCTCTAGAAACTACAAATTAATATCTTCGCAACCGGTTCTACAAAAAATTATTTGTGACCTATTACAACTATAGGAGTACATTTTGAAGTCTTCAAAATGTACTCTTACGTAGTTTTTTCTAAATTTTAAAAATTTTCTACAAAAAATCCTATAATCCAACGGTAGCAGCCTCAAAATTGCATTTTGCGTCCTCCCTAGGCTCCAGAAACTACAAATTAATATCTTCGCAACCGGTTCTACAAAACATTATTTGTGACCTATTACAACTGTAGAAGTACATTTTGAAGTCTTCTAAATGTACCCGTACGTAGTTTTTTCTGAATTTTTTAATTTTTCTACAAAAAATATCCCATAATCCAAGGGTAGCAACCGCAAAATTGCATTTTGCGTCCTCTCTAGGCTCTAGAAAGTACAAATTAATATCTTCGCAACCGCTTCTACAAAAAATGATTTACGGCCTGTTATTTTAAGTCGATTCTAATCCCAAAAATTCCAAATTTGTTTTACCCCAAAAAATAGGACTTATGGCTTAGAAGTGAAGGAACTTTATCCACCACCCGAATGGAAGGTGTTTCCCCGACCCCGAATAAGTCTACCAGGCCACACCTAGAAAATGGTCGGGATAGCAAGGGTCTGAATTTTTTTTAGGTCTAATCCACTCGCAAAGGGCAACCTCATTATGCCTTCAAAGCATGCGGAAACAAGGATACATGAACCGCCTTCTTAAACAAGGATAGGTTGTAATTTTTTGGGAAAATTCCGTTCGGTACCGAGTTCCATAGTTTGAAAGTTCTATAAAAAAAGTCTCCGTTGACAGAATTCCTCATTGTGTCAAGCTGGCCGCATAGAAATTTGCTGTCTCCGACTGTCTTGTATGCCTCAAGAATCTTGCCTTTTGGGGGATCAATCCTATTAGTTCCTGCGAGCATCTTCCATGATAGTACTTGTAAAAAAGAGACAAGTCACCAACCATCCGCCTGTGCTCTAGTATTTCGAGAAAATCGGTCAAACTCTCGTCATCAATTCGGCTTATCGTTCTTCTTTGAATTGATTTGAGTCTCTGTAGGCTGAAGTCCTCACTGTGTCAAGCTGGACCGCACAGGAATTTGCTGTCTCCGACTTTTTTGTATGCGTCAAAAATCTTGCCCAATCAATTTTAAGGAAAAGATCAAAATTTTAAGTTCATTTAAAATTTCGAGATAACATTTAAAATTTCGAAAAAATTGAGAATTAACAAGTCAACATTTCTAGAAAATGTCGTGTTCTGTATCGAACTTTAAAAAAAATAAAAATATTGCTAACGTTGGAAGTTTCAAAATGTCAAACTTTTGAAAAAACAACTCAAAACTTGTTTAAGTCGAAATCTAAACGTTCGAGTTTACTCTCTAATTTTCAATATTGTCGAATTTTTGGTCTTTAACTCGAACATTCGACTCTTATTTCAAAAATTTGTAATTCTAATCTCAAAATTACTGATACTAGCTCATTATTTCTAGAGGAAACCAAAATTTTGAGATTGCAGTTCAATATTCTGAATAAAAAGTCAAAATTTTAAACTCTAGCCTAAGTTTTTTCAAAATTTCGTCTTTAATAAAATTGTCGACTTTCAATCCAAAAATTTATCCAACAAAACAGTCTTTGGAAATATTTCAACTTAAAGGTTTAACTAGCACTTTAACATGCAAGTGGAATACAACCTAGACTGCAAATTCATGCAGCCCTCCAGGCGTGTATAGTGAATCTTAGGAAAGTTCCCAGAAGATAAGGATTCTAATGCAACTTCGAATCTAATAAATGTAGACTGGAACTCTCGGTCGTGCCAAGGTAGTACCACCCGACGTATCACTAGAAGGCGGTGAAATGATGCTTACATCATGTTTCCGTCTCTGACTACGTGAGTAGGTTTCTGCTCTTTTTCTTTCCTCATCCTGTCCTTTTCCTTATTTCCTTTTTTCATCTACTCTGATTTTTTTCTTCTAATTATTAAAAACAAAGACGATGGATTCCCTTCGTGCAAACAATTCAGGACGTAAACTACCCTCCCATTCGGATGTCCGGGTGGAAGGTAAGGAGGGAATCCAAAATCGACGGAAAATTTTAATGTACCACGGGCCACGTTTCTCTCAAACAATTCATTTAAAATTCAATTCTGTAACATTCGGGGTCTAAACTCAAATCTAAACTCGGTTCATCAACACCTTCAAAATGAAATACCACATGTGCTGTCTATGACAGAAACCCAAGTCTCCCCATTCCATCAATACAGTCCATTTGCTTTGCCCTAACTACGACTTGCACACAAAATTTCTACACAAAAGGGGAATTTGTGCTTTTACGTCAAGTGACCTGTCCAGTCAACGGGAAGAAGCATTGAAATCTGCTGATCATGATGTGATTTGGCTAAAAATCTGCTCCAAAAACGAAGTAATATTTATTTGTTCACTTTATTTGTCTCCAAACGATCCCTCATACAGACAGCTCTTCTCTTATCTTTCCGTAACCTTTGATCACCTACAGACGAATTATCCAAAAGCTGAGGTTGCTATTCTCGGTGACTTCAACATACACAACATCCCCTGGTTAAGGTTTTTTTCCCGAACTGACGACGCCGGAAGGGTGGCAGAGGTTTTCGCAATCACTTGTGGACTATCGCAATTAGTTGAGGAATCCATAAGAATTCCTGATGTAAGATACCCATCAACCTAATCTTCTCGACTTTTTCCTTACACATTCACCAAATTCGTATAAAATCTCTGCGACATCACCGCTTGGAAATTCGGATCACAAGCTTGTAGCAACCTCTCGCTCGCTTCATATACCACCTCCTTCCCAGATGCAGTGCCGTAGGGTTTGGCACTTTAACTCTGCAAACTGGAAAGAATTAAGAGACTTCTTTGCATCTTTTCCAGGACAGGAAGTCAGCATTAACTCAGACAACCCTTCCTTAGTCGCCGAATCTATCACGGAAACTATCCTGATTGGTATGGAATGCTCAATTCCCCACTCCCAAAAGAAGTCTACCTCCGGTAAATGTTGGTTCATTAAAAAATGTGCTCGAGCTGTCTCCTGCAAAAATCGCGCATATCGTCGTTGGCGAAATAATCCCTCAGTCGAGACTCGGACCATATTTGTAGATACACGAAATTCTTGTAAACAGGTTATTGACGAGGCAAAAGGTGATTTCGATCGTAAAATGCGCCAGAGGCTTATCAACTGTCCGAACGGTTCCAGGTCCTTTTGGGGATTTGCAAAGTCGATTGGAAAGAATTATACATCTTCAAATTTTCCACCTTTACTCGATGACAATAGCAATATTGCTACTACCTCCAAGGAAAACACTGACATGTTAGCCTTAATGTTAGCTGAAAATTCCAATCTTGATTCTGGAAGCGCAGAACCTCCTATTCTTCCTAAGGTTGGCACTTCGATGCCTGAAGTTATTTTCAGACAACGCACAATCAGGAAGATTCTCCGTGAGCTCGACACCTCGAAAGCTTCTGGCCTTGATGGTATTCCCGCTATTGTTCTTAAGAAGTGCGCCCCAGAGTTGCCTCCTGTCCTAAGCAAATTGTTCACACTCTCTTACAACAAAGGTGTATTCCCTAACATCTGGAAATCTACTAGAGTACAGCCTGTCCCTACAAAGGGAAAAAGGAACCTGGCTATCAACTATCACCCTATATCTTGGTTACCCGTTATATCTAAAGTGAGAGAAAAGGTTATCAACATCGAGATTCTCAAATATCTGGAGGAAAATAGAATCATCTCCGTCAGGCAATACGGTTTTAGGACAACAACGTTCCACTGGTGATCTACTAACACATGTTACTCATATCTGTAACCCAACTATGGAAAAACATGGTGAGGCTAGGATTGTGGCATTGGATATCTCAAAGGCTTTTGACAGAGTCTGGTAACGATCTATTCTCGCCAAATTAACATCCTCCTAGACTCTGTCATTTGATATCCAATTTTCTAGCTGACAGATCTCTTCAGGTCGTCGTCCATGGTATCTCATCCGAGACATTTGCGATTAACGCAGGGGTGCCTCAGGGGTCTGTTCTGTCTCCTACTCTATTTCTCTTACACATAAACGATCTCTTAGCTTCAACTTCCAATCCTATATAGAACTACGTAGATGATAGTAACCTTGTGTCATCTTTTTTCGCCGATAAACCATTATCTATCATTGCTATCGACTAAGGGAACAGCAGATGCAGACGATTAATCGGGATCTCGAGATTATTCTGGAATGGGTTAAGAACAATTTGGTCGACTTCAACGCTTCAAAAACTCAGTCCGCGGTTTTCTCTAAGAAAACATCAAGGGATAATGCAACAAACATACTAATGGACGGTAAAATTCTTCCAATAGGATCTAATCTATCTATCCTAGGAGTGAATGCGAGCACTAACTTCTCTTGGGACGATCATGTGCGCGCCATTGCCAAATCCGCCTCTCAGAAGCTAGGCTTTTGTTTTAGAGCTAAAAAGTACTTCACATCTCATCAGCTACTCAAACTATACAAAGCTTAAGTTAGGGCAACACTAGTCAATACTGTTCTCATGTTTGGAGTTCAGCCCCAAAACACACTTTAGCTCTCTTGGATTCAATTCAAAGAAGAGCGATTCGCCTAATTGATAACGAGAGTCTGACCGATTATCTCGAAACACTAGAGCACAGGCGTGTGGTTGGTGACTTGTCTCTTTTCTACAAGAACTATCATGGAAGATGCTCGCAGGAACTAATAGGATTGATCCTCCCAAGTGCAAGATTCTTGAGGCGTACTAGACAGTCAGAGACAGCAAATTCCTGTGCGGTCCAGCTTGATACAGTGTCTACGGAGACTATTTTTTCCATAGAATTTCCAAGTTATGGAACTTGTTACCGAAAGGAATTTTCCCCAAAAATTACAACCTATCCTTGTTTAAGAAGGCGGTTCATCGCCATCTATCCTTGTTTCCACATCCTACTCGCAGTGCTTTGAAAGCATAATGGGATTACCCTTTGCGAACGGATTAAACTTTAAAAAAAATTAAAGAAACCTATTAGTCTGCGCATTAGAATCCTTGTCTTATGGGATCTTTTCTAGAGAGCAACCACTTCTCTAGGTGGCAGTGTTTCAACTGTTGGTAGTTCAGCTACCTATGATTTTTTACACGCCTGGAGGGCTGCATGAATTTGCAGTCTCAGTTGTCTTCTACTTGCATACGACATTGTTGGCGATGGCCATAGTTTTTTCTATGGACCAATAGGTGGCGGTAGTCTGAGAGTCACACGCTTGACGTTCGTTGATTCTTTAGTACTTATCGGGACATTTGTTAGCATTCGAGTTGGATATACCAAATTGACGAGATCTAACAAGATCAAAACCGCTCTTTGGTTTCCAAACTTCGAATCTAAAAAATGTTCAAACCTATTGGTCCGCTGTAGATTGTTGTTTAACAGCTAACTTAGGTATTAACTATAATAATCATAGTTAAACTGTTAAATAATTTGATATTTAGTGTCAAAAACTATGAAGACTCTTCAAAATGAAAATATAAAAAGAATGGAGGCTTGATCCTCTGGTTTCACTCAGTTCTGTTGATAATTACATAAAAAACTGAAAGAAGACATCAATCATTTGGTGAAAGTATTCTTGGACTACCTTTTTCTAACTTCAGTTCTTCAAAGAATGCAATCTGATTTCTAATGCTTTCGCAAAATTTAGAATTTAAAGTTGAACTTTTTAAGTTTTTCAAAAGGTTAAATTTCAAATTTTGAGAAAAAAAGTCGGAATTTAAAAATCAAAATGTAAGTTCCACAAGGAAGCCAAAATATAGAGATTGAAGTCGAAATTTTACAAAATAAATAACAACTTCTAAATTTACAAAATTTTGAAAAAATAAATTAATTAGCCAAAATTTTCCTAAAAGTTCGCCTTTTGCCGGAAAAGTTAAGGTTTCGGGAGAAATTTCAAGAAGAAGATTAAATATTTTGTTTTCAAATTTTGCAATTTTATTTACATAAATTTTGAAATATACTTTGAAATATTTTCTCAAAATACCGATTTGAAAAATTTGGTTTATAAATTTGAAAATTTAAGTTGAAATTTCGAAAGGTACACCTAAATGTTAACTCGTAAAGACTTAAAAAAAACTGAATGTGTAAGAAAAACCTTTTTGAAAATTTTGACTTTAATCTCTAAGCTGCAAATTTTGTATTTTGTAGAAGTTTCTGAACAGAGTCGAATAGGCGAAACTATCAAATTTTAAGTTTAACATTGATTTTTTTCAACTTCTTTGTGCCATTTTAAATGTCTCTCTAAATCTCAACGTCTTTCTCGAAATCTCGTCTTAAAACTTGAAATTTATCTTTATAAATTTTAAGGGTTTGCCCGAAATGAGAACTTTTTTTCGAAATAAAGCTAAAGCCTAAAACTTTTTAAACTCGAAAATTCATTATACTTTTGATAAATTATAAGATTACGGTCGAAATTCTTAGATAATGGACTCTAAATTTCGTAAAAAATTTAATTCATTAAAAAAATTTCAAGTTAAGCATCCGTCGATTCTTCGACGTTTATTTTCAAAATTTTGAGTTGTTCAAGAAAATTTAAGCTTCAAGTGAAACCTCAGGTTTAATTATTGAAAAAAAGTCTCATTTCACAATCGAAATTTCGAAATATAAGCCGAAAATATGAGAATAAACTCGAAATTTGAAAAATTTCCTTTTATTACACAAAGTACGAGTTTTTTTTCAAAATAATGATATTCTCAATTTTTTTTTCTTCAACTTCGAAATCAAAATACTTCAAAATCTTGATTTGTTTTTTCCAAATTTCGATAGATACTAATTCTAGTGTTGCGACTTTTTTCTCAAAATTTCAAAGTTAAATTCAAAATAACTACATTTTTCTGCAGATTCCGTTTAAAAATTCGGATTTATTCTCAAATTTCTGTGTTGAAATTTTAAACTAAAAAATTTGAAAATATTGTTATAATAAATTTCGAAGTTTCTATCTAAATTTCGTTTTTTTTTTTTGAGTTTAAACTAAAACGAAGCAAAACTTCGTGTTAAAATCTAAAATTATCTAGAAAATCTAGATTAGTTAACTATCTCAAGGATTTAAAATCTAGGCAAATTTTCTTGAGAATTTAACATTTTGGGTGTTCATCCTTAGTTCTCTCAAAAAGTTAAAATCCAAAAATTTACTTAAAATGTGATTCTTCAGACAAGTTTTTTTTTACGATTTTAGAGTTTTAGTTGTATTGCCTTAATACTTCGGAGCTTAAGGTGAGTTCTCTTAAGAAGTTAATATTTCAAGCGTTTAATCTTGAAGTTAGCGTTCTTGGAGAAGTTTCTAGATGAATTTCTTTCAAACTTCGAGCTCTGGGTGAATTTTCTCAGGTAAATGTTCTTTTTATTTAAGATTTGATTGAAAAATATTAATTCTTACAACTAGATATGATGTCCTTGTTGATAATATTAGTTAAATATTCTATAATGAAAAAATCGAACGTGCTACAGTTGAAAATATTTACGATCAACCACTATAGATGGTTTCGGCCTTCCTTGGCGTCATCGGGGTGGTGCGGTCGCTGTAAATATTTCCAACTTATATTAGTCAGCCACATAATTAAGTACTCAACAAACGTGAATTCCATTGAGGGATTTTAACTGACTTTGGATTGTATCTTACGAGGAACATTGCTCATTGAACCAATTGCTGCTGAGAATCACAACCAGATGTATGATGTAACTAAGATTACAAAGGTCACTAGTATTGAGGTAACTTTCATTCTTGTATTATGGGTTGCATATAGGGGAACTAGGCAACCGCTAGGGCGCTTCAATTATGGGGGCGGGATTTTGCATCGACTTATTCAAAGTGGCCATTCACATTTAGTATAAAGTTGGCATAATTGTTGATAATTGTAACCAAAATTTGGCGAAATTTCAAAATTTTGGAAAAAAAGTTTGATTTCGCGATAAATGTGAATTTCCTCGATAAAAAAAGTTTTTCCAAGTTTTCGCTCCTTTTGCCAAAAATTAGGCAATCATTTTAATATTTCAATTTTTTTCTTGAAGTTTCAATTTTAGCCTCAAAAGTTTTAATTTATTCTCGGTTATTTCTTAAAATTTCGCTTCTCTGGAAATTGCAAGTTTCATTTTGAATTTTAGATTTTTCTTTCTTTTTTTAAAATTTCGATTTTTTCCTTAAAATTTAGACTTTTTGATTTTTAGATTTTTTTTACAAAATTATAGATTATTTTTAGAATTTTTCTTAAAGTTGGTAGCCCTTCTCATGATATCGATTTTTTATAAAGATTTTCAGGGAAATCTTCATTTTCTTCTCAAATTTTGACTTTTTTTGAAAATTACACTTTTTCCAAAATGCTGACTTTCAAAATTTGGATTTTCATTTTAAATATCGATTTATCGCGAAAATGCAATTTTTTTCCATTTTTCCATTTTTTCGTTGAAGTTTCAATTTTGGCCCCAAAGGTTATAATTTATTCTGGTTATTTTTCAAAATTTGGCTCCATTTCGAAATTGCGAGTTTCATTTCGAATTTATAGGTTTTTCATTTCTTTTTCAAAAATTCGAATTTTTTTCCTTAAAATTTAGACTTTTTTGTTAATTTTTAGATTTTTTTTACAAAATTATAGATTATTTTTAGAATTTTTCTCAAAGTTGGTAGCCTTTTCCAAAATTTCGATTTATTATAAAGATTTTTCAGCGAAATCGTCATTTTCTTGTCAAATTTTAACTTTTTTTTGAAAATTTTGACTTTTTTCCAAAATGTTGACTCTTTCAAAATTTAGATTTTCATTTTAAATGTCGATTTTTCGTGAAATGCAATTTGTTTTCTCAAATTTCGATTTTCAGTTTTTCTCTTGAAGTTTCAATTGTGGCCCCCAAAAGTTGTAATTTATTCTCGGTTATTTCTCAAAATTTGGTTCTTCTTGAAATTGCGAATTTCATTTTGAATTTTAGATTTTTCTTTCTTTTTCAGAAATTCGATTTTTTTCCTTAAAATTTAACTTTTTTGTTGATTATTAGATTTTTTTACAAAACTTTAGATTATTTTTAGAATTTTTCTCAAAATTGGAAGCCTTTCCCAAAATTTCAATTTATTATAAAGACTTTTTAATTAAATCTTCATTTCCTACTCAAATTTTGACTTTTTTTGAAAATTTCCACTTTTTCCAAAATGTTGACTCTCAAAATTTAGATTTTTATTTTAAATGTCGATTTTTCGTGAAAATGCAATTCGTTTTCTCAAATTTCGATTTTAAATTTTCAAATTTTTTCGTAGTCAATTTTGGCCCCAAAAGTTTTGATTTATTCTCGGTTATTTCTCAAAAGTTTGGCTCCTCTCGAAATTGCGAGTTTCATTTTGAATTTTAGACTTTTCTTTGTTTTTTAAAAATTCGATTTTTTTCCTTAAAATTTAGACTTTTTTGTTAATTTTTATATTTTTTTTTACAAAATTATAGATTATTTTTAGAATTTTTCTCAAAGTTGGTAGCACTTCCCATAATATCGATTTTTTATAAAGATTTTTCAGCGAAATCTTTATTTTCTTCTCAAATTTTGACTTTTTTTGAAAATTTTGACTTTTTTCCAAAATGCTGACTCTTTCAAAATTTGGATTTTCATTTTAAATGTCGTTTTTTTCGCGGAAATGCATTTTTTTTCCATATTTCCATTTTCAATTTTTTCGTTGAAGTTTTAATTTATTCTGGTTATTTTTCAAAATTTGGCTCCTTTCGAAATTGCGAGTTTCATTTTGAATTTTAGATTTTTCTTTCTTTTTCAAAAATTCGATTTTTTTCCTTAAAGTTTAGACTTCTTTTGTTAATTTTTAGATTTTTTATACAAAATTATAGATTATTTTTAGAATTTTTCTCAAAGTTGCTAGCCTTTTCCAAAATTTCGATTTATTACAAAGATTTTTCGGCGAAATCTTCATTTTCTTCTCCAATTTTGACTTTTTTTTTGAAAATTTTCACTTTTTCCTAAACGTTGACTTTAAAAATTTTAATTTTTATTTTAAATGTCGATTTTTCGTGAAAATGCAATTTGTTTTCTCAAATTTCGATTTTAAATTTTCAATTTTTTCGTTGTCAATTTTGGCCCCAAAAGTTTTGATTTATTATCGGATATTTCTCAAACTTTTGGCTTCTCTCGAAATTGCGAGTTTCCTTTTGAATTTTAGATTTTTCTTTCTTACTCAAAAATTCGATTTTTTTTCCTTAAAATTTAGACTTTTTTGTTAATTTTTAGATTTTTTTTTTTACAAATTTATAGCTTATTTTTAGAATTTTTCTCAAAATTGGTAGCCTATCCCGAATTTCGATTTATTATAAAAAATTTTCAGCGAAGTCTTCATTTTCTTCTCAAATATTGACTTTTTCTTAAAATTTTGACTTTTTTCCAAAATGCTGACTCTTTCAAAATTTAGATTTTCATTTTAAATGTCGATTTTTCGTGAAAATGCAATTTGTTTTCTCAAATTTCCGACTTTTTCATATAAATTTTGAGCTTCTCGAAATATTCGTTTTTTTCTCAAAGTTAGAACTTCAAAATATCGACTTTTTTAAAATTATAACTTTTTCCTGAAAATGTTGACTCTTCTCAGAATTCTAACTTTTGTTTTGAAATTTTGTTTTTTTTTTGTTTTTGACAAGATATTTTGCCTCAAAATTGTTATTGTTTTTCTCGAAAATTCGACATGTTTCCGAAAATTTCGATTTTCTAATAGAGTATCGAATCTTTTCTCAAAACTTTCGCATTTTCTCATAATTTCGCTTTTTTCTCTCTTACAATTAGTTTTGATTTGCCTAAGAATTTTCATTTTTTTTTTCAACATTTTTCTGAAAAATTTCGAATTTCTTAATTTTCAACATTTCAACTTTTGCCTCGAAATTTTGACTTAATTATAAATATTGATTTTGTTTTTCTGAAAATTTCAACTTTCCGGAAGACTTCGAATTATTTCTTAAAATAAGGAAATATTGGCGTTGTCAACAGTTTTCTTCTCAAAATTTGGCTACTTCAGAAAACTTTAACTTTCATGTTTACATTTTTATTTTTCTCTACGTTCTGTTTCTCAACATTCTTATTATTTTAGAAATTTTCACTTTCTTAAAATTGAAGTGTTTCCCTTTGATTTCGAAGTTTTGACATATGTAACAAAATTTCCATTTTTTTAATAAAATATATAGACTCAAAATTTCCAATCGTTTCTAGAAATTTCAACAAAAATAATGAGTATCTCTCTGAAGATGATAGCTGGGCTGTCGAAACGCGTTAGAGCAACGTTTGTTGTTTTTTAATCTTTCTTGGTTTCAGGGGACAGGTTCTGTATTACAATTTTTAAAAATAAGAAAAACTCGAAGATTTTTGGATACTGTGAAAATTCAGAATTTTGAGAGAAAAAAGTGGGAAATTTCGACATGAAAAAAATGAAAAGTCAAAATTACAAAATCGGAGACGAAATTGCGGTAAATAAAAATGTCGTGGGAAATATGAAATTATGGGGAAAAAAATCGGAATTTCGTTAACTTGCAGACTTCAGCAAAAAAGTGAAAGCTGCGACAATCAAGAAATTTACGACAAACGCGAAATATTTCAGTGCGACATTTTACTACAGACGCGAAATTTTTCAACGGACGCGAAATTTCACGAAAAAAGGCGAATTTGGCGAAAAACGTGAAATTTCGAGACAGATGCGAAATATGGAGATAGATGCGAAATTTCGCCAAAACAAAATACGAAATTCCGCGTTAGAAATGTCTTTTTTATAAAGGATCAGATTCTGTTTATCAATTTTATTTAACATTTCTTCGGCCCAGTTTGGAAATATTTAAATTTTTATTGTTTGTTGACAATAAAAAGTTTTTGAAATATCACGTAGTCATATTTCAAAAACTTTTTTTAAAACGTCACCTTATGACAGTTGACAACATAGGAGGTTAGTTTATTTTACATAGAATAGGAAAAAATCGATGACCAAAATTAGATATGAAAAAAATGGTTTCGTTTTTTTGATAAATTAAGATAATATAAAAATACAAAAAATACATAAAAAAGGTTGTAGCACTGGACATCGATGTTTCGCTCTCATTTGAAGCTCGTCAGTAGTGCATAACATGGAAAGGGAACAATGAGGAAGAAATTTATAAAAATTAAAATTTTAAAAAATATAAAAAAATTTTTAACATGAATAGACGTTTCATCAATAATTTACTGTGGTAAAAATTTAAATATTTGTTAAATAAAATTAATAAACATATTTCCGGTCAAGAATAGTTCACCATGAAGAATTAGATCAGATTCTGATTAAAAAGTGCAAATTTTACTAGAAAAGTCTATGATTTAGAAAAAAAAAAGTAGTATTTCGAAAAATTAGTTTAAAAAAATGAAATTTTAAATAAAATTTCGACTTCTACATCGAAATGTCAGTAAAATAATGGATAAAGGATTGAAACGAGAGAAAACTGACATTTCGCAAAAAATGGCAGCCATTAGAAAAGTACAATTGTCAGTTTTAAAATTTAGATTTTCTGAAAATAAAAATAGGTTTCGAATTCATAGTCGAAATTTCAAAAGGTAATTAAGTTTGAAATGTTGGTGGAACGGACTGGTTCTTGGTTATCCGTCAGTGACGAGGCAAAACAAAATATGGACGTTGGCAACGTTTTGAAAGACCCTTGCCTTTGATTTATCAGAAAAAATCTTAAATCAATAATATTAAATTGAAATACAAATCTTGTGCCCTCCTGAAACCAAGAAAGATTAAAAAACACAACAGAGGTTGCTCTAGACCTAAAGAGATACATACTGTCTTTGCGAAGATGATAGCTTGGCTATTGAAATGCGTTAGAGCAACATTTGTCGTGTTTTTTAATCTTTCTTGGTTTCAGGGAACAAGATTTGTATTTCAATTTAATATTATTGACCTAAGATTTTTTTCTGAGAAACCTAAGGCAAGTGTCTTTTAAAACGTTGCCAAGGTATATTTTGCTTTGTCTCGCCACTGACGATCAGCCTACGCTAGTTTTTTTTATTGAGAGACCTTCTGACGCGCCAAGTTATGTTCACAGAGATGAGTGAAACTTTATGCTGAGTTTAATTAAAAAAAACTATTTTGTTTAGTGCCTTAGATATATCTTAATGATTAAAGTTTTATTAATCATTCTTTCAGAACTCCATTAGACACAACCTCTCTCTCAACAAATGCTTCATGAAGGTCGCTCGCTTCCAAAGACGAACCGGGTAAAGGAGGATTCTGGAAGCTTGACCTAGAACGTCTGGAAGAGTCGAGACGCTCCAAACGACGTTCCAGTCTTACCGTTAGAGCTCCTCGCAATAGAAGCCAGAATGAGGCGCCAAAACCCGTCAGGAAGACCAAAAGGTATCGACCGTCTCATAGTACGGGTGAACGGAAGCATAACATACTGTCGAATATCTCGATTTGTGGGGAAACTGATA
Source organism: Dastarcus helophoroides (assembly GCA_028583605.1). Classification (NCBI taxonomy): domain Eukaryota; kingdom Metazoa; phylum Arthropoda; class Insecta; order Coleoptera; family Bothrideridae; genus Dastarcus; species Dastarcus helophoroides. The sequence goes on from CM053328.1 coordinate 7,799,011, forward strand.
TAGAAAACTACGAAGAGAGTAAGCCTGCGAATAAAAAGGACGCTAAGACTGACGATAGGGAAAGAACGGAGGAGAAGACGGACAAAACCAATCAGAAAACTTTCGTTCCTGCCTCTATGCCTAATCAGAGTGTTGTGACTGAGCCAGTTAGTCAGATGCTGGGTGAAGATGAACTGACTGGATTAGTTGTTATCGTCGAATGGGTGGGATGAGTGCCAGTTAGAACTACTAGATTCATTGCTGGATTCACTGTAATTAGTCTAACACTTTTGGGTATATAGATAGTTTTGGATATAAGATGTTTGTGAATTAATTTCTGATTAATCAAAAGATTGATAAATTTGGAACTAAAAGTTGCTCACTAATGATAATAACTAAGATGTAATTTTATTGATGAGCAATATTGTATTACTGAAAAATTATTATATATTTTGACATAACTAATTATTCAGTGTGAGTTTGGTTGGTTAAACCTTCTCGTAGTTGATCATAATACTTTTCATTTTAAGAAGTATCAACGAAAATTTTTAATTTGGATAACATTTTGTATAAAGCTGCAATTGATTTATGAAAAACGCCGTTAAAGATATAATCAAATGATTTGTGCCTGTATAAATTAAGTGTTATATATTTGTCTGTACATATTAGCATTAAAACACTGAGTGGTTTGTGCCTTTTTGTATAACACAGTGTGACTTAGAAACATGAAATTTGATGACAGCTGTTCATTAATAAATAATAAACTTCTATAACTCTTCCGTCCAAAACAAAACTGAGATAAATTTAGGTGTAAGTTTATAATTAATGAAATCTACAGTTTCTTTATTTTTATTGCAAACATTTCGTACTCAGTATTAAAAAAGTTGCTCTATCTAGTCAAGAACTTTATTGGTCAAACTAAAATTTTTCATTCGACAATTATGCTCTTGTATTCGTTTATAATACAATTTATTTATAATTTATTATGAATAATTCTGATAGAGATACCTAAATGTATTTTTTGTACTTTAGAACTAAGGAACTGTGTATTGAACAAACTGTAATAATATTCTATTCTAGTCTTTTGCAATATTTGTAAATTTACACAGTTTGCTCAATTGTGCTAGCAATAGCAATTATTGTACTTTGATCTATTTATGAAATAGAAGTGAAACTTGACAATCAGTAATTTTATTAAGCAAACAACGTGTGAAACATAAAGCCAAGAAAACTTTGACATTAAAAAAACGTTTTATAGAAATGTCGAATTTCTATCTCTATTCATGTTTTATTGGCTTTTTCTTCGCCAGTTACTCCTTTCACAATTCTAAATTTTCAGTAACCTTCTGTTAAAGATTGGCAATCTGTTATAGATTGCCACAAGCAGCGATCGCGTTGGATCTTTGTCAACCGCTGGTTGCGACTAGGGATGGCAGAAAAAATAAATACAGGGTGTTACAAAAGTCCGGGCCGCTACTTCCGAAGCATATTCTACACATTAAAATAGGAAAAATGTTGAAATACATTTTTTTCTTTAAATTGCCTCCTAACGGAGATATGACCATTTAAAGATGGCGCCCCTAAAGTGGTTTTTTTTACTACAAAAAGTTAACGGTTAGTAGCAAAGTCATGAAATTGGGCAAGCAGTTAAAGAATTGGATTAGGCATATTCTCATGTAACATATTTTTTAAATAAGCAGTAGCGTGGTGTGTAGGGGGTTGCCCGCGATTATTTTTTGCCGTAACTTTTTTGTATTGCAATATTTCGACACAAAAGTGCCATAATCGTAAAAAGCAACATTTTTTATACAAAAAAGGTACTCTTTCTCAAAGTCGCTAAAAGTAACCGTTTCCGAGAAAAAGGCGTTTAAATAATCCTATCCCGTCTTCGAAATTCTAACTAATTTGTATAAGAAAATATAAGTTGGTCATGCAAACTGATCGTAAAGAAAACAATTGTACTTGACAATATCTGCCAGAGATTGACGTTGTGTCACTGATAAAATTTGGTCGTAAGCTGTAAACTTTAGCAGTTTTTGTTGTCAATAGTAAGTGTAGTAGTTTTTTAACTTTTCATTATTTTGATAAAATGGACTATTCAAATCAAGAAATGGCCGATATTCATTTAATGTACGGGCTTGCAAATTGTAATCGTGCTGAAGCAAGACGGCTTTATGCTGAACGTTTTCCTAATAGACACCTACCAGGAGAAAAATTGTTCCAGAAAATTCATGCTCGTTTATGTGAAACAGGAAATTTTGTTTTCAAAGGCGAACGTGTTGGAAGGCCAAACGCAGAAGTTGCTAATTTAGAGGAGCGTGTGCTTCAGCGAGTTGAAGAAGATCCATGTGTCAGCACTAGACAACTTGCTTTAGCCGAAGGAGTAAATCACGTAACTATCTGGCGAATTTTGAAATTTTACCAATTTTACCCCTATCATTTTCAAAGAGTGCAAGGGTTACTTGCTGCTGATTATCCTCCAAGAATAGAATTTTGCAACTGACCATTGCATAAGATCGCTGAAAATGAGAACTTTCCATCGCTCATATTATTTACGGACGAAGCGGGTTTTACCAGAAACGGGATACTTAACTTTCACAACATGCATCAGTGGCAAGTTGAAAATCCCAATGCAGTTATTCAGTCGAGACATCAGCAACATTTTTCACTTAACATTTGGGGAGGAATAATAGGGGACTCTATAATTGGACCGTTTTTTTTACCTCATAGGTTAACAGGAGCATCATATAGACATTTTTTGCAAACAGAGTTACCCGTGTTACTTGAAAATGTTCCACTCATAACAAGACAGCGAATGTGGATAATGCACGATGGGGCACCTGCCCATTTTAGTGCAGTTGCGAGGGAATTTTTGAATAACAACTATCATCAACGATGGATAGGTCGAGGAGGTCCGATACCATGGCCAGCTAGGTCTCCTGACCTCAACCCATTCGATTTCTACTTATGGGGACATCTAAAGCAGATCATCTACTCCACACCAGTTGACAATATCAATGATCTTCGTGAACGAATTAAAAATGGGTTCAACCAGATTCACAATACACCAGGCATTTGCGAAAGAGTAAGGAGTTCCCTTAGAAGACGAGCCGAACAATGTATTGCTGCAGGGGGCAGTAATTTCGAACACTTGCTTTGATTTTTTTTTTCTTAATTTTGTACTATTTTTATATCAATGCAGTTAGTAGTGGATAAATAAGAAATTTGCAAAACGAATTCTAATAAATGCAACAATTTTGTTTAAACGCTTTTTTCTCGGAAACGGTTACTTTTAGCGACTTTGAGAAAGAGTACCTTTTTTGTATAAAAAATGTTGCTTTTTACGATTATGGCACTTTTGTGTCGAAATATTGCAATACAAAAAAGTTACGGCAAAAAATAATCGCGGGCAACCCCCTACACACCACGCTACTGCTTATTTAAGAAATATGTTACATGAGAATATGCCTAATCCAATTCTTTAACTGCTTGCCCAATTTCATACTTTGCTACTAACCGTTAACTTTTTGTAGTAACAAAACCACTTTAGGGGCGCCATCTTTAAATGGTCATATCTCCGTTAGGAGGCAATTTAAAGAAAAAAATGTATTTCAACATTTTTCATATTTTAATGTGTAGAATATGCTCCTGAAGTAGCGGCCCGGACTTTTGTAACACCCTGTATATAGATATATCGTATCGAACTCTTCATGGTTGACCCTTATTGACCGGAAATATTATGTTTTTTTCAATTTATTTAACATTTCTTCGGTCCAGTTTGGAAATATTTAAATTTTTATGGTTTGTTGACAATTTTCTAAACAATTTTTGAAATGCGACTACGTGATATTTAAATTTATTAAGAACGTCACTTCATGACAGTTTACAAATTAGGAGGTTAGTTTATTTTACATAGAATAGGAATAATGAAAAATAGGAGACCAAAAATTAGATGCGGAAAAAATAAAAATTTTGTTTTTTTGATAAATTAGGAAAATAAAAAAAATACATAAAAAAGTTTGTAGCACTGGACATCGATGTTTCGCTCTCATTTGAGCTCGTCAGCAGTGCATAACATGGAAGGGGAACAATGAGGAAGAAATACTTAAAAATAACAATTTTTTAAAATATAAAAAAGAAAAATAAAGAAATTTTAACATGAATAGACGTTTCATCATCAATTTACTGTGTTAAAAATTTAAATATTTGAAGCCCGATCCACAAGAAACAACTACTCCGAGGGCTAATACCCCTTCCGGCATTGAACTACACTTGTGGGTCGAACTTACATGCTCTTGGTGACTACTGTTCCTAACCGCCGAAGTTTGTAGTTCATTCATAAAATTTTTAGGAAAACTTGAAATTTTGTGTTTTCATTTACAAATTAGACAAAAACATCAACATTTCGGTGTTAAATTAGAGATTTTGAATTTTTTTAATACATAAAAATTTTTAATGTTAAAAGTTTCAAGCTCAAAAACTCCCTACGAATTTTGACAAAAAATTCAAATGTTGAAAAAATCCTAAAATTTACAAAAATGAAATTGGAGTTTTAGTTTAAATTTTAGTTTACATCCAAAATTCGGAGAAAATTATTAAAAAAAAGATTGACTTTTTTTCAAAATTTTTGCTAATAAATGTTTACACTTCTTAAAATTCTGGCTTGTTTTGAAATTTAAACTTTAATACTTTAACAATATGTCCCACTATTTTATGCTTTGCATTAACGGGTGGCGTTTTCTAGTTGTGAAAAAAATCATTTTTTTTTTTAAATTTCGATATATTTTTTTAAATCTCGCTCTTGTCTAAAAAACTGATTTTCAAAATCATCTCTTCTCTAAATATGGTTTTTTTTGAAAATTTCGGCTTTTCTACTTAATTTCTGTTGCAAAAATTTCATTTTTCTTCTTTTTGTGGACCTTTCCACTTTTTAGAACATTATGACTTTTTTTTTTAAATTTAGACGGACTGCCAATCTCAAAGTATTTCAAAATTGTTACTATTTTTTAAAATATTGACTGATTGAAAACCTCGAACTTTTTAAACATTTTTACAATTTTTTAAAGAATTTTGTTTTTTTTTAAATTTTGACTTAAAAAAATAACTTTAGAAAATATCCACGTGTTTCTAGTTTTTTGTTTAAAGATTTTGTTTTTTATTTGGATATTTCGATATTTATAATTTTCATATTTTCAAAATTACACTTTTTTCCAAATTTCCATTTTTTCTTCTTCAAATGTTGGCTCTTTTCAAAATTTTATTTATTCTGAGAATTTCTACATTTATTTTAAAATTTTGATTTTTTCGCAAAATTTTGACGTATTTTGAAAATTTCTCCTATTTTCCAAATTTCGAGTTTTTTTAAACATTTTATTTATTTTGAAAATGTTGACTCAAAATTTTAATTTTTTTTGAAAATTCCACTTTATTTTTGAAAAAAAATTCAAGGTGTTTTTTTTCCATTTTTTGTTTTCTCTTAAAATTATAACTTTTGAAAAACTATTTCAAATTTGTTCGATGAAAATTTTCAAAATGTGAACTTTATTAAAATAATTCTAATTTTTCTAGAAGTAACGACTTTTTCACAATATTTTTTCTCTTTTCTGAAGAATTCGATTTTTCTAATAAGTAAGACTTTTTTTTTAATTTTAACATTCTAAAAACTCGGACCTTTTAAAAATGTCGACATTTCTAAATTTCCACTATTTCTAAATTTTAACTTTTCTGTGAAAATTTCAACTTCAAATTTTTGCCTTTTTATCGACATTTTGATCCTTTTATAAATATCGATTTATTAAAGATGTTCGACATTTTAAAATTTTGACTGTTTTCAATTTCTCTTTTTTATTAACATTTCGACCTTTTTTTTAAAAATTTTGACTTCAATTTTTTTTATTTTTTCTCGAAATTTTGACTTTTTTTGCAATAACTTAAAAAATTTACATTTTAAAATTTTCATTTTTCTTTCAGATTTTAGTTATCAAAATTTCAATTTTTATTCAAAATTTTAAGTTTTTTGAAAGTTTAGACCGAGAATGTTGACTTTTTGTACATTTTGGCTTTCTAGAAATTTACTTTTTGCAAATTTTGACTTCTACTTATTTAATTTCGACCTTTTGCATATTATTATTTTTTTGAAATGTCACCTTGCTTGAAGAGTTAGACTATCAAAATTCCGACTTTTTCTGAAAATGTTGACTTTAAAAATTCTAGCATTTCAAAATATCAATTTTTATTTTCAAAACGTCACTTTTTCAGAATGTCTACTCTTTCAAAATTGTGACTTATTTTTAAAGTTTCGATTTTTTCGTCGAAATTCCACCTTCTTTAAAAGTATGATTTGATTAAGAAGCTCCACTTATTTCGAAATTTTGACTTTCTACAAAAAGCATAAATGTTTTGAAAATTTCAGATTTTGAAATTTTTCTCAAAATTGGTAGCTTAAACTCATAGAAACTGAAAATTAAAGATTTAAATTTGGAATATTGATAAGAATTGAAATAAATATTCTCTGTAATTTATTTGCGAAGTATTCATATTTTTTTTAATTCAGTTTATTGGCTTTTTCTTCGCCGGTCACTCCTTTCACAATCCTAAATTTCAGTACCTTCTATTAAGGAATGGCAATCTGTTTTAGATTGCCGCAAACAGCGATTGCGTTGGATCTTGGTTTGTCAATCGCTGTTTGGGACTCAACACTGAAAAACACTTAAAACTATATTAAAATTCAAACGACGTAAAAAATAAATAGCAACAAGATTATTCAAAATTTTAACGTTTCGGGCAGTGTTATTCTCTGCCCGTCGTCAGAAAACCAATTCAAATATATTCCTTTACAAATTTTTTTGTAAGCTGTCAGAAAGTAATTCTGACAGTAGGTTATTCCCTAGGTGATTCTAAGGCGACCCAGTTGTTTTTCTCGTTTTAACAATGGCAGCCACATACCGTTAATATCAATAGAACAATTTGCGACACAGTTATGTCCATTTAGTAAAATTAAAGCTGCTTCTTTAATTTTTCTTTTTTTATAATGTGTTTCTTTGCCAATAATGCAGGATTTAGTCCACTGAATTCTGTGATCGTATTGAAAAGAGTGTTCGCAAATTTTCGATTTTGAAAAATCTCCCTTACTTAGGTCATTCTTATGTTCGTTAATACGAATCCACAAAGGTCTGGATGTTTCACCTATGTAAATTTTGTTGCATTCGCAAGTTATTTTATAAATACAATTTTTAGTATGTTGTGTTTCATTTTTTGGTTTTGTATTTACTAGTAATGATCTTAGAGTATTTTGGGTTTTGAATGCTGTACGTAGATTGAACTTTTGGCCTATTCATTTGATTTTATCCGAGAGACCTGGTATGTATGGAATAATCAAGGTTTTTTTATCTTGAATGGGTGATGTGTTTATGATGCCATGATTATGATTGTGTGATCCTGTTTCTCTTCTGTTTATAACTTTTTCCACAAAATCTTTTTGATACCCATTTTTTTGTAATACTGATGTAATATTAATTTTTTCTTTATTATATATTTCAGAACTCCTGCTGATATTTTTAGCTCTGTCTATTAAAGAAGTTATTACACCTATTTTTATATTTTTACTATGATTTGATGTGTAATTTAGGTATCTATTTGTGTTTGTTGGTTTCCTATAAACAGATGTGCATATCCCATTTTGGCCCCTCTCAATTAACACATCGAGGAAGGGTAGTTTATTATCTAATTCAATTTCCAATGTAAATTTTATCGTTTGCTCTTGTTCGTTTATGAAGTTTAAAAATGGATTTATAGCATCTATTGAATGAGGCCAGATGGAAAACACATCATCTACATATCTCCACCAGACAAGTGGTCTTTGACTATAGTTCAGTATGACCTTCTCCAGTTCTTCCATAAATATATTAGCCATAAATGGTGATAACGGCGAACCCATTGCCATACCAAATTCTTGCTGATAGAATTCACTGTCTGTTTGGAAATATGTTGTTTTTACACAGAGTTCAATAAGATCCATAATGGCATCTACATCTAATTTTGTCCTATCTTTGAGACTTTCATCATTTGTGAGTTTATTTTTTATTATTTCTAGAGTTTTCTCTACAGGTACATTGGTAAAAAGACTGACCACATCAAAACTTACCATTGTGTGATTTGCATGTATATCAATTGTTTGTAGTTTTTCCAGAAAATGGTTAGTGTTATGTAAATATGTTTCAGTGTTTCCTACTAATGGTTTTAATATATTTAATAGATATCTACTGAGTTCGTGGCATGGAGAGTTTATGGAACTTACAATAGGTCTTAATGGAGTGTTGCTTTTATGAATTTTAGGAAGGCCGTAAAAATGAGGTGCTTTGGAATAGTGTGGTGTTAATTTTGATCTCTCAAATGGTGTTAATTTGTCTTTATATTTAAAAAGAGTTTTATTATTTTATTTTCAATTGAAGTTGTCGGATCTTTATGTAATTTTTTGTATGGTCCCGTAGAATTGAAATATTAGATTCTCAATAGAACAATTAAAATTTCAGGTTTAAGCTAGTATTTTATTTTAAAATTTCCATTTTTAACTAGAAATAAACTATTTTGATTAAAATGGAAAATGGTGAAAAATTCTAAAAAAATACTCAAGTATAACATCTGATTTTTAAATTTCACATAAATACTCATCCATATCTTAAGAATAAAATTGAAAGGATTTTCAATTTCCACTAAAATTGTGTAAAAATTTAATACCAATCAATTTGACAAAAGTTCCAGCTGAAATTGGCGTTAGGAAAAAACGAGTTTGATTTTAGAGCAGAAATATCGAAAGAAAAAAAAACAAAATTGTTTGGATAGAAACAAAATAAAAAGAAAATGACTTCTAAGCTCGAAATCTTTAAAAAAAGTCGAAATAAAAAAAAATAGGTGAAACATCAAAAATTAAAAATTTTTTGAAAAGCTTTCATTTCATGTTTCCTCAAAAATTTGACCTTATTTTCAGAATTTTGGCTTAAGCTAAAATATTAGGGCATTCTACTTTTTTTTTGAAATTTTGTCTTTGAAATTCAAAATAGCAAAGATTCAACAGAAATTTTGAAAAATAAGTTTCTATTTTAATTCGAATGTTAAATGAACTAAAACAAATTTCAGAAAAGTACCGAAATTTTAAGAGAAACTCGGCATCCAAATTTAATATTTAAAGAAAAATAGGTCCAACTTAAAAAAAAAACTTCAAGTGGGATTTCCAGGAGAAGTTTTGGGGTCAATGTCGCAATTCTGAGAAGAGAAAATCATAAAATCCTAGAAAAAAGAAACAAAAGTTTTACTTTTAACGTCAAAATATGGTTGACATTTTGAGAAGTAAAACGAAGTATTAAAATAGTTAAAAAATCTTTTAATGATTCACAAAGGAAAAGTACAAAAATAATCGGGTCATGGCAAAAAAATTTTGTGAAACGCTGTTATATGTAATGCAGTACTTCAAAATTTTTGGAAAAAGTCGAAATATCGAGATTATAACTCTAAATCATATTTTTTTAAATAAATAAATTAAAATTAAATGTTAAAATAATATTTTTTTTTGTTTTACTTTTCTGTTTCAAATTAAAATTCGGAATATAAAATAACAATTTCAAGTTTAAATACAGAGATTTCAAAAAATGATCAAAATTTCAAATTTATATGGAAAAATCTCAAAATGTTCATTTCAGTCACAAAATCTAAGTTCTTAGCCATTTTTTTAAATTTCATGCAAAACTGAAACATTTCTGGAAAAAGTCTAGATGTTTACTTCTAAAAAATTGTTTTGTTATGCAGAGAGTTGAAGTTAAGTTGACTGTTTTTTGATTTTTACTTTTAAAGCAAAAAATAGTTTGTGCTCTTCACTTTGCGGTGTGGAAGCTGTGTGGTCTGGCTTCCATGCCGCCACGCCAACAACGTACAACTTTAAAAATTAAATAATTTTCGGAAAAATATTATTCCTCTGTAAAACGGGGGTTTTTCTATGTCTAACATGTTTCATCAACATGAAAACATGTTTCCTTTGTGTTTACACCTTTTTTTATTTCTACACGTTTCTTTGACAAAAAACATAATTCGACAAATGTTGACCTAGATATTACCACTTTTGCCTATCTGAACAAGTCTTATTTATTTTTAAAGTTAATTTGATTTCGATATATTTAAAATCATATCGATATATTTCCCATATATCGCCGACAATATATCGATACCAAAATATTGATTATTTCGGCTAATTTATCGATATAAAATATATATCAATATATCATTGCCATCCCTATTTGCGACACAACACTGAACACAATTTTAAAATTTAAACGACTTAAAACTATTTTAAAATTTAAACGACGTAAAATTAAATAACAACAAGATTATTTTAAAGTTTTAACGTTTCGGGCAGTGTTATCCTCTGCCCGTCGTCAGAAAATCAATTTAAACTTCTTCTTCTCTACAATTTTGCGTGTGCTGTCAGAAATAATTCTGACAGCCAATAAAACATGACTAGAAATACCAATACTTCGCAAAGAAGATCCAGCGAATCTCGAATTTCTACTTGAATTTTCGAAATAAGGTTAACATTTGAAAAAAAATTGCAAAGAATAAATGGTTTTCCAAATTTCAAGCATAAATTCGAAATTTTAATAAAAACATTGATCTTTAAGTACTCGATTTAGTCGGGGTGCCTTCGATTCGAACAGCTTCGGGGATAAGTCGTGTTCAGAGACAAACGACATTCTTAATCCCAGTAACGTAGTCCCATATGTATACCAAAATTATTGGTTTATTAACGCTACAAATGATCTTCAAAAAGGGTGCGCCTTGGGTACACATATTGAGGAACCATATCTGGTAGTACCACAATTTGCTTGTCTCAAGTCATCTAAGCTATTGACTAGCATCTAACTTTTGGCACTAAAATTTCACTAACCGCTGTATGCATTTCACTGAGATAACTAAAATACTTGATCGCTTCAGAAGCCTTTTCAGCCATCATTATAACAGCCGCGTTAATGTTCCCACTCACTTGGCTTGGAAAAGTTGAGGCATCCACAACGAACAATTTATTCGTCCCGTGAACTTGGAAATTAAAGTCAACCACACCGCCTTTCGACTTTAATCCCATCTTGGAGGTCCCAATGGGGTGATAGGAAGTAAAAGTTAGATGAGACACGTAACACCTCCAGTACCCTTCGCTATCAAATTCAAAATCTTCACATCCTGGCAGCGAATTTTTATTTAATTTTGCACCTAATTCCAGTAGTGGCTTGGTAGAGATTAATTTTTTCAAAAATTGTATACCGTCAATCAAAGTCAGGTGATCTGTTGAATTCGATAGATAATTCGGGTCGATTACCGGCGCACTTTGATAATTTTTATCTCTTAATTTGATCGTACCAGTGCTTTGGGGATGAAGGAGTACTGGAAGAATCGTGATCCCGGTATCTCTTATTTTAGAAAAGTGATTCTTCCAAACGTCATCCTTCAACCCTACCAAAGTCCTCAAGCGTAATCCACCATCGAAGGTGACCCCTATTGGCAGAACCATAATTTCCAATTTGGGACGACTAGTGGTCGAAGTATCACAGTTTTTAACAGACTTTTTCCAACATTTTTCCAAATTTTCATCCAGAAATCCCACAACTTCACAGCCAACGGTGGTCCAAGGCCCAGCACCGTTTACGAAATATTGATACGCAGAGTATGGTGATATCATGTTGAAGAAATCTAAATTTACACTAGAATTCAAAGTGACCAAATCCAATCCAGTTGCTATGTGATCTTGGAGATTCTCTCCAACTGGTAGGTCGAGTTTCGTTCTAATCGTAAGAGAGTCTAAGTGTTCTTTGGGACCGATACCGGACAGCATTAAAATCTTGGGGGTACCAACAACTCCCGCAGAGAGAATAACCCCTTTGGTAGTGCGGACCACGTAAGTATTCTGACCATGGTGAAACTTGACGCCTTTAGCTTCAAAATCACCTTCAAATAAAACCTCCTCAACAAAAGCGTTAGTTTGTAAAAGCAAATTTGGATAATCTAATGACAGTAGGTGAGAAGCGGTAGTCCATCTCTGACCATTTTTTTGGGTCACCTTAGGCTTAAAGAAACCTGAAAATATAATGTTATACTTGACAAAGTTAACCTCAGATATGATTACCATGAGTAAAAACCTGAGTTGAATTGCGTATTGTAAAGCCCATTATTTTAATAGCTTCCAAGATGTTATCAGCAAGGTCGGAGAAGTATGATATATCTGCTAAAAAAATCGAGCCTTTATTATTTTTTGTTCGTTCAATATTTTCAGCTCGTTCAAAATAAGGCAAAATGTCTTTTTCGTACGAATAATCCTTTAAATCTCTGAACCACTCATCGTAATCATTTGGGTGGCCTCTTGTGTAAATTAAATTGTTCAACATGTGGCTTCCTCCAACTAACTTCCCCATGGGCCAAGCGCAACTCTAAAATTATAACCATTTACAATTGGGGATCGGGGCGCTTGTGAAAAAAATAAAAAATAAAAAATACCCACGTCATTTTTGAATGCCTTGCAGGCATTCTTTTGAGGCACTGTTTGGTACCTCCAGTCAAGGTAGGTCTTCTGAAATAGCACCCCCAAAGAAGCAATGTTGAATAACGAGGGAATGTGAGGCCCGGCCTCTAGGATTAGAATTTTGTCTTTTTTATTCTGCGCCAGTCTTCTGGCCACAACAGATCCAGCGGATCCGCATCCCACTGTAAAGTATTAAATGGTTAACGGCGTCTGTCGACTGATGATCAAGTTTGGAACAAAAAGATAACAAAAATTTAACTTTATACAAAATTTCAGGCACAAAGCTTCTGTTTAAGGTCGAAAATTCGACTTTAAAGTCGAAATTTGAAGAAAATCAAAATAAGACTAAACTCAAACTCAGCTAAAATCACATTTATCTGGACTTTTTCCAAAGAAATTCAAACTTTTTCCAAGATTTCTGCTCTCTAATGTTCGACATTAATTTAAATCAAAGATAAAAAATTTTTAAATTTATACATAATTTTAGGAGCAAAGTTTCAGTTTAAGGTCAAAAATTCGACTTTGAAGACGAATTTGAAGAAAATCAAAATTTTAAAACTTTAACTCCAAAAGCGAAAGGACTAGAAATTCTTTTTAAAAAACTGAATATTTATAACAACAAAATTACTATTTTTTAAATATCAAGTATTTCTTCAATTTTTGTCACGAAAAATTTGAAAAAAGTCGGAATTTTCAAAAATAAGATCCAACGTCGGTATTTTCAAAAAGACGGAATTGGGAAAAAAAGTAAAACTAAAAATAATAAAAATTTTCAAAAAATCTAATTTTTATTCAGTTAAAATTTGTAGCCTAATTCAAAATTTCAAGAGACAAAATTCTAAAACAAAAGTTGACTTTATCAATCAAAATTTTTTAAATCTGGAACTTAAAAGTTGAAATATTCATGAAATGGAAATTTTAAAAACGTCAATAATATTCAAAAAGTAGAATATTTTTAAAAAGTGGAAATTTATAAAAAAAAAGTTAATACATTAATTTTGAGGAAAAGTGAAAATTTTCAAAATGAATCAAAATATTAAAGAAGTCAGCAGATTGATGAAGAATTGAAATATTTAAATAAGTCAGAAGTTTAAGAAAAAGTATGAATTTACTTTTTTCTCGAAATTTCGATTTAAATATCCGGATTTCGACTGTTATCTCGAAATTTCGTATTTTTTTTTTTTAAATTTCCACTTTCAACTCGAAATGTCTGTTTTTTTAAAGAAATTTCTACTTTAATCTCGGAATTTTGACTTTAAACTCGAAATTTCGAGTTTTATCTCGAAATTTCGAGAAAAAGACAAAATTTTCCTAATTAAAAATAGAAATTACTGAACGCGCCCTACTGCCAACTGTTAATATTGGTGGAAAAGGGGAGTGGTAGGACCATATGATAGGACGCAGCTGTCATCTGCCTAACTTAACCATAGAGTATAGAAAAGTCGACTTTAATCTCGAAATTTCGAGAAAAAAGTTGAAATTTCGAGAAAAAAGTTGAAATTTCGAGAAAAGAGTTAAAATTTTAAGATTAAAAGTCGAAATTTCGACTTTAACCTCGGAATTTCGAGAAAAAGTCGAAAGTTCGAAAAATAAATCGAAACTTCTAAAAATTCTTTTTAAATCGTCCTTTCCACGTCTTCGTAATAAAGTCAAAATTTTGGGGAAAAATTAAATAGCACACGTTTAAAATCAGAAGCTCTTTAAAATTTTCAATAATTACTGCAATTTCAACCTAAATAAAGTACAGACCTGACCTTTGATATATTCTATGATCCTGGTAAAAAAATAATACGTACCAATCACATAATCGTATTCAAATGTTAATTTAGAATCAAGCCGGAGATTTAACTCATTAAAAAGGCAATATATTATAACATATGCAAAGGCGAGTATCGAAATCAAGAACACCCAATTTAAATATCTTGGGAATTGCATCATTTCAGTCAGGTATTCAGTTTCACATAATGCACATAATTAAGTCAACATTACACGATTTTAACATACTCTTATCGAACTTTGGAATAATTATTTTTATTACTAATTAAACAGATAAGCCTAAATTGGTTATATTTTTGAAATTGGCATCGTTTTAACTATCACATCAATGTGATTTATAGCTACATATACCATTAACTACTCTCAGCATTGGCCATAGGGATATAGGGAAAGCATATTTAATCTACAACATTGGCACATTACCAGAGAAAACATACAAATGCGATTAATTTAATTAGGAAAAGTTCACCTAGAATGATCACACTTTGGAGATAGGTGATCTAATTATTTAAAACCAAGCTCATAATACGTTGCATTTTTCTGCTGTAGATCCAATAATCTTAGAGTAGATCCAATCAGTAGGCAGTGAGCTCTCTTAGTGCGATGTTTTTTGATATGAAATCACATAACCTCAAATTTAAATTCAGCTGAATGTTTTGTAATTCGTTCCTTTAGTGTTTTGTAGAAGTTTTTTAAGTAGCTATCGTTTAATGCTAGATATTAGTTATTATATGTTTGTCTAAAAAGATATTTTTATAATGAACAACTTCGAATTGTTGAATATTTTATCAGATGACAACGAAAAACTAAAGCAAGACATATTTGATGATTTGGACGATATTACCAGCACCGTAAGTGAATCAAATGACCCACATATGTAATAAAAAACCTGTAGAATGTTATCGCCACGTATTTAATAAGAAACAAAAACGCCTGAAAGGCAGATGGATATTTTTAAATGTATGAAAAACTCGGCTCCAAGTTATTTTAAAACCAGATTGATTTAACAATGTGTAACAAAAATGGGTCAAACTCGAAATTTCTTTGCAAAGTATTTCTTTAAGTTTTGGTTTTAAAGTCGAAATTTCACTAGAATACCATTCTGTAACCCAGAAGCAAACTATGTTGAGTCATAAAGTTCATTTTTATGATAAACCAAATTAAAGTCACTTAACATAGCTTAGGTCTGGACTTGACCTTTTTCAAAAAGGTATAAATCTGCTGTTTAGATATCTTGATGCTGAAGATAAATTAAAGATGGTCTCTGATAGACATAACATCTTTTAACTCATTTTGAGAAAAATTGGATTTAACATAGTTAACTTCTAACATACAGAATTGAAATAAAACAATTTCATTCCTATCGACATCTCTTGGGTGGACAGAGTATATTTTTATGCCGAATATTTTCAATATTATCTTGATGGTAAAGTCAATACATAATTCATGAATAATATTCGATGTTTCCAAATAAAATAAGTAACCTTACATTTATAGCTTATATTTTTGAAATTACAGTTATAAATTTGAAAAAAAGCTTCGACAATTTTAATTTAAGAAAAAACGTTTCTCGAGATAGTGTTGCATTTCTCAAAAGCTTCACTTTAACATGGAAATTGTCAATTTGAAGTCAAAGTTTTAATTTGTTTTGAAAATTTGGCTTAAAAGTTGAAATATGATAACGAAAGCTTCCACGGCCAGAGTCAGTACAGGATATACTTCTTCCGGGATTGGACCGTGTCGAAGAACTACTAAAAGTGTTTTAGTAGTTCTTTGACACGGTCCAATCCCGGAAGAAGTATATCCTGTATTAAAGTTGAAATAGTTAAAATCAGGAGAGTAAACCAAAATTTTCATGTAAAAGCTTCTATTTCGCCTTTTTCTTGAAATGTTGAGTTTATCTAAAAATTGGACTTTTTCTGAAGAATTCGACCATTTTTGAAGACTTGGACTGACTGAAAATTTCCAGTTTCTAAATTTTGACATTTTTGTGAAATAATTGACATAGTTATGAATTTTTGTGAAAATTTGAACGTCAAACTTCTGACTTTTTCTCTAAATTTTGACATTTTTGTAAATTTCGACATTTTGTTGAAATTTAGACCTTTTTCTAAATTTAAAGTCTTAAAATTCGACATTTCAAAATATTTAATTTTTTCAAATTTCCATTTGATCTAAAATTCGGCCCTTTGACAATTTTTTTTTTAAATTGTTACTTTTTTGCTGAAATGTTGACTTTTAGTAAATTTTGATTTTCGATTTTTTGAAGATTTGACATTTTAAAATTTCTAATTTGCTTCAAAATTTCTTCTTTTCAAAATTTTGATTTAATTTTAAGTTTTCATTATTTATCAATATTTCGACTTTTAAAATATTTTTTTGAAAATTTCAACTTTTAAAAATTTTGAGTTTTTTCGAGTTTTCCTTGAAGTTTGTACTTATTTGTAACTTTTGAAAAACTACTCGCTTTTTTATTAAAATTTCGGTTTCTCTGAAAATTATGTCGACTTTTTTTAAGTTTCTGCTGTATCGAAATTTTAATATTTTTAAAATGTCGAAATTGGCAACAAAAGTCGGAATTTTCAAGTCAAAATTTCGACATTTTCTCGAAATTTTGATATTTTTGTATATTTCTATTACTCAAAACTTTTACTTCAAAATTTCAACTTTTTCCCGATATTTCTCGACTTTTTTGAATATCGACGTCCCATTTTAATGAGAATATTAAGTTTTAAAAAAAAATATGTTTGAAAATTTCGACTTTTTGAGTATTTTGACTTTTTCATTTAACCTTAATATTTTTTTAATTTGAAATTTTAAATAAAAGTGAAATATCCGAAAGAAAAATTAGGTTTATATCAACAATCTCTGAATTTTATCTTTCCTGAGTAAAAAGTCGAATAGTCCAAATTTTATCAAAATTGTCAATTGAACATTGATATTTTTTCAAACTTTTCCTTTATAAATGTCAACTTTTCTCAATATCTCGATTTTTTCTCGAAGTTTCCAACTAAAAGTTGAATTTAGTTGTTTTAAATTGTTTCCAAAAATTCTGCATATTTTTATAAATTGTAAAGTCGAAATTTTGAGAGTAAAAGGGTCTAATTCCGAAAAATATTTTTTTTGAAAATTCAAAGTTAACTTCAAATGGTTGGATTTTAATTTTTGAAACTTTGACTTTCAAATCCAAAATTTTAAGTTTTACAAAAAATGATAAACTTCAAGTGAAATCTTCGGTTTAAATGTCGGAATGTGAAAAAAATATTCAAATATTCGCATTTAATATTGCAATATAAAAGTCAAAAATTTGAGAAGCTTGGAATTTTAAGAACATAAATTATACGATTTTTTTTGTCGATGTTGAGTTTTTTCTTAAAATCCAGTTTTCATTTTTTTTGTGTAACATTTTTACTTTAATTTGAAATGTAGTTCTTTTTTATAGAAATTTTTATTTGCTTTTTCAAAATTTTGAATTTATGACTTTTTTGAACATTCTAATTCAAACTCGAAATCTCTATTTTCTCGAAATTTAGTTTTAAAATCTTTTGACCCCCATGTTGAGTATATTAAGATTTATTTCAAATTTTAGGTGAACTTAAAGGTGGATCTTACCCAATCTGAAGTATCAAATTATTTGACGGAGAGATACAAGTATGAACACGAAGTGTATTGCATTTTAACCAAAATTAAGTACAAATTGATTAAATTTAAGTACAAGCACAAGTGTCCTATATTAAAGTTGACGAATGTTAAAAAAGAAGATTTGGGGGCACTTGATATTCTTACACTCAAGGAAAATGCCACAAAACTGTTAACTAATTTAGACAAGCATTATCAAAAATATGAGGATTTTGAAAATTTGAGTTTGAATCTTTGCTCTAGCAAGGAGTCTAAGGAACATCCAGCTTTTAGGAGTTCGGCTATTGACGAGTTGAGTTTGTTTTTAAGCAGTAGTAGTAATAGTACACAAACTGATAAGGTCAAAAGTGAGCCCCTTAGTGAAAACTCAGGTGACGCAATTGAACTGGATCCTCTAGAACCATTTGCTGGTAAAAATGACGGAACAATACACCAGGAGGGTTCAGAACTCATTCTGTTTAGCGACTCGGATAAGAG
Source organism: Dastarcus helophoroides (assembly GCA_028583605.1). NCBI lineage: Eukaryota > Metazoa > Arthropoda > Insecta > Coleoptera > Bothrideridae > Dastarcus > Dastarcus helophoroides. The sequence continues at coordinate 7,817,438 of CM053328.1, forward strand.
TTTAGATAGAACAGACAGTGAAGAAGCTGTATTGGACTTAGCAAGTACTGGCCAAAATAACAAAACTGGGCCATGTCACAGAGGTAGTGTAAAGAAATCCAAGAAGAAAGCGACATTGAAGCTTTTTTCGCAAAAGAGACAAAAATTTTTTAGGTCTTACTTGACAAGTTCCAAACAAATAAGGGTTCTGAAAACTTTTAGTGCTATAGGTGAGTATATTTATTTTTTTTTAAGTTTAATCCACTCGCAAAGGGTAACCCCATTATGCTTTCAAAGCACTGCGAGTAGGATGCGGAAACAAGGATAGATGGCGATGAACCGCCTTCTTAAACAAGAATAGGTTGTAATTTTTGGGGAAAATTCCTTTTGGTAACAAGTTCCATAACTTGGAAGTTCTATAGAAAAAACAGTCTCCTGTAGACAGAAGTCCTTACTGTGTCAAGCTGAACCACACAGGAATTTGCTGTCTCCGACTGTCTAGTACGCCTCAAGAATCTTGCCCTTGGGGGGATCAATCCTATTAGTTCCTGCGAGCATCTTCTATGATAGTACTTGTAGAAAAGAGACGAGTCACCAACCATACACCTGTGCTCTAGTGTTTCGACAGAATCGGTCACTCTCGTCATCAATTAGGCGAATCGCTCTTCTTTGAATTGAATCCAAGAGAGCTAAAGTGTGTTTTGGGGCTGAACTCCAAACATGAAAACAGTATTCTAGTCTATGTACTATAAAACGAGTTTTAGAATCTTGCAATCTTGCTTTTCTTTAAAAGTATGTCAAATTACTGGTTTTTTTCGACATTTCAACTTTTTTTCTCGAACGAAATTTTCAGTTTTGGTAAACTTTTCTCAAAAGTTTGACATTTCCTAAGACTTGTCTCGATAAAAGAAATATAGATTTGAAGTTTTATCTAAAAAAGGTATTTTTGAGGGAACTTTGATATTCTGTTTTAATTTTCTTTTCGAATGTAACCTTTTTCAAATTTCGGGTTTTTCTCGACTTTTTTCAATATTTTCAATTTCTGTTTTTTCCCAAAAGTTCAACTTTTATCAAAAATTTCTAGACTTTTCTTCACAAAAAAAAAAAATAGAAATTTCGGGTTTTACCTAAAAAATTATTTTTGTGTAAAGTTTGAATTCTTTTTAAATTTGGAGTCTGGAAAGTCGAATTTTCGAGGTAACTTCCTTCAGATGTTTTGTCTATTTTTGTGTTCTTCTGGAAACTTCGAATTAAATAGAAGTATTCCTTCGTTTTTTCCAAATTTAGCTGTTATCGACGAAAACTTTTTTGTAGAAATTAATAGACTTTTGAAATTTGGAATTTAAAAAAATGAAATATAAATATTGTCCATTGAAACCAAGAAAGCTTAAAAAACACAACAAGGTTGCTCTAACGCGATCGATTCGATAGCCAAGCTATCATCTTCAGAGAGATACTAGCATCTCGAAACGCGTTAGAGCAACCTTTGGTGTGTTTTTTAATCTTTCTTTCGCGTTTCGATAGCCAAGCTATCATCTTTAGAGAGATACTAGTATCTCGAAACGCGTTACAGCAACCTTTGTTGTGTTTTTTAATCTTTCTTGGTTTCAGGGGGCAAGTTTTGTATTTCATTTTTTGAAGATAACCAAGGACCAGTCCGTTCGACCAAAATTATGGAATTTTTTCTGGAAATGTCGACCTTCTTGTAAAAAGCTTTTTTATAGGATTTTGTATTTTATTGATATATTTTTTTTTCGAATATTTTCTTTCACCAAAATTTTGACTTTCTTTGAAAATTTCAATTTGTCAAAAAATAAAATATACAGAAACTAGTTTCTTCTCGGAAGTTTCCGATATTCAACATTTCGACTTTATTCTTAAAAATATTCGCATTTTTTATTTAAACTTCGGTTTTTATCGAAATATAAACTTTTCTCTAAATATGCAAGTTTTTCCTTAAAGTTTGAACTTTGAATTTCGACTTGTCTCTACGTTTTTTTTTTATCCAAATTTAGAATTTTCTCCAATTTTGGTTTTCTTTTCGAAATTTTTTACCAAAATTACGATTCATTTTTTCGTGGATTTTTGCTTGTTTGCTTGAAACCAGGGTAGGGCACTCGACCTTCCCCCTGCCTCTGCAAATAAATGAAAGTTTATATTCAACTGAGGAGACTTCTTCCAAAAAATATCATTTTTTTCAAAATCCGTCCTTTTCGTGCGATATCTAAATTTCGAATTATTTCACAAAATTTGTCTTTTTTTAAATTTCTTTATTCTTAAAATTTGACTTCTCTTATCAGAATACGAATTTCTCAAAATATTGCCTTCAAAATTTGGGTCTTAATAGATTGCCAAAATAAAATAGCTAGTGTGAATTTTCAAAAAATTGTATTGCATACCTTCGCCATACGAATTGGGTATCAATTTGTCAAATATGTACTGCTGCCATCGGGTGACTACTTACGAAATTGTGTGGTCGTTTATCCCATCAATTCTATCCAACAGATAGCGCTAATTCTGTCGCAGTGTGATACATCAATTTTTCAAACATTGTTGATAAACTGAACGATGTATCGATATTGTGTATGCATTGCCATGTCGATATTTTGTATGCATTACCATGTCGATATTTACAAACGATACATCGATATTTTTAAAACATCGAACTATCGTTTGAATTCCTAGCTGTTGTGCATCTGCTGCTTGAAAATTATTGCACAGAAAGGAACTAATAGTCACAATTTGTAGGTTTATCAACGGTAAATCCAAAATCTACTTCCGATGGAGGCAGCATCATTGACTTCGGCGCAAACCAAACAACTGCCGCAAAACATATAAGCTCATCCACACCTAAAGCTAAAACCACAAATGATAAGACTGCCAAACGCATCCTAGAAGACGACTCGACAAACACTTCTGATCCAAATTTTAAACCCATTTCTGATGCAGATTTTAAACCCATTTCTGATGAAGATTTTCAACCCATTTCTGATTCAGATCTTAGACCCACTTCTGATGCAGATTTTAAAACTAATTCTCATGCAGATTTTAAACCCACTTTTGCTGCAGATTTTAAATCCACTTCTGCTGCAGATTTTAAACCTATTTCCGATGCAGATTCTAAGCACGCTTCTGACGCAGCTCTCGAAACTAACAAATTTACTTCTGTGGTCGGACGAACTTCTGAAAGAATTAAAGAATCTGATTCTGATGCAGATTTTGCACCCACTTCTGATGAAGGCTCCGGACACACTTCTGGCGCGCTTTTTAAAAAAATCGTTTCTGGGATAATCATCGGAGGAGCTTCTGAGGGAATTAAAGAACCTTCTGGTGTCGATATCGAGTGTGGATCTGAAGTAACTGTCAAATCTTCTAATGCGACGGGGATGACTTGTTCCAATGTGGTTATTAAACCTGCTGATGTAACTTGTCAACTTAATTCTGGCGCAACCGAATCAAAATTTATGGGAAGAAATGAATTAGCCATTGCAAAAGCAGGAATTAATGTTCCCACTTCTGATGTGATATCTGGTTGTACCGATGTAACTAGTAATGCCTCTTGTCAGCTTAATTCTGGCGCAACCGAATCAAAATTTGTGGGAAGAAGTGGACTAGCCATCGCAGAAAGAAGACAAAAAGTTCCCACTTCTGATGTAGGAAAGAACGAGGTATCTGGTTATAAGATTAGCAAATTGCCACCGGATACCAATCATCAATCAGTACAAAGAAAAGACCTTGTATCCAGATTAAAAGAATTGGAAGAGAAGAAGCCAAAAAAGAAAGTTAAAGTGGCATTGATTCCAGAGACAGTCACATTGAAACCTTACAGAAAGGCGCCTGCATCTTCTTTGTCTAACATACGTTACAACATTAAGGATAAAAGGGTACCAAAGCTACCATGTAAATGCATCTTCAGCCATATTGAGTCGCCATCAGAATTCTACATTCACATATATGATGAGGAGTCGCAACTTCTGGATGTGTAAGTAATTTCATTTTTTTCATCGAAAAAACTATCTTAGGGGGTGCTTATTTCATGGAGGTTGCATGTGTACTTGTGGAAAATTTGACTATTATTTAATTTTTGGTTTTCAAATCATAACCGCTTGTTCCATATTTTTTTGGAAGCTTTGAAAATATATGTCCGAAGGGGACATTTTTTTTTGCAGAACATTCTTTTTAGATGTAGATTCACTTGAATGTCGCCCTGTATATAAATTATGATTTCTTTTTCAGCCTGAATGAGCAAATAAGCGACTATTTTGAAGGCAGCACTCCCCCAGTTCCAAACCAAAAAGGAGGCACAGAAGTGTATAGGGCAGTTTTGCTGCGTTTACCTGGAGGAGTACAAAATGTGGCATAGAGCGGAGGTTTTGAGTTGGAAACCGGCAAGTCAATATATTTTTAATGAAATTTTAATTTCTTTCCGATGTCCAATAACGTTTTACTTCTTTGTATTTGCTGATGGACATTGGAGCCTACCTGAAGCTTTTGCCACCCGAGGGAGTCTTCAATTTGCCATCATTTCTTTCAAAAGCAAGAGACGTTAGAATTAGAACAAACATGTCTTCGGTATGCCACAAGATGGCCATTTGCTGAAGTGAAACGTTATTTGGAATGTATTTTTAAAGCCACATTAAATTTATTATTCTTATTTAACTAGAATCGTTTACATTTTAGAAAGATAGAACTAGTGATCAAGTTATGGTTCATTTAGTTGACTACGGGAACTACTGCTATTCCATATTTAAAAATTTACGACCCATTACCAAAGAATTGGCGCTAATGCCCAAATTAGCCCTAAAGTGTTACCTACCGATGGCAAGTTAACTGAGTCTAATTAGTGTTTTTTTTTATTATGGTTTTTTTCCAGCTTTACCCTCCAAATTCGGACCAGTTCAATCTACAGTATGTATGGCCGAAAGAGAGCATTGAAGCTTTTATGAATTTGGCAGGTTATTTCGATAGGGATGTCATGTTTGACATAGTTTATATGGAGCAAGATGGGTGAGTACAAATTCAAGCCAACGCTCGAAATTTTAAGAAAAAAAATTACGTATTCCAAAACTTACCCATAAATAGTAGAAATTTGGGTGGTAAATTCAAAATGTATAAAAAAAAATTGAAGCTTAAACTGGAAATTTAATTCAATAAACTCAAAACTGAAATCTCTAAATTCAACCGTAAATTGACATTTACTGTAAACTTAAAATTTCGAAGGAATTGTTAAAATTCGAGATTTACTTCGAAATGTAGATTTAAAATTTTAGGGATGTCAAGATGTTTTTAATGACTTTAATTTTATTAGAAATTTACACTTCTTTCTTAAATTTGCGACTTTGATGTTTCAAGATTGAAATTTCGAAAAAAATCTCAAAATTGTTGAAAACTTTTGAATTATGCCAACATTTGAGGTTCGTTATAATGAGGTCTCTATTTGCAAATAATTAACATACATTTAATATAACTTTAATCCGTTCCTTACAGATGGGCTCGGTATAAGCAGGTCCGTATAAGCAAAAATTAGTGTATTTGAAAAATCAAACTTTGAAATAGTTGCATTATCAAAAAAATAAAATTGTATTCTTTAAAGAGTCTAAGGTCTAAATTTTTAAAAAGTAATATTTTGAAAACTTTCATTTGAAAAAATTGAAATATTAAAAAAATCAATATTTTCAAAATAACCGAAATTTTCAAAAAAGTTTGGATTATAAAATAATTAAGAATTTGAAGAGACAAGAGTCAAAATATCAACATTTTAAAAGTCGTAGTAATTTTGAAAAATCGAAATTTAGTAAAAAATCTAAATTACAAAAAAAAATTGTTAAAAATTTCTGGAAATTTTCAAAAAAAGAGTTGAATTTCTCAAAAGAAGTAGAAATTATTAAAATCGGCCTTTTCATAAATGGTAGACATTTTTACAAGATACAAATTTCACAAAAAAAATTCCAAGTTTAAAATGAAAATTTTCAAACAAAAAAGCTGAATAGTTCAAAAAAGTCTAGATTTATAAAATAATTGAAGATTTAAGAGACAAGAGTCAAAACTTTTAAAACATTAAAATTTTGAAAATTTGAAATTTTGTCCAGAGACAAAATGTTTGTGTCGAAATTTTCAAAAAAAAAAGAGTTGAATTTCTTAAAAGAAGTAGAAATTTACAAAAAGTCGGACTTTGAGGTAAAAGCCTAGATTGTCGTTGTTTTAAGTTTTTGAATAAAATCGGCATTTTCATAAAAGGTTGGAAGCAGTTTCAGAAAAAGGTAACTTTTGAAAAAAATATGAAATTTGCTCAAAAAGACGAAATTTTCAAAAAAGTCGAAGTTAATAAAGTGGAAGAAATGCCCAGAGTGAGTCAAAATTTGCAAAAATAATCATCATTTCGAAACAAATCAAAATTTTTAAAAATATCGAAATTTTCAACAAATTTTTTGAATCCAAATTTTTAAGGAGAAGTCGAAATTCTGATAAAAAGACGTACTTGAAAAATATGTAAATTTTAAAATGTCGAAACTTGTTTTTAATCGAAATTTATAAAAAATTTAACATTTTGGAAATTTTGAAGTTAACTTAAACTCGAAATTTTGATGATTTAAAAAATGTGGAAATCTTGGATCTTGAATTTTTTAGAACGTTAAAATTTAGAAAAAGTAGACATTTTGAGATCAAATTCAAAATTAAAAAAAGAGTTATTACAATTTCAAATTTCCAAGTTTAAAATGAAAATTTTCAAACAAAAAAACTTTTTCAGAAAAGCTCAATTTTTTAAAAAAGTCTGGATTTATAAAATAATTCAGAATTTAAGGCACAAGAGTTAAAACTTTCAAATGATCAAAAATTTGAAAATTCACTTTGTCCAGAGACAAAATTTTTGAGAAAAGTCGAAATTTTCAAGAAAAGAGTTGAATTTCTCAAAAGAAGTAGAAATTTACAAAAAATCGGAACTTGCAGGCAAAAACCAAAATTGTCAAATTTTTTAAATGTTTGAATAAAATCGTCCTCCTGATAAACCGTCGAAATTTTTAGGTCAAATTTTGGAGAAAAAGAATTTTTGAAGATGACACTTGGAAAAAATTGGAAATTTGCTCAAAAAGTCGAAGTTAAAAAAAATGGAAGGATTATGTCAGAATTTGCAAACAATTATAATTTCTAAAAAAAAGTTCGAAATTTTCAAAAACGTTTTGAATTGAAAATTTTAAGGAAAAAAAAATTATAAAAAAGGGGACAAGAAAAATGTAAATTTTGAAAGATCGAAACTTTATTTTAATCGAAATTTACAAACAATTCAACATTTTGAAAATTTTGAAGTCAACTTTTAAAAAAAGCTCGAAATTTTGATGATTTTAAAAGAGTATAAATTTTAGAATCTGGATTTTTTTTTAAAGTCGAAATTTAGAAAAAGTAGACATTTCGAGATCAAACTCAAAATTATAAAAATCAAAAACTATTACATAAAATGTCAAATTTCCAAGTTTAAAACGAAAATTTTCAAACAAAAAACTGATTCAATTCGCTTTCTTGCCGAACCTGAAACTTTGGTTCAATTATGTCATAATTGTTCTTCTGTAAGTTGTTGATTGAAAAACTTTTAGTGATTCATTTTGCTATCGACTTGCATGCTGTAACGGATAATCCGGAGTGGACAATCGGGCAATTACTAATTGACCTCAAACACGCTGTCCAAATTGTATTACCCGAAGATGGTAAGTTTCAGAAAGTGTAATCACCTAGTCATCTTAATACCTCAATTTTAGACCCTGATGGAATTATAATGGATGAGGAAGAGATCGAAGAGTTTGAAAAGCACAGTAACATTAACGAAGCCATAATTGGTTATAACCCGAGAGACGAAGCCAGAATATGTCCATTCACTAGATCGGATGGTACATGTTTTAAGGGTAAAAACTGCCGAATGGAACACGGACAAATTAGAAAAGGTAATTCATCCCTCTTGATCTGCAAGCAATAAAACGATAACTTGCAGATGGATTTACAACTGATAAGCAAGTAGTAGCTGTTGAAGCGAACAACGTTTTGCGTTTACCAAAAGAGTCTGAACATTTTTCCTTACAATTCACTGCCTTTAGAAATATTACCCACTTTTACGTAAATTTAGTCAGTCACGGTAAGAATTTGCCCTAAAAATTACTTTATCTTTAAAATGAGATCTTCCAGCTACTGGGCTTAAGAGACTAGAGGAAACTATTAATAATCCTGCCACTTTAAAAACGTTGAAAACGTTCAACATAAGCCCAGCACCGGGGGAGATTGTTCTAGTAAAACACTGGACTAAGCGATGGCTGAGAGCAAAAGTCCGACACCAAATGTATGACGAAGCCAAAAATTGGAAAGGAGTCCAAGTAATACATGCATAATTTGCTAGATTCTTTCCAATAGTGACATTTCAGGTATTTATGGTGGATTATGGGGACATTGTTGATGTTGAAATGAAGGACATTCGTCGGATAAAAGACGAATTTTTAGAACTTCCGTTTCAGGTATTCGAATCGACTGTTAAATCAACCGTAAACATGTTTATGTTTTAGGCTGTCGAATGCAAATTGAATAATTTCCGACCCAATAAGAAGGTGGAATTTTCGGAAGTAGACGAATATTTTCACAGCAAGTTATGTTTTAAGACGTTCACTGCTATTGTGGTGTAAGTAACTTTTTTGCAAATATGAAATCGGTCGCCCCAGATTAATCAGTGGTGTGTCAGTTAGCTTTGATTGAATATTCAGATGATCTGTAAGTATGACTAAGGGCCCTTGGGCAAACTAGGCAGTTCGTCTTGGGCGTTGGAATTTGAGGGGCGGCATGACGATGATGAGGAAACGTAGCCAAGCGCACCAGTTATGAATACCAAATACCATGATGCTTCAAATCTGGTTCTGAAATCAAAGTTGAAGATTAATTTTAATTTTTTCTCACAATTGCAGTTTACACCCAAAATTATTTTTCAAAATTTGAATCTTACAATCTATATTTCAAGTTCTTTTGGTAATTTTGAGTCAAACGGATTATTACAATTTCGAAATTTTTCGTTAAATTTTGAGAAGCTTTTTTCGTAAGTTTGACATAAAAGGTAATATTTATCAAATAATCTAATAACAAAATATTTATTGTCTTCATAAAATTTAGACTTCTCTTTAAGAAATTTCTTATTCAAATTTGAAATGTTAACAGTTTAATTTTAATCATAAAGGCTAAGATTTCAAAAAATGTTTATATTATAAATTCGGAATTATCAAAACTTTTACCAAATATTTCGACCTTCAAATATTCAAAGTTTTTCTCTAAATTTTCTGTGAAAATTTAGATTTTTTAAAAATAAATTAATCAGCTAAGACATTTTGTTTAGTCTAAATACTACGTTAATCAAACAAGAATGTTTACTTTTGATGTTTTTTTGACTTTGGCAGTATCGACAGTACCTACTTAGAGTCGACAATTCGACTTTTGTTTTGAAATTTTAAGAAGTAAATGAAGTGTTGCATTTTCCAAAAAAAAAAGGAGAAATTAAAAATCTGGAAATTTTCAAAACAAAATTTTTTAAAAGGTTTCAGTGTTTTTCTAAAACGTTTTTTTTTTAAATTGAGAATTTCTAATTTTCAGAAATTTTGGCATTTTTTTAGTAACTTTACAAATTGAAATACTGAAACCAAAAAAGATCAAAAAAACACAACAAATGTTTTTTTTTAATCTTTCTTGGTTTCAGGGGACAAGATTTGTATTTCAATTTTTGAAGATAACCAAGGACAAGTCCATTCCACCAAAAATAGTAACTTTAACTTCATTTTTTGTTTTTCAATTTAACTTCTCGAAATTATAACTTGTTCCTGAGAAGATCAACTGTTTTTCGTTTGACTTTTTGAAAATTTTGATCTTTCTGAAAATATCCACGTTTACCCTGGATCTTCAAATTGAAATTTTTTGTAAATTTCACTTCTTTGAAAATGTTGTTTTTTTCAAAATTTTGACCTTTTGACTTATTCAAGTTTGACCTTTCTTCGAAAATTTGACTTTTTTTGTAAATATGCCCCCTTTTGTTGAAAATTTTGGCTTTAAAATTTAAACTTTTTTTTCAAACTTTTCGCTTTTACTTTTTAAGTTCGACCTTTTTTCAAAATCTTAAATTTTTCTCAAATGTTCAACTATTTTTATTAATTTGACTATTTTAGGAATAATTTACTTTTCTCAGTTTCATTCCTATCTTAATAAATACTAAAAAATGTTCGATCATTTTCAACGTTATCTTAATGTATAGATTGATAAGCATATAAACGCCTTCATTTACAGGTTTTATGCACAAGAATTATTTTGTAGAGATTTTAATTTTCTACAAAAATATGCTTTTTACAAAATCATCGAAATATTCATTAACGGCCTAAAGAACAAAACAAGGTTTTTTCATATTTCCAAAAAAAACTTCGATCATAGAATGGATTTTCAGTTGAGGTAGTAAACTCAAATTTTCAGATTTTTTGTCAATGTTAAGGCCCTTGACAGCAGAAGATACGGAAAATAACCTTATTAAGGGCCAAATTAGAATGAATGAACTGAATGAAAATATAAAAAATGATTGGTTTCAGTTTTTGCGCTTTGAAATTGTGTAAATATATCAAAAGAGTGCCAACCACCTCTAGTCGACAACACTAAAATAAGTTTTACTTTTCAGGAGTTCATGTGGATCCTTATTATGTTTGGATATATACAGAGGAAACAAGCACCTAGGGGATGTGCTTCAAGAAAACGGTTTGGTTATACCTGCGGATCACAGTAATTTATTTCCTGCTCACGATTCATATGTACTACTTGGATAAGTTTTAATTATACTAGTAAAAGCATTTTCAATTGCTGAAGGAGCTTTATTTTAATTTAAATGTCATTTTTTTTTAATTTCTCACAGTCACAATTTAAAATATACAGAACACTTCTGCGTTAACAGCGATACAAATATCATGTACTTTGTAGCAGTTTATACAGGCAGATTTTATAAATAAATAAAAAAAAACACAAATCACTTAGTCACCTATAAGTTGTCATTTATTATCACTTCACAATTTTTATCTCTAGTAATGTTCTGATTGGCCTGATCGTTCTCATGCTCAACGAAATCGTCGAACAAACTCGGCCACGCCTCCGTATCATCATAACAGCTGAGATCACTCCCGACCGCCTCGGAAAAATTAAGAAACATATTCCACGTGTCCCTCGGAATCCCCCGAATCGACGGATGGCTTTCGAGAAACCCCAGCCACCGCTTCAATATCGGGGGCTCCCTCACATTAAAGACAACCTGCCACAGGACAATGGCCATTTCCGTCGGGAGGATCCGCTGGCCGGACGCCGCGTCTAAACCGAAACGGAACGTAAAGCGGTAAAGGTCTTTGAAAAGCTCGGCACTGCGTTCCACTTCGGTGACTAATTCGGGTAGGCGAGTTTGGATGGTTTTGATGGAGTCCGCGCGGATGGATTTTAGACCGTTGACGAATTCGGAGCGAGTGAAGCGGCACATCTGCTCGGCATTCAGTTTCCACGCTAAGATCAACACTTTTATGTCCTCTGGTGCAACCTGGTAATAACAGAATGATTAATTCAGAGTTACTGGCCCTAACAACTATATGTTGGGCAAAACTAAAATATATCCATAATTTAGTTGAAAAGTTGATTTTTTCGATTCATTTTCAATTTTGAAGCAATTAATTCATTAATTACCAATAAATGAATTGTCTTCATTAGCAACACAAAATACCGATTTTGTCAACTGCAGTTAACAGAAAAAATGTTTATTTTGTGTGAACTAAATATTGGAATAGTTCGAATTTGTATTTTTAAATAGAGTTGCATTACCTTTAAACTTTAAGACCACTCGAGTTTGATTGGGCCCAGAGTTGGCTATGTATGTAGACTTTTTTTATAAATGTTGATATACTTTTTCAAAATTTCGACCTTAATCCTAACATTTCGGCCGTTTTCTAAAAATTTAGAAGTTAAACTCTTAAATATCTAACTTTTCTTGAAATATCATGTTTAAATTAAGTTTGTTTTTAATAACTTTTAATGTTTTCTTATTTGGAGTATTTTCTCTAAATTTCTAGTTTTTTCGGCAATTTATAAATTTGAAAATTATACTTCTTTCTAAAATTTCAACTTTCAAATTGTAATTTTGATTTAAATCTCCAATTGATTTTGAATTTTCCTCAAATTTTCTGGAAATTCAGTTTTGGCGGATTTTGGAGCGAAACCGTGACCAATTTTTGGGCTGAAACTATTCGAAACTGCTTCCTACAGCAGCATTCCTGTGACGAGCAAAATAATTTTTTATGGAAGCAAATGCTAGATGATGCTAAATAAAACACCAACCAATACCTATGAAAATTACTAACCTGCAAATCTTTGCACAATTGTTCTATGCCTTCAGCTAGAATACAGTCTTCTTGATCATCTTTATACTGATCAAAGAGTAAATTGAGTTTAGTATCTGATGCTTTACTCTCGCTGACCCCCATGACTGGAGTTGTGAATTGTTTACGTGTACACGGATAGAATCTAGCAATAGAAGCGCTGTTGGTTTCAGGTGAAACTAACATATGATTTCCGTTGCTTAAAATGGCCTCTGATGGTGCTGATACTGGTACATGGTGACTTGGAGCTGGATAGAGGCGAACTTCTGGCATTTCTAAAATCAAATTCAGCTATCATTGGAATCAAGATTTGCATAATACTTAACCTTCTTTATTATAAGGCTGATTGGAATTGTCCAGGGCCTCAGAATTTGGCTCCTTGAAGCAGGTGAAGCAGTTGCCCATTGGAAGGGCGCCAAAGCTGCCGTTTTCGCTTCTTCGGTAGAGATACTTTCATTTCCTATATTATTTGGGACATGTAACCTGATAAAGAGAAAGGTTATTAAAAAAATTAAAAGTAAAATAAGGAATATTCAATTTTTTATTTTTTTAAATTATTAATTCAATGTATGCCGCAAGTATGATCTAGAAAAAATCTCAACCATTCTTTGGCACTTTTTTGTATGTATTAATAGAAACTTAGGTCAAGATTTTGGGAAAAAAAATCGGTAACGCTTCATTTTAGTTCCTAAATTTCGACTTCAGTCACCAAACTTTGGAAAAAAAATCCAACTTTGTTTAAAAAATTTGCCACATTTTGTCTTTAAGCTTCGGATTAAGAAAAAATACGAAATTTCGAATTTGACCTACAACTGTTTTGTTTTCTTCGGCTCTAATGGTGAAAGTCGAAATTTCTGGTGAAAAAGTCGAAATTTGTGGGAAAATACTACAAATTTCGAAAAAAAAAAGCCGGAAATTACAATAATAATGCAGAAATTGCGAGTTTAATCTAAATTTGCAGAAAAATGTAAAAAGCATCCATTTTGAAACATTTAAAAACATTTAAACAGAAACTTTTTAAAAAAAGGTCAACATTTTAAGAAAAACTAATGAACAATTCAGTTTGGCAGATAAATTTCGATTTAAATCGTCAAACCCTGGACAAAAATTTTCAATTTCTTTTTAAACATTTTGTATTTAAACTTCTAATTTAGAAAAAAAGCGAACTTTCGAATTTCGGCTTGAATTTCTTTCTCTTGATATCTTGCTCTTACTTTAGAACTTTCAATGTTTTTTCTTGAAATATCAGTTTTTTAGATAAAAATCGATATCTTAACATTTTTTTCGGCTATAATAAATTCCGGAAAAAATCAAAATTTCTACAAAAAATTCAAATATTTTAATAATAAACCGAAATGTTCTGTATTAAAACTGAAATTAAGAGTTTAAACTCTAAACTTGAAAAAATAGTAAAAATCTATCACTTTTTTTAAACATGTAAACACAAAATTTCCAGAAAAGGTCAACATTTTAGGAGGAAGGACGATCACTTCAGTTTAATCCTCACATTTCGACTTTAATAATCAAACTCTCAAAAAAAAAGTTCAATTTTATTTTAAAAGAGTAGACATTGTGTCTTTAAGTTTCATATTTATAGCGAAAAGATACGAAATTTTGAAAAAAATTAGAAATTTCTAATTTGAAGCAGAAAGATCAAAATTTTGAGTTGAAATGTGAAATTTTCATTTTCTAAACATTTAACACAACATTTTGAGAAAAAAGGTGAACATTTTGAGAAAAATATAAAAAAACACTCAAATTTAATGCTCAAATTTCGACTTCAACTCTGGTTTTGACTTCAAACAATTTTTCGGGTAAAAAGTCAAAATTTTGAGGAAAAAATCTACATTTATGAAAAAATGAAAGTTTTGACAAAAAAAAACGAAACTTTGTTTTAGATTCCAAATTAAAAATCTAATTCTTGGATTTTTGGAAAAAAACGTACAAATTTAGGGTAAAATTATTGAAACTCAGATTTTAATTTCAAAGGTTCACTTTCAATGTTGACTACATCCCAATTATTGAAAAAAAAACTCGTATTTTATGAAGAGATAGTAATTTCAAGTTTAAAATTCAAAGAAAAAAAACCTCAATTTTTAAAATACAATACCACTTTTTCCAGTTTAAAAAAAATTGGTTGGAACCTAAGAATATCCCAGTTTACTTCTTATAAATACATAATTTGCTAATATCTCACAAAACCTTCTAAATCCCTATACCTGGTATTCTAATTAATGACAAATATCATGCGAAATTTTGGATAACCTGTATAAATCATAAAATTAGAACACGAATAATCTTCAATTAGTATAGCACTTCTAATTTGCCTCCACTTCAAACACTGTTTATTTTTATTTTCCATTAAAATACATTACGTCAAATGAACTCCTAAATAACTAAAAACAAAGTTTATCGCTTGTGCCACTCACCTGAATTAATTTAAATAACTAGGCTGATGCAAATTAACAATCATGTAAATATTTTCGATTAAACTTCACTACAAACTTGTACAGACTTGCATTTTTCCTTTTATGAAAGCGCTATGCCGGAACTTCGCGGCGTTAATCATTGGAAGTTTTTCACTGCACATTCACTTTACTCAACAGTTTCGCTTTACCAATCATAAGAGGTCAATATTTCCGTATTTTTGAAAATTATAACAAAATTTGACACAAAAATACTACAGCTGCTTTATTTGGCAAATGACTTGACATTTCATCTGACAGCGGTTGGTAGTATTGAAATCAACAAATATTCTATGGCTGGGTAACAACCAATGCAATCGAATGACACTGTTTCGAGTATCTTCTATGATGAACGCAGTTGCCCCTTTTGGCATAAAATCGTTTATTTAAATTTATTAGCCAAATGAATAACCTAACAACATTTATCGCCTTACGTCGCTCATTCCGAATTAAATTAGATAACTAGACTGATGCAAATTATTAATTGTAAATATTTTTTTTTACAAACTTATCCAGACCTGAACTTTTTTTGTGGAAGCGCACTGTTAGAACTTCGAGGCGTTGGAAGTTGTCCACTGCACATATACTTAAAAGTTTCGCTATGCAATCATACGGGTTTATTATTTCCAAATTTTTCTAAATTAGAACAAAATTTCACGCAAAACAGTAGGGATGCCGATGTTTTCAAAACATCGATGTTAGGCAAAAAAAAAACATCGATTATTTGACATCGATGTTTTCATGACATCGAGGTTTACTCAACCGAATTTTTATGTTGTTTCTATTCTTGAAAGCAGTCTTACGGAAATGGATTATTTACACTAAAAAAATGTTTGCTTTAATTTACTAAAAACTTGTTACGTATAATTATTTTCCAAACGAGATTTGGTTGTTCTCTACGGTTGTTCTTATTTTTGAACGCCATCTAATGGTAAGTAGCATTGTCATCCGTACCAACAAATTACTTTTCTAATTCGCATTATTGAATTTAATCGTTTATCTGTCCCAGATTAAATTACACGTGAAACATTGTCATCATTAACACAGAAATAGTTTGTCAATGCTATTTTATACGAATTTTGGGTTTATATCGTTTAATTAAGGGTGCGCTTCTATGATTCTCTGGTTGGCGCAGTTGCCACCTTGGGCATAAAATTGTTTATTAAAATTCATTGTCAAGTGAAACCCTAAATAACCAAACAACGTTTATCAGTATATGGCACTCACCTTAATTAATTTAAATAACCAGACTTCTGCAAATTAACAATCATGTAAATATTTTTCTATCGAAGTTCACTATAAACTTGTACAGATTTGCATTTTTCTTTTTATGAAAGCGCAATGTCGGAACGTCGTGGCGTTAATCATTGGAAGTTTTTCACTGCACAACCACTCAAAAGTATGTTGTACCGATCATAGGGACATCAATGTTTTCAGATTTTGCAAAATTATTACAAAATTTTCACAAAAAAAACTGCAGCTGCTTTATCTGGCAAATGATTTGACAGTTATCGCTAGAACCACAGAATAAGAAGACTATTCTGTGGTGGAATTGCAATTGAAATTTGGAATCGACAAACATTTTGTGGGCCAGGATGACAACTGCTGCATACCAGAGGCGCAACTCTCGAATAGTTCGCCCCTGGTATAGTGGACATACTGAACTACTTCTGTTTAAACTTTCTTGACCTTTGTACCAAATTATCATTTCAATAGAGTTTCGCCTCTGGTATGGTGAACATACTAAGTTACCGTGCTCTGATCTTTTGAAATTGCCTATTTTTCATTTTTGTATATTTCCTTGTATTTTATTTTTCATTTATTGTTTCTTTGCTCCTGAAGAAGCACCCTACGATGGCGGGCGAAACGTCGAACACTTTTAGTAGTTCTATGACACGGTTCAATCCCGAAAGAAGTATATCCTGTTTTGTCCTTTAATTTTGTAAATCAATGTTTCTTTGGGTGATAGATCTCCCCTTTCTCGAAACTTTGACTCAATCTTAAAATTTATAAGCTAATAGGGAATTTTAGATTTTAAATATTTGAAGCCTTAGTCTCGCATTTTGAGTAACAAGATTATATTTCGGAAGAAAACCTAAATATTTATAATTACAAAATTCTAGTTTCAATGCGAAATTTCTTTGGAAAAGCTTAAATTTGAAAGTGTCGTGATCTATAGGATTGACTGAATACATTTATTCAATCAACGTCTCAACGATGAAAACCGGAGCGACTTCTAGGTTGACAGTTTCGGTGTATAAACAATGCTTTATTTTATGGAGGATTACATTTCTCTTCTTCTATGTTCTATGGTCTCCCACTCGCCATATTATTTTCCGCCATGTTGTTTGGCGTCATTTAAAAGTGCGGCATATTTTTCACAATTTCACAGGAAAATAGTGAAAGTAGGTCACAATCTGGTAAGATCGACAACTTTTCAATAGTTTGATATTATAATATCGCGCCGAAATGAGCTACGGTCGCCCACCACCTCGCATCGAGGGCATGGTATCCCTAAAAGTCGACAATTTAACATATCGTACTACCCCCGAGGATTTGCGTCGCGTTTTCGAAAGATGTGGCGAAGTTGGTGATATTTATATACCCAGGGACCGATTTACTAGGGAAAGTAGGGGCTTTGCTTTCGTTCGGTAATATTGACCGCATTTTTTTCTGTAACTGTTTTTCTAATTGTGTTGCTTTTAGCTTCTATGATAAGAGGGATGCTGAGGACGCATTGGATGCTATGGATGGAAGAATGCTCGATGGCAGGGAATTGAGAGTACAAATGGCTCGCTACGGTCGTCCTACTTCACCCCATCGAAGATACAGGGGACGTAGGAGGTAAATGCACTTTTGTTACCTTGGCCCAAAATATTGTAGAATTATAGATCTTATGTGAGAAAGTTAGTTAATATGTGAATTAAGGTGTCCCCAACTTTTTCTGTGGTGAAGAACTTTGTAGGGGAGATGTTATGAAGCTCCGTAACTGTAACCGAATCTATCAGATAACCGAAATAAAAAAAAAATATCACAATTCGTAACCTAAACTGAAATGAACATTTTGAATAATTTTGGTACTTTTATTTGAAACAATTTTGCTAATTTCATTCTAGTCGAGGACCTTTTTAGTAGACCTAAATAATTGAAAGATATCTAACTAAAATGATTTCATATCAGTATCTGGAACCAAACCAATATAATATTTGCTATACAGTCAAAACCAGATATAACGACATCGTTTACAACAACGCATCGGTTATTATGACTAAATGGCAAGGTCCGGACGATTATTTTAAAAGCTAACTGTTTATATTGTTTATAACCGCTACCAGTTACAGCGTCCGTAATTTATGGTCTCTTCAGTGTCTTTATGTCCAGTTTCAACTGTATAAGCATAACTGTATCCAGAGCCGAAATATATTCATAACAACCCTACTTTGTAGATCTTGACATTTTAATAGAACAACTTATTTATTTTGTAGAGTTGATAATAGATAATTGCAATTGCATAAAATTGAGATAAATTTAGAATTTTTCAATTTTCAAATTTTTTATACTTTTTCTTGAAATTGCGATATTTTATCTTCAAATCGCTATCTGATGAAAATTCAACCTTAATGTTGAAATTTAGATTTTTTCTGCTTAACAGTTTTTCATGCAATGTTGATGAAACTTTTAAGCTATTTCGACTTTGTTTTCAAATTTTCAGTTCTTTTTGATTTTTTTCCCTAGAATTTCAACTTAGGTGTTAAACTGGAGACTGTTGTGTTGAATGCTTTAATCTTGAAATTTGTTTCAGGTCCCGGGGGAGGAGGAGTCGCTCACGTTCCAGGAATCGTCGATCTGTAAGCAGAAGCCGTTCTCGATCTGACAGCAAGAGCTCCAGAGGATCCCCAGCACGCGAAGACAAACGATCCAATAGCAAATCAAGATCTCGTTCAAGATCTTAGGTTAGAGACCTGTTTTTAATTAAATTTGATCACATGTTGAACGTTTTTTTGTTCTTTTTTTCAGGTGTAAGAGTAAGGAGATATTTGCAGTAATTCCTGTGTTAAAAGGTATTTACTCATTCAAAGATATAAAAATATCTTACACCCACAATATTTATGAAGTATTTTGTTTTGAAATTATCCATTTTGAAGTATTAACTTGTTTGTGTTTCTTTGTGTTCACAAATTTTTTGTAAAAGCCCAACAGGCATCTTAAATGTTTGAGATGTAGTTTTAGTTCCTTCTTTTAAAGCATCGCTTTTTGTGTTGTAGATGTTTCCATTTCGAAACATTTTCTGATTTTTTTTATTGTTCATAATTAAGATGTAATATAAAATTTTCATAAAATCCATTTCCAACCACTGTTTATTTTTTTAGAGTGCCTACTGGAAGTTGTTTATTTAAGGTATCGAGTTCTAGTAGGCACTTTTGTTTTGCTTTTTGCATTTTAACGATAATTTTGAACGAGGGTGAGTTACTAACCCTTCTTTATGTGGCAGCAGGCGCGGCCAAGAGGTGGCGTGTAGCTGTGGCGCAGTCGATTTGGGGGCGAGAGAGAAAGTGAGGGAGAGAGCGGTGGTGGCAGTTGTGGCGGTCGTTGACAGAGTTGCAGTTGCAGTGGCATGATCAGCACCGTTCCTGCATCATGTTGCCTGCCTGACTGGTTCTTTGATGCTGCAATTTCGAAAATCAGATCGGCGGCAACACAAGGGTGGGGAAAGGAAATGGGCCATTGAACTGCCAGCATAACAGACTGAGGGAAACACATCTTTATTTTAATTTTTTTTACTGAAGTAAAGATGCGTTTCCCATGTAAAGTATTGCGAGGTAAAGTCAGAAGCTTAAAGAGCTACAACTTATACATTAATACCTTTTTATTCAAATTAGAATTCTCATTTCTTATTATTGATTACAAAATTATTTCAGAATTGAAATCTTAATTTTGATGCATTCAAATTAATATCCAAAAGCGTGTTAGTTTTTTTCTTGGAGCTGCCACTTTTTGCACTTTTGTGCAAAATCTATGGAAAATGTCTGTAAACGCAGATTAAAAAATTTTCCACTATAAGTAATATCAAAGTTTCTTTTCATAGATAAAAGCGGTAAGGTAGGTAGGTATTTGATTTTTCTATCTTATGTGATATTGTAGTAAAATCATAACTTAGTTATCTTTTTCCAGGGCAATAAATATGTTTCCATATTTGAGTGGGTTTTTTTTTTAATAAACCTCTATCCAAAAAGTGGCTTAGTTTTTTAACATTTAACACAAAGGATGATGAAGTTGTAGTAGAATGGTCCTAGTAAACGAAGATGAATCTGGATACTCCCATTAAAAACTTGTTTTTGTAACATTTGCATTAATTTCTTTACAAATGATTCCCCACTGTCCTCAGTTACAAGTTGCTTTTCAATTTTGTTTTTTGTTCCTATCATGTGATTGACATTTTTTTTAAGCAGAAACGATTTGATTGTAATAGTGCTGCCCATATGCAATCTCCCTAAATATTAATGTCAAAAACAACTATCTGCAATTGTTTATGTCTTTATTAACTTCATCCAACATTTATTGCAACAGTCAAGAATAATAATGGCAAAATTTTCAAAAAGGTTACAAGATTCTGAAAAAGTTTCATGTCAAATTGATGAAACTGAGTTTAAAGTGGATTCATCCAACCAAGGCTGTAGTTACTCATTATTTGCTGTACCAAGATAATTCAAATTATAATGTTTACATAGTAATGAAAAAATCACTACATTGGAAATATATTTTTTGAAATTTGTACACAAATGTAGAATTTAAAAATTGTGAAAGGTTTTTTAATAAGCAGTAACCCAACATATGGTAGTTTTCAATGGAATATAGTGGGTGAATCCTAGATACTGTGAATTTAATTGAAAAATATTTTATTTTTTAGTATACAATAGTCTCCAATGAAAACTATCATGGAGCAAGTGTATTAATTCAAAAAGTGCCAAAATTGAGTTACCTGCAGTCTTCATTGGATGAGTTGAAAAGCAGAAAAACTTCAAATGGATGTTGATTAAAAGAATTGATATTAAAATCAGGTTTTTAAAAAATCAGAATTCAAATCGTTTTAGAAGAAATTGGAATTTGTAAAAAAAATCCTAGTTGAAAATCGAAATTTTAGTGAGAAAGCAAAAATTGATATTGCACACTTGAAATTTGTAACATAAAAATTAATCATAGCAAAAACTCTAAATTGGTATGAAAGCTTGAAACTTCAAGAAAAATTCGAAATTCTGGTTATTTTAAAGATACATATGAAATTTTGTAGAGAGTCTAATTTGTTGAAACAGAACTGTAGATTGTAAAGAGGTTGATCAAAATAAATAGTCAGTAAATGCAAAATTTTGAGAAAAAGCGGAATTTTAGAAATTTGAAAGAAGAATTAAACACTATCTGTAAAATTCGATTAAAAGTTTACTCAGTTTTTGTAAAAAAAATTCTAGTTGAAAATAACTTCGTGAAAAGTAGATAGTATATTCAGAATTTTCCAAATAAAAGCACTAAATAGCAACTTTTGAGCTTGTAATTAGGATTTTTTGAGGAAAAAAGTAAAAATCGAGAAGCAAATTACATAAAAAATTCCTTGATTTTCTGAGAAAAATGGTAGTCAAAATTTGGAAAAGAAATCTCAGAATGGTGAAATATTTCGAGTTAAACTTAAACCTTCAAGAAAAGAATAGACATTAAGGCAATGGATTAAGGTCGTTTTCCAAATAAATAATTAATTTTGAGTTTGTAATCAATTACATACTTGGATATTCTGTAAAATTTTTGAGAAAAAAGGTAAATGTGAAAGTTTGAAAAAACGGGAAAGTCTAGAAGTACCAAAATGTTAAGTATATTGTTAAGCAAAGTAAAACCAGAAGTGAGAGTTTTGAAAAGATATAATCTAAGCTCAAAAAAATCATAATTTAAAATAATCTAATGTGATTTAAAAAAAAATGGAAAATTCAAGTTTATAATCGAAATTTTAGAAAAGATTAAAATGGAAGAAATTAATAGAAACGAAAATTTAGCGAGGTCAAAATTTCAAAAAAAGTAAAAATTATTGAAAACAAACAAACAATTAGTACTATGAAAACAAAAAAAAAGAATTCGAGTTTTGTAAACATAAAATTTTGGGAAAAATAAATGTGCTGTAAAAGTAAATTTCTAGGAAAAAAAGCTAAAAAGCGAAAGTGTGAATTTAAAAAAATACGTTAGAAAACACCCATAATTTGAATTGAAATTTTGAAAAAAAAATTAGTTTTCAAATTTACAATGAAAATCTGAGAAAAAAGTTTAAATTTTAAGGTTAACGCCGTAATTTTGGAGATGAATCGAAATCGTTAGAAAATGTCTAATTTTGAGTTTATGTATTTTTTTGACATTAAATTTTTAAGTTGATACTCGAAATCTGGAGATATATTAAGTTCGACCCCGTTTTTTAAGTTAAAATAAAATTTTTGAAATGATTTCTAACATATTTCGAAAATTTGGGCGTTTATTTCGATTTTTAATATATCTCCAGATTTTGAATTATAAACTTGAAAATATAATGTCAAACAAAAATTAAATTCGAAAATAGATATTTTCTAACGATTTCGATTTATCTCAAAAATTGCAGACTTTGATTGTAAATTTGAAAACTGAATTTGTTTTCAAAATTTCAATTTAAATTATGGGTTTTTTCTAAACTAAATTTTTTGAAATTCACACATTTGGTTTTTAAATTCTTTCCCTTAAAATTTCAATTTTTTTCTAGAAATGTTGACTTTGACGGCACATTTACTTTTCCCAGAACGAGTCAATAATAATCCAAAAATGGCTAAGTGTTACAATCATTAAAGAATATTGAAATTTTGAGTTAAATGTTGATGTTTTGAAAAAACATAATTTTCAAAATAAAGGTAAAATTTCTAGGAAGCTTTCGTTTGTAATTCAATTTTTGTTGATAAATTTAAAGTTTAAAAATATACATCTGGAATTTTAATAACAAAAGACCCCAAAAACATAGAATCCATAATTTATATTAAAAAACGAATTTCTCGAAAATACCAAGTTGGAAAAAAATAAGTATAGGTCTAAATTATCAAAAAGTCCATAGAAAAGAAGAGTAACAGCGCCAGCTATCGATTTGGCGTGAACTACTTCTATATATGAGCATCACCTGTGCTCAAAAAAAGCTAGGTACATAATCTGTGAACTCGCATGTTTTCTAAACAAAATGATTCACCTTACTACGTCACACCACGTGAGTCCAATTAAATATACATGTCAATATTGATAACATATAACCTGCAAACTTCAAAACAAGTCAGCAAATGCAAAACGTTCCGATAAGAAATATTGCGTCACGTTCGGGGAATCAGGAAATTAGAATTCCCAATTATCGCGACCGTAAATGATACATTCTCGTTTATTTAGTCTGCGTCGGATGACATACCTCTTATGGAAAAGGAGGCAGATTTAAGTGCGCGCAATTTGGAAAATGAGTGAACGAGCTCACCTTGTTAACACAGAGGATGAAAACGTAAAAGCGACACGTTTTACGGTAAATACATTGACTTATTACATTTTCAAGTGTAATCAAGTAAGCTTAGACTATTTATCTAGTACTCTATGATAATAATATCGTAACAAAGATGAATTTTTAATTATACTTGTCGAAATCATTCACTCCGAAAGAGCTGTTACTTTGGTTGGTGTGCACAATTTTGCTTTAACTTATTTGAAAAAAGGGCACTTTTTTTGAAATTAAAAGGGTTTTTCAGTTTGTATTTCTCAAACCAATCATAGAGTCTACTTTAAAGACAAGACGTCTATTTTTACTAGCAAGGTGACTAGTTTCGTGATCACAATAAACCCTTTGTAATGTTTTTGTTACAACCATAGATGCTTGATAACGACCAAACTTAAAATATAGAAACTACGTCTTTGTTATATCTATGCTTACAACATTTTTTGCAGAATTTGCCCTCAGTGGGGTCAGATGAGCCTAACGGTCTAGATTCCATAGTAACTAGAAATGACTCTTCCAACTTGTTATCATCAGTTCGTCGCCGGGTGCAAATATCAAATGAAAAAGTAGAGACTGGGTCGTTAAACGTTCTATCTGCTACATATGAGGTATCTAGCTGGGGGTATTCCCTATAATTGTGCCTGAATGTATTACTTCTAGAGTTTAGATTATGACACTTGTGAAAACTACTTGTTACTTGATGAGGAGAGGAAGAAAGGTTACAAATTTGTGATACAAAAAAATATAGCAAGATGGTTTATCTTTTTATTAATTGGAATGATCACAGCTTTAATTGCCTGTATTATCGATATTTCCATAGAGGAATTGTCTGAAATAAAATATGCTTCTCTTAGTAAATGTATCCTTTTTACTGAAGTAATTTTAACAAATTCTGTATTCTGTTTATTTTTTTATATAAATGGTCTCTATTATTTGCATGTAATTTGCATAAAAGTATATCTTATTCATTCTATTGAGTATTAAGTTGTACTAAGTTGCTGATTTTAAAAAATACTAAATTGATTGATCTCTTTTTATAATGTTTTTATTTTGGTAATTTTCTAGAATTGCAAATGAAAAGTAATTTTTTTTTTGTTTTGATAGTTTTAAGCGATGGAAAGTGCGAATTTTTTACGTTGAATTGGTGATAAGTGCACAGTTTGACTTTTTTTAATGCTATAAAAATTGTAAAATATGCATATGAGCAATATGAAAAAAAAAAACGTGAGTAAATAGTATGTATTATGTTATGTACATTTTACAAATGCGTTAAATATCAATTTCTCAGCGCTAGTTTTTCTCAAATATAAAAAAAATTATGAAAAGGCTAACCTAGTGACATAGGCCTGAAGTTAGGTTAAGTCATAGAGTTTTCATTTTTTACTCTTATCGTTTTTTTCAAATTAAACCATTGAGATTTAGTATATTCAACTTGAATAATAAATAGTCAAAGATATTCAACAAATTTAGGTTTGCTATCTGATGCATTTGAAAACAGGGTTGGCACTTTTTGTGAAGCAAAAATCGGGGCCACAGAGAAAAATGCCAAGTTATATAGTCCATTTTAGATAAATTGTATAAGAGTAGGCTGTGGACTAATTTTGTAGTGACAACAACAAAAACTAGTAATATTTGGACCTTGTCTTGTGGCAGAGCTGTGACATTTCATCATGGTGTTCTGTATTTTTAAAATCCTAAAGAAAATGTCATTAAATATTTTATTTTGTTGTCGGTTGTTTTAAGAATGATAACTTTATATTTCATGTCAGTTTCTGTAGAAAATTATTAAATTGTAAGTAATAGTAATAAAATTAACATAAAAAACATTCATTCTGGTTTACTTCTGCCAAACAACCTCTAAATAAAGGCAACACACTAATTATCAAAATGTTTAAGCTTGAAGTCGCCTTTTATTCTAGTGTATTTTTAGTAACTTTTCTAACGGTTAATTTAATACTTCATGGCTCACTTTTATGTAGATTTATCTGAAATGGACTCTAATCCATAGTTTCTAAAAAATCACTAGAACTAAAGCTGACTTCACGCCGAAACCTTTTGATTAATGTGTTGCCTATATTTCAGGGGTTATTTGGCGGAATAACCGGGCTAGTTTTCCATATTATTTTTATTAACAATTTGATAATTTTCAAAAGGAATTGATATAAAATATGAAAGAAACACTCTTAAAATAACCGACCACAAAACAATATTTAACGATATTTAGGTTAGGATTTTAAGTACACAGAACCACATTAAGATTAAGAATGTCACAGCGCTGTCACAGGACCATGTCTTAAATTCAACTAGTTCTTGTTGTCACATTTTTGTTTTTGAATGCGCAAACCATCTCGTTTTTTAACTTGCGAAAATGGTGAAAAAACTAGAAAAAAGTTATAAAAATACTCTACAAAACTGAACAAAATTTACTAGTGCATTTTATTAGTCCATTAATTAGTCTAATGCCTGGCTGTTGCGCTACCTGAAATCGTCTTAATTACCTGCGGTTAGTTAGGGTAGCCGCTCCTGAACGATTTTTAATCGGCTGATTATTTTAAGTCTGAATACAGATTACAATATCAGTCAATTTTTCCATCGCTCGTGTAACATTTTCTTATAAATCAATTATATAATTTAAAGTCTTTCATGTGTGGCTAGCTTAATTTTCACAGAAAACGAAACTGGAAATCTGACAGTTCGTAACTGTCAAAAATGTAATTTCCAACGATTTAACAAAAGAAATGGATTGTCTGATACGTAAGATAAATATTTGTTTTCTCCTCCGTGATAAAGTCGAAATTTCAACTTGAATATCAAAATTTTGATTTTAATCTGGAAGTTTCAATTTTACTAGTTATTAAAAATTAGTCATCTACATATTTTAAATTAAAAAACGGACTGTACAGGTTGAAATTTATAAATATTTGAAAAACAGTCATTATTCCAATTCGCTACACTACAGGATTCGTTTTTTTATAAGAAAAAGTTTTCCCAACATTTTTATTGCAATCTCGAACTATCATCGTTTACAGGAAATTTTTCAGTACAAAAATTTACTTGAAATTTTATAAAAATTTTAACTGAAACTTAGTTTTTATACATTTTAAGATTTTCTCAAAATTTCGTCTTTTTTAGGAAATTTTGTATTTAAGCTTTTTTATTTAAAAGTTTCTTCCGAAATATGAAATTTTTTCTCAAAATACTACTTGAAGCGTTTAAAATTAAAAATTTAGTTTTTATTTTTCAATTTTTTAAAGTTTAACCTCGTTAGGTTTTTTCGAATTTTTGTTTTTAAATTGAAAATTTTGATTTTTTCAAGAAATTTTAAGTTTCAAGTGAAACTCAAATGTTGTAACTTCAAAAAAAACTGGAATAATAGAATTAAATTCGAAATGTCGGGGTTAAAGTCTAAATTAAAACAAAATATAATTATACAAGTTATAAGTTTTTTCGAAAGCTTTTTCTGGAAATTCTGAGTTTAATCTGCAGTTTTTAATTTTTTTCCTGTTAAATTTCAATTTAAAAGTCGAAGTGTAGACTTTTTCTTTTAGGTATTTCATTTTAGTTTTTAAAATATTTACTTAATTGTAAAGTTTCGACTTATTTATCGAAAATTCGACTGTTCTCGGAAGGTTTTCAATCGAAATTTGCTAACATTTCAGCTTCAAAATCGAAATTTTGAGTTAAATTTCGAATCGTTTTATAAGTTTCGAGTTTTTTTTTGAGAGTTTGTTGCTAATCAGGAGCACC
Organism: Dastarcus helophoroides; assembly: GCA_028583605.1. NCBI lineage: Eukaryota > Metazoa > Arthropoda > Insecta > Coleoptera > Bothrideridae > Dastarcus > Dastarcus helophoroides. Next base: position 7,844,554 of record CM053328.1, read on the forward strand.
CTGTTAGGGGCTATTTTTGCAATCTCTTAAAAGTCTGAATAATTTTTTTTTCGATGTTCTATTTTTACTAAGCCTTTCGAATACGTGATTAAAATTAATGACAAATTATTTTAATTTGTTTTTTGAGTTTTCTCACGTCTCTCCTTTTGATAGCAATCATGTTTCTTAAGAAATATTTTTTAGATGTATCTATTTTCGACAATCTTAGGGCACATATTTCAGAGATGCTAACTAACTTAGGCTACGACTTACAATTTTTTCATTAGAGGGCCCCAAGCTGATCGAATCTGATTCTTCTATTTTTTCTCATCTGTCCCGTTATAGTTATTACATTTTGAATAAAATATTAATTATGTGCATTTAGTTTCGATAGTGGAGTGCAAATTTCTCAGTTGCTAATTATTTTACTCCTAGGACCTAACCTTTTTGAGTTAAAAAGCCACAAACTATTGTAATTTGTTTTTCGACTTTTTCCACGTCTCTTTCTTTGATAGCAATCTTGTTTCTTATGAAACATGTTTTAAATGCATTTATTTTCGGACAGAAATTACAGAGATGCTAACTTAGGCTGCGACTTCCAATTTTTTAATTGGAGGCCCCAATCTGATCGAATTTGATTCTCCTATTTTTCCACGTCTCTGCCTTACATAGTTATTACAATTTGAACTGAATATTATTTATATGCATTTAATTTCGTTAATTTTGGGGCACAGACGCTAGAGATGCCAGCCTAATTAGGCTGCGACATAGTTTTGTAATTAGAGAGCTCCAAGCTGCTCGAATTTGATTCTTCTATTTTTTAACGTCTCTTCCTTCCTAGTAACCACATTTAGTTTTAATAATTTAATTAAAATATTGGTCTTGTAAATCAAAAATAAGAATATTCAGAGAAAAGAAAAATCTCGGACCAAATACTTTTCAGAGATATCCAGTTTTGACAATTTTTGGGTGGAAATTTATGAGTTGCTGAGTAAATTAGACCAGGGTCAATGATTTTTGAAACAGGGACCCTCAAAGTGTTAAAAGTTGATTTTTCGGTTTTTTCCACGTCTCTCCCTTTGATAACAATCAAATTTTAAATTAAATATTGTTTAAATGCGTCTCCTTTAGACATTTTTTGGGGTACTGATTCCAGAGATACTAACTAGATTAGTCTGAGACTTGTAGTTTTTTAGTTAGAGGGCTCCAAACTGCTTGAATTTGATTTTTCTATTTTTTCGGATCTCTCCCTTTCACAGTAATACAGTCGACTCCCTCTAAAGTTGCGCCCGTTAAAGTTGCACGCTCGTTAAAGTTGTCAGGATACTCATCGTTAAAGTTGCGCGGATATTCCCCTACCTAATTTTCGAACAACGAATTGGACTTCAGATTTTTAGCGCAACTTTTGAATAACCCACTCAACCGCGTAAGGAGCAATATTTTTCGTAGATCGTTTGGTAGGGATAACGGGGAGTAGCAACTTTAACGGTCGATCCAGTACGGTGAGCGCAACTTTGCGGAAGTATACTGTAATCACATTTTGCACCAAATACATTTCAGATGCATCCAGTTTAGATAATTCTGGGGTGCAGATTTACGAGTCGCTAACTAAATTAGGCTACGACTTACAATTTTTTAAGCAGAGACCACCAAACCATTAAAAATTGATTTTGTGGTTTTTCCCCGTCTCTCCCTTTAATAACAATCAAATTTTAAATAAAATATTTCTTAAATGCATCGATTTTAGACAATTTTGGGGTACAAATTTCAGAGATGCTTACTAAATTAGGCTGAAACTTGCAATTTTTTAATTAGAGGTCTCCAAGTTGCTCGAATTTGATTCTTCTATTTTTTAACGTCTCTCCCTTTCATAGTAATCACATTTTGGACTAAATACTTTTCAAATGTATATAGTTTTAGTAATTTTGAGGTACAAATTTACAAGTTGCTAACTAAATTAGGTTACGTCTTATGATTTTTTAAATAGCGCCTCCCAAACTATCAAAAATTAGTTTTTTTTTTTCGGTTTTTCCGCGTCTCTCCCTTTGATAACAATCAAGTTTTAAACGAAGTATTTTTGTGCCTCTATTTTCGACAATTTTGAGGCACAGATTCCAGAGATGCTAACTAAATCAGTCCATGACTGAAACGCCAAGTTTAATTAATCCTACAAATATATGAAATTCCTTATATTTTATTAGCTGTGGATCAGTATGTTACCCAAGGGAAGCTGTATATACCATATTTTTTGTTTATCCTGTATAACATTATTCCTGTTCTGATTGGATCAACCCTGGTCGCCTACGTTGAACCTATAGCTGCTGGTAGCGGAATTCCCCAAGTCAAATGCTACCTAAACGGCGTAAAAATCCCCAGAGTGGTACGAATCAAAACTCTATTGGTCAAAAGCGTCGGCGTTATTTGCTCAGTAGTAGGAGGACTCGCAGGCGGAAAAGTACAATTAACCCACTAAATCCCACCCAAATACAACTAAATTTTTCCAGGAAGGTCCAATGATTCACTCTGGGGCGGTCGTCGCCGCCGGAATATCTCAAGGAAAAAGTTCCTCCATGAATAAAGATCTGAAAATTTTCCAGTATTTTAGAGAAGACCATGAAAAGCGAGATTTCGTTTCAGGTGGTGCAGCTGCGGGGGTATCCGCCGCTTTCGGTGCCCCGGTAGGTAAGTTTTCCTCAAGCGCCATATTTTCCTGTTCAACAAAGCGTGCAATTTTAGGTGGCGTCTTGTTCAGCTTAGAGGAAGGGACTAGTTTCTGGAATCAGAGTTTGACATGGCGCACGTTCTTCGCCTCCGTTGTTAGTACATTTACGTTAAATTTGGTGTTATCGGCGTATCATGGCGTACCAGGTGACTTGAGTTATCCTGGTTTGTTGAACTTGGGGAAATTCGAATCGTTTACCTATCGGGTGTACGAGTTGCCTATTTTTGTTTTAATGGGATCGATTGGTGGTCTTCTGGGTGCCTTATGGAATCACATCAATTATAAATTGACGGTCTTCCGAATGAGGTAACGTTGCGAGACCAAGTACATGGATTCAGAGTTGAGAAACCAAAGACCGGTTTGACCTTATTTGATATTGTTGGTTCCTTATACCTAACGCGTCTATTTCATTTAAAAAAGTTAAATTTTGTTAATAGTCTGCACATGTTCTGTCTCATCAAACATTTCATTGTTGGTATAACTATTCGTTTTTTAGGTATATTCGTCCACGGTGGCTTAAGGTTTTTGAAGCTTGCCTAGTAGCTGCAGTTAGTGCAACTCTTGGATTTCTAATGATGTACTTTCTGAATGATTGTAAACCTTTAGGGCAAGACCCGACAAAGTATCCAACACAGGTGAGTGACCTATCGAATATCTTCGTAACGTATAAACCATTTTGTCTCTGGTAATGTATTAAACGTCCCAAATCGGTCAGACATTGCTAAATTTTGTTAAACAATCAAATTTTGTAAACGTATTTTAAAAAATTTGATCAGGTGTCAATGATATCAATTAATATTTTCATTCCAGCTCTATTGCAGCGATGGACAGTACAACGTTCTAGCTAGCATTTGGTTTCAAACTCCGGAAGCTTCAGTTAAGTCGTTATTCCATGATCCTCCGAACACCCACAACGCCCTGTCGTTGGTCACCTTTGTTTGCTTGTACTACTTTTTAGCGTGTTGGACATACGGGTTAAGTACCTCTAACGGACTTTTCATTCCTACTCTTTTAACCGGAGCTGCTTGGGGTAGATTGTTTTCCGTAGGGTTGAGTCATTTCCTTCCGGATGTGGTAAGTTAACCTCCAGTATTCTCAAGTCAGTCCCAGAGGTAAGAGGAAAAATTGGCTCGAAATGTGTCTTTATGTTCAAGCAACTGCAATTCTCGGACCATAGGCGATTTCGTCACGTTTTGGTTGGTTATCTTGGTATGTTTGGTTAGCTAGGTTCTGCTCTGTCACTGCGTACCGCCTCCAACCGAATTATTAAATTTCAGTTGTTAGCATCAGTAAAACAAACGCCAGAATATTAATAATGGAAAAATAAACTCGTATGGGGCGCGATAAATCAAAATTAACTTGTATGCAGCGCTAATGTGTTACTGTCAATAGATCACGTGATGCATCTATGTTGTGCGAATCGGCAATGCATAGCAACACAGGCGTAGGTAGGAAGGGGGACAGCCCTCATTCTGAAAAATTCATGGGAAAACATCTTCTAGCTGAGTAATGTGCATTTCCAATTAAAAGCTACACGAACTGGGCAAATCGAAATTCCAGATTAAATTTGAAATTTGGAAAAAGACCCAAAGTTTAAGAAAAAAAACCTGTCGAAGAATTTCAAGAAATGTCGAAATTTAAAAAAGTGGAAATCTCAAAAATAGACGAAATTTTCAAGTTTTTGTGAAAAAAGTGGTAATTTCTAGAAACAGTCGAATTTAGGTAAAAAAAATTGAAACTTTCAAAAATATTTCTCTCACAATTTTTCCTTTAATTAAATTGTCATATTTTTGCAATTTGCAAGAAATCTTTTTCTCAAAATTTCCTAAAATATTATTTTCAGGTTTTCAGCTTTCTATTAAAATTTCGATCCTATTTTAAAAAATAAAAGATGTTTATAAAAAGTCTAAATCTTCAGAAAAAAAATCCATTTTAAATGGTAATGTCCAAAAACAGAAAATATGGAATTTTGAGAAATAAGTCAAAATTTGGTGAATAAGATATTTTGAACAAGTTGAAATAACAAGAAATCAAATCTAAAAAATAAATTTAGAAAAAACAATTAATTAAAAGAAGAGAATTTCGAAAAAAATTCACGATTTTTAAAAAATACGTTACAATTTCGATAAAAAGAAAGAAAATATTTCAAATTTTCGAGATAATTCAATTTTAAGAGAAAAATTGAAATGTTGAGAATAAAGTAGTAATTTCAAAAAAGAATTTTGAAAAAAATTGGAAAAGTTGGAATTTTCAATAAACCATATTAAAAAGAAAAACCTAACCTATCTCAAAAAGTCGAAAATTCGAAAAAAGTCAAAGTTTTTTCAAAGCTCTAATTCTGGGAAAAGACTCAATTTTCAGAAATAGTCGAGTTTTGAAAAAAAAAATCGCAATTTCCCAAAACATTGTTCTCAAAATTTAACATTCAATAAAGACGTGGTATTTACAAGAAATCTTTTTCTCGAAATGTCCCAAAAATATTTTTCTCAACATTTTTATTAACATTCCGTCGTAATTTATTAAAAAAACAAATATTTACACAAATGGCAAAATTTTAAAATAAATAAACGATTTTTGTAACAAAAGTCCAAAAAGGAGGTTTTTGAAAATAAAATCGAAATTTCGAAAAAGACTAATTTTAAGGAAAAGTCAAAATTGGAGAAAAAAGATGAATTTACCAGGAAAAAGGCAAAATTTTTAGAAATATTAAATTCGAATATTGAGATAAAAATCACAATTACGTGAAACGCAGTTAAAATTTCTAAAAAATTAAATTCTAAAACATCCAAATTTTCAGAAAAAGCTAAATGTTGTATCGGAATTTGGAAAAAAAGGGAAATTTCCAGAAAACTTCTAAATGGACAAAAAATTTAAAATTTTTCAGAGAAAGTCAAATTTTCAGAAAAAAAAAGTCCAAATTTTGAAAAAAATAGTCAAAACGAGAAAAAGACGAAATTAGGAGAAAATGATTTAAATTAAAAAAAAAGTGTAATCTAAGTAAAAATACGAAATGTCCCAGAAAAAGTCAGATTTTATCGAAGTTTTTCATTAAAAAACTGGCGTTTTTAAATAAATTCAGAACATTATAGCAACAAATTGAAATTCATCATCATTTTAATAGAAAGTTATTGCGGTTTTATGCAATATTTTGTTTGTTACTATCTAGGCAATTTTTGAGGATAAGATATATATAAATTACATATCAATGAAATTAGCGTAAACAGCACTATCAAGAATAGGGTGTCCTATTAAAAAAAATAAAAGTAGGTTACTTCGATCTTGCAATTCTTGATTAATATACTAAGAATGTCCATAAAAAATCATAACAACTATTTTTTTGAACTGTCTAATACGATAAAAAATAACGGAGATACAGAAGCTCAAATGTGTATAGTTTTCGCGTGGACATCCTGCACATATACCAAACATTTTTCTGGTCGAAACTGGTTAGTAAATTTTTGACCGAGCAAAATGGGTTACCAAAACGTGGCGAAAAGGCGTCATTTGTTAATATACAGTGACTCACAGCTTAAATGATGCAGTTATCATATTTTATTATAAAAGAGCATATAAAAATAAGCAAATGAAAACTGGGGGAAATGTTGGTTTTAGTAAATAGGGGTATGTATATGTAATTTACCCCTAGAATAAATATAACCAAAATATAAATAAAAATTTGTGGAAACACGTAAATTCAGCATCACAGCTTAAAAGATGCAGGCTGCAGCACTTGCCCATATCATCAGAATTACGGAAGATTTTTCCAATTTAGCTAATTATTAGATGTTTATAATAGTAAATCTTAATTTTGTGCCATATTATTTGTGCCAAATGTTTGTAAAACAGACACAAATAGCTGTGCGGACCGTCATACCACAATTGAGAAGTCACAAATAATGATTAACCATTTTAATAATGGTTACAACTATAGAAAATTGTTAAAATGGTCAAAAAGGTCAAGGAACAGTTTAACATATTATAAAACATACTAAAACAAAATAGGACCTTAAATAAATTAACAAAAGCTTATAACAAAATTTTTACTCAATACGACAAGGAGCAGATGTAAGAACAAGCACCAAAAACCCCAAATTAAGTGCCTCAAAGTTAACAATAGAAGTTCATAAGACATCAAAAAACAACGCACACAAAAAAATACGACCTGTTTTAAGGAGAGTTAATTTACACGGGAGAACATCTTGGAATTTATCCCTCAAAAGAAAGAATGGAATTCACTCAGAAGCATCTTAATAAAGGAATGATCTGCATGAAGTCAGTATTATTGGCTGATGAAACGAAATTTAACCTTTTTTCATCAGATGGAAACTTTAAGAGAAACCCTAAAGAAACTTAAAATTTAAGAATTTGAAATTTTCAGTTTAATAGGATGGTCAACACGTGATGCCTTGGGGTTGTATGTCTTTTGTCAGAGTCGGCAAAATAACTTTAGTGACGGTAGAATGGGTTAGTATTACTGTTTCAATATTTTAAAACAATTCCTACAATATAGTGCTGAAAAATTAAACATTCAACAGAATTTTCAATTTTTTTCACGACAACAACCCAAAACTTTCAGAGTATACTGTATGAGAATGGTTATTTCAAAATTGTCTGGCGTGTCTTAATACACCACTATTATCATCTGACGTTAATATAATAGAAAATGTATGGTCAATATAAAAGAAAAAAGTCTCTAAACATAACGTAAACAATAAAAATGAGTTAAAGATGATCATTGAAGAACGAAAGACAATTTCTTCTCAATAAACCCAAATCTTAGGAGAGACTATGCCTAAAAGATTACAGACAATTATTGATAACAAAGAGGGACCTTTAGATTACTAATAAAGTACAAATTTATGGTATTTTATGGTTAGTATAATGACTGCATCATTTTAACTGCGAGCTCTATTTTATAGGCGCATCCGTTTGTTTGCATTTTTTTGTCAGGTACATTACTTTTAGAGCTTGACGTACAATAAAGTTTGAACTATATTTGCAAAGGTTTCTAACTATTAATAACTCTTTGTGTTTAGTTCTTTCTGTATGTTTGTGCCAGTAGTTTTATCTGTTGTATGCTCACTGCATCATTTAAGCTGTGAGTCACTATACTTAATTTGTCAAAATTTAAGGCGCTTATCCATCCGGGGAAATACGCTTTGGTGGGCGCTGCGGCCCAACTAGGAGGAGTTGTGCGAATGACAATCAGTTTGACGGTTATAATAATGGAAACGACCGGTAACATATCCTTCGCTCTCCCTCTTATCATCACGTTGATAGCAGCCAAATGGACAGGTGATTTCTTCAATGAGGTTCGCACGTTGTCGATTTTAAAAATCATGCGACTAGAGTTCGAATTTTAGGGCATTTACGACATTCATATCAACCTGTCGGGGGTTCCCTTATTACCATGGGAACCACCACCGCTAGTCCATAACATATATGCTAGCGAGGTGATGTCTCATCCAGTGGTCACTTTGAAATGTGTTGAAAATGTTGGGCATATTGTCGAATTATTGAAATTGACGTCTTACAACGGGTTCCCGGTGGTGGATCCACCTCTTACGGACCAGGTAGGAACTTATCTTGTGTGTATAATAGATCTTTGTTGTAGAGATCAAGGTTTGCATTCAAAACAAACCGCAAGTCATTAACGCTATACTGGTTTGTGACAAAAACTAAAATTCTATAATGGTGTTTTAAAACATTTATTTTAATTAAATTTTCGTCATAGATTCGATAATTTTAAGTTGCTATGAACATAAGGCATGTATTAACCGAAAAACCTTATGTAACTTTACGTGAATTCACTTTGTTTTGAACACAAACTACTTACTACAGCAAAGATGGCGGCAATGACGTCATCACGTTTGTGATCTATTTTCACATTCTGTTTTTACTAATTATAATGATTATAGAATGAAGTGACCACCTATGGTAGAATAAGGGGGTTAATTTTGAGATCTCAGCTCTTAGTGATACTAAAGAATAAGTTGTTTAATGAGACTGCGGATTTCTGGGACACTATTAGCGCAAATATATTTAGAGATGAATATCCCAGGTACCCTTCGATAGATGTGTGTAGCCAGAAAATTAAAGAACTATTTTATTTATTATTTTTTTACTTGTAGCAAGTTGACATTGACGAAAATGAGAAAACTTTTTCTATAGATTTGAGACCTTTTATGAATCCTTCTCCATACACAGTTTTACACGTAAGTTGTGTCTTTTATTAATCAAAGGTAGTACTTTGTGAGAACATTTAAACATTTCTTTAAATGTGGGATAATTCAAATTTGCTCACCAAGTTGTTACGGCATGTTACATTATGTTTGTGCTAATGCGATGACTGTATATAATATAATTAATGAATTAATGACTAGTGTAATGCTTAGTACATATTCGCAACAAACTTGCGTAACTTATGTCTATAGACGAAATTTTGCGATTGTCTATAAACAAATGAGAAATAAATCACTTGTTCCAAAACTCCTCCTAAACAAGCAGCAATTCCACAGGTTGTTGTCTCACTTGTTATGATGTTTCAAAGACTAATTAAGCTGAATTACGCAGCTGTGGACTCCTAACAAAATCCCTAAACAATTTTCAGATTTGTTCGGGACTGTCTATAGACAAAATTCTCGATTTTTCTATAAACATTCGTGCGATTTTGTCTAAGAGTGTGTACTAGTCTTAACACAATTCAAACAAACAGTTGCTTATTTTACAAAATCAGAGAGAAGTATTTCGCAAACTGATGCAGCACGTCTTTTCGGAGTGTACACCCTGTAAAAACCTCTCAATATTTCTTAAATGTGGGATAATTCAAAGAATTAACAGCGTTAATTTGTATTTTGGTTTTACAGTCTTCCTCTCTACCACGAATGTTTAGGCTGTTTAGAGCTCTAGGATTAAGACACTTGCCCATTGTCAATGACACTAATGAGGTAAGCAACTTTTTCTTTTATTCTGGTGCTGATTAAAGTATATGATAATTAGGTGGTTGGAATGGTGACTCGAAAGGATTTAGCACGTTATAGAGTTTGGAGACATCAGGGTAAGATGGGAGTAGAAGAACTACTTATATCCAAAGAATAAACAGTATTTTTTAAATATATTAATTGTTGGATGTATTAAAAGAGAAAGAATTATATTTTTATTTAACCTAAATCTTTAATAAACGTTTTTACTGATTACAGTTAGTGTTTTTATCTTTTCTCTTCTGTTACATTTTTACAATTTTTCTCGATTTAAACCTTAAAACTTCAACTTCTTTAAGTTTTGAATTTCTAAGCAAAAAGTCAGATACTAAAAAATCTGGACTAAACTTGACATCTTTGATATGAAAAAATGTTAAGTCAAGTTTTTCCCAAACTATTGACTTTTATCTCCAAATATTGATGTCAAAGTCGAAATATCGCAATTAAAGTCGAAATTTCGTGATTAAAGTCGAAATTTCAATGGCAAATTTTTAAATATTAACCTTTTTCGAAGTTTTGACTTTGAATTCGAAATTAAAGCCAAAATGTCAAAAAAGCCCGACACTTTTATCCTAAAGTTGAAATTTTACGAAAGATTAAGAATTTAATGGTGTAAGCGTGTGTATCCCAACCTTTTTAGTATTGTCTAAAAAAGGGCGATGCACATTAATGATCTAAGAATCTATTTGATGTGCAAAGAAAAAGTTCTTTGACTTTTGACGATTAAAAAAAACGTTCTCTCATAATCTAACCTAATGAACGCCCCCCAAAAAAACATAATATGTCCTCATGGCTGCCTCACAAATAATTTTGATGATTAAAAAAATATTATTAGTCATTTCTGAATTTTAATCGCATATTTTGGCGACACACCTGGGACTTTCCAACGACACACTTGTTTGTCACGACACATTGATTGGGAATCACTGGTATAACCAGAAGTTTAACAAAAAATCGAAATTAGAAATATAAATCCAAAAGTTGCAAAAAATTGAATTTTCGAGGTAAAAAATGTTTAGATTTTATCTAAAAAGAAAGCTACAAAACTACAACAAAAAAGCCAAAATTCCAGAAAAAGGTTAACATTTTTGGATTAAATTCGAATCAAAGTTTTGAAAGAATAGGTAAATTTATTAAAAATGGTTTTCTCATAGTTCCAATATTTTTAGAGATTTTGAATTTTAGCAAAAATTCAAACATTAAAACTTACAATTTCGAATTTCAAATTTGACATTTTTAAACCCGAACATTTTACGAAATTCTTAGTTTTTCTAAAAATTTGTGTTAAAACTTAAAATCAAAAATGTAAATTTCGAAAAAAGGCAAATTTACTAGAAAACAAAATTTCAAGTTTTATTTCGAAATGTTGGTTTCTTTCTTCAATTTTCGACTTAACAACTCTTAAACCTTTTGTAAACACTGTAAAATTGACATCAACTTTACTTTCTGAAAATTGGAGGATAAACCCCAAATTTTAATAATTTCTTTTTTACATAAATTGCAAATTTTTTAAAAATGCTTTGTTTTTCTCAAAATTCCAAGTCTAAACTTAAAACTTATTTTTTGTCGACACTTATTTAACTAAACATTTAAATTTAGTTTTTTTAAACTAAGACTTTTTTCCAAATTTCGACTTCTATCCCAAAATGTTGACCTTTTTATTAAAATTTCGAATTTAAACTCGAAATGTTGACCTTTATTTTTTGAAATTTCATGTCAAAATATAATTTTGTTTTTGAAATTTTGGGCCTTTTTCCCCAAATTCGGTGTTTAGATTTTAAATTACAGTTGTTTCAAAATTTTTCCCTAAATTTCAACTTTGTTCTAAACTATTTAAGTTTAAACTTGAAAATTACGATTCCAACATAATCAAAATGTCGAGTTAAGTCTTGAATTATTTCTATAACTTTAGAGGTTTTCCCAAAATATCTTGTTTTTTATATTGAAATTCTAAAGAAATTAAAAGTTGCAAATTTAAAATTCAGAATTAAACAAAAAAAATCACTGCATTTCAAAACAACCTTCAAATATTCAATGTTACTTTTTATTTACTTGTAAAAACTAGATCAGATGTTGTGCAATTTCTATACTTTTTGTTTAATATTGTTTATTATTTACAAATATCGAACTTCCATGAAGCAAGAAGTATAAATTTACGTATGCAATCAACACTGTAGTAACTCAATTTTGGCACATTTTGAGTTATATACACCAGGCATTTAAGCTCCGTAATAGTCTTCATTGGAGACTATCGTATATCAAAAAATGAAATATTTTCCAAATTCACACTGTGATGTATTGGCAGTATCTAGTATTCACTCAGTATATTCCATCAAAAACTAGTATTTTGAGTTAACTGCATAATAATCAATTTTCAAATTCTACATTTGTGTTGTAAATATAAAGATATTTCAAAAAATATACTTTCAACATACTGATTTTTCATGACCATAGAAACATTTTAATTTGGATTATCTCAGTATTGCAAATAACAAGTCCAAATATAAAGCAGCTCTACTTTGTTGACGATATTAGCCCCTAATTGCAAGTTACAGATCCAATGGATACATTCTATTAAAGATAGGATGCCTAGTTTCATTAAAAATTTCATAACTTTATTAAATTCCTCAGAAAAGATACAAATATTATATTTAACATAAACTAATACATTTAAAAATCTCTTAAAAAATAGTTGCACTAAATCCTAATTTATTTACAATTTTAAAGCAGTATCAAAATATATTTTTAATATAAAAATACTCTAAGTCTAAATAAATATAATTTTTCGCATTTATCAATATTGATTAACAATGATTGGACACCCGGAATTAACATGGTCCAAGACTTCTAATTTCAACAAACCAACATGCTCTCGTAATTGATTTATCATTGACCCCAATTCCACATTCTCCCCTTTCAAAAGTTTAACTTTCTCTTCCAATTTCGATATTCTTTCAAGTTTTCGCGACCTACACTTGGAAGCAGCCAGTCGATTCCTCTGTCTTTTCCGTTCCAATTTAATTCTTTCTTGGTACTCCATATCAACAGGTGACAGTGGTGGTGACGTATTCATATTAGGCACAGTTTGCGGCTCCTCTTTAACTACTGGGAGGAAGTTCTGATCATTGCACACAGTACTGGCATTGCTATCGGATCCTTGGTAGGAAGAGTTGTGAAGACGACTGAGGGCCTCTTCAAAACCACCAGCGAAAGATTCTTGCTCCACAGTCACAGATCTTGGAAAGAGAAGGGAAGGCGAAGGAGTGGAAGGCATACCATTTTCCAGAATCAGATTCTCCAACTCTGGGGTGTCAATTTTTGGCAAATTCAAATCGCCAGGGGAGAGTAGACCGCCGTTTGATGAGGGTATTGACAGATTTTTCAGTGGTTGACTGAAGTCTAGAGTCAGGTTCTTCTTCATGTTGCTTATGTTGTTTTTGTCGTTGAATGGGCCGCTCATGTTAGTTGTTTTTGTAAAGTTCCCACCCCAACCAAGACCAGAGGGAAAAGAAGAGATTTACTGGTAAAACAACTAGGAAGAGGAGCAGATAATAAATATTGTCAGTTATTTCCATAAAATGACAACCTAAAATAAAGACATCACATTATCGCTCTTGGCACAGTAGATGCTGAAAGGTGTGTCACAATGTCACAATATTACCTACCTTAAAACCCACGCAAATATTTTCAAATATAATAAATGATGACCGTGTTGTATATCTGGAACACTGATAAAAAAAACCTTCAAAATCTCTTCTATGTTACGTTTTATACCACAAACTTTATACTGCAGAAAATTAGGTACGTAGTATTTGTATGAGTCATGATTCGTAGTGCCCATGCCCCGTAGGAATTTCCAAAGCTTTGTGACGTCAGAACATTCACTAATTTCATTGGCGATTGGAAGATAACAATAAAAATCTGTGACGGATACTTCACAAGAACCAAAATTACGTAAATCGTTTAACCTCAAATATTCAATTAGGGATGTAACATCGTTCAAAAAAGTGTCGCAGTATGAATATCGATATTTTTTTTAACAAAATATCAATATTTTAAACATCAGTAGTCGGTAATGATACCCATGTTTTTTTAAATATCTAATTTCGAACTTAAAAGTCAAAATTACGAAAGCGTAAAAACGACATCAATTTAAAAATAAATATTTTTAGAATAGTTTAAAGTTGAAATTTCGCCCTTTTTTTTTGAAATTCCGAGTTTAAACTTCGTCTTAAATCTCGAAATTTCCAGTATTTTTTATCGAAAATTTGACTTTTTTCTTAAAATATCGCCTTTAATTTTGAAATCTCGAATTTTTTTCGAAATTTCGAGATTAAAGTCTAAATTTAGACTATAATTTTGAAACTCGACAATAAGTTAATTCTAAACTTCTATCTTTTTCTTGAAATTTCAAGAAAAAAGTCGAAAATTCGACATCAATCTCCAAATTTCTGTACTCTACGGTCTGCAGTTAGGTTAGCCAGATGATAGGTGCGCCCCACCTTTTGACTATACATATTTATATTATCTAAGGCCCCACCAGACTTCTTATCATACAATATTGACAGTTGGTAGTAGGGTGTGTTCAGTTATTTCAATTTTTAGTAATCAAAATTTGAAATTTTTTCTCGGAATTTCTAGGTACGTCGGAATTCGAGGTTAAAAGTGGAAATTTTTAAAAAATAATCGAAATTTCGAGATTAAGGTCAAAATGTGGACTTTAACCTAGAAATTTCAAGAAAAAAGTCGATATTTCGTGATTGAAATGGAAATTTCGAGGAAAACTTGGAATTTTCCCTTTTTTAACCTTTCTGACGAATTCGACTTTTTTAAAACTTCAATTTTCGAAATTTTCAGATTTTTTCAAAAACTAGAGTTAGAGTTAGATAAGGGAACATTTTTTGAAAGGTTGGATTTTTTTTAGAAATTTCTCTTTTATTTCAAAATTTCGATTTCTTGTCAAAAATGAGACTTAAGACCACAAAATATATATATTCTTAAGACCTTTGACTCTATTCTTCATGGTAGACCCTTATTGACCGGAAATATTATGGCCGAAGAAATGTTAAATAAATTGAAAAAAACACCTTTGACTCTTTCTCAAAATATCAGCTTTTTTAAAATTTTTACTTTTTATGAAAACTTACATTATTTTTGAGCTTCGAGTTTTGCGCAAATTTATATATTTTTTAAATTTGAAAATATCGACTTTTCAAAATTTAGATTTTATTTTTAAAAAATGTCAAGGTTTTTTTGGAAATCCCTACTTTTTTGAAAAATTTCCCTTTTTCAATATGAAGTACCTACTTTTTAAAAAAATGTAGTTTTTAAAAGGTGCTTTTTTAAAAAATGTTGACCTCTTAAGTTTAGCATTTTTTCAAAGTTTCGCTTTATTTTTAAAATTCCAACTTTTTTTTCAAACTGTCAAGGTTTTTATTTTGAGAAAATTTCAATTGTCTTTGAAATGTCGATGTATATATTTAAAATTTCGATTTCTTAAATTAAAACATGTTTTTTAAATGTTGATTTTCTTGACATTTACGACTATATTTCAAAATTTCAATTTTTTTACGAATTCTGCAATTTTTTAAAAATATTTTACAATTATTTTGAAAATGCTCGACTTTTTTTTCAAAATTTTTGCTATTCAAAATTTCGAACTTTTCCAAAATGTTAATTTCTATTTGATAATATTTGCTTCTCTTCAATATTCATACTTTTTTCGACTTTTTTTTTAAACCGAAGATTTTTCAATTTTTTTAAAGTGTCGACATTTTTTTTAAATATTGACTATTTTTGAAAATTTAGACTTCTAGAATTTTAATTTTTTGAAATTTCAAATTTATAAAAAATTTCGCCATTTTTTTCAAATTTTCAAAGTTTTTAAAAAAGTCTACTTTTTAAAAATTTTGATTTTTCTTGAAAATCTCGACTTCTTTTTGCAAATTTTAACTGTCTATGATAAATATTTCGTTTTTTTTTGTTGAAAATTTTTACTTCAAAATTTTCAACTTGGGTGTTTAAATTTTTTTGAAAATTTTCCACTTTTTCGAAGTTCTAACTTTTTTGAATATCTGACCCCAAATATTTCGATTTTTTTAATTTTGAGTATTATTAAAAATTTTAAATTTTTTTGAATATTTGGAATTTTTTGAAAATTTTACCCGTTTTTAATGTTTTTGAAAATTTCGTTTTTTTCAAAGTTTCATCAATTTTCAAAATTTCGACCCTTTTTTGCAAAATTTTGATTTTTTTGAGAAAATTTCAACTTCCTTCGAAATGTCCACTTTTCTGAATTTTTTTACCGTTTTGCCAAATTCCGAATTTTTCCGAAAATTTGATAAGTTTTGGCCAAATTTGGACTTTTTTCAAAATGTTTTCTTCCGCAAATTTATATATTTTTTAAATTTGAAAATATCGACTTTTCAAAATTTAGATTTTATTTTTAAAAAATTTCGAGGTTTTTTTGGAAATCTCGACTTTTTTGAAAATTTTCGCTTTTTCAGTATGAAGTACCTACTTTTTTAAAAAATGTAGTTTTTAAAAGGTGTTTTTTTTAAAAAATGTTGACCTTTCCGACTTTTTTGCAAACTGTCAAGGTTTTTATTTTGAGAAAATTTCAATTGTCTTTGAAATGTTGGTGTATATGTTTAAAATTTTGATTTCTTAAATTAAAACATGTTTTTTAAATGTTGATTTTCTTGACATTTATGATTATTTTTCAAAATTTTAACTTTTCTACGATTTGTGCAATTTTTTAAATATTTTACAATTATTTTGAAAATGCTTGACTTTTTTTCAAAATTTTTACTATCCAAAATTTTGAACTTTTCGGCTTTTTTTTTTAAACTGAAGATTTTTCAATTTTTTTAAAGTGTCGAAATTTTTTTTAAATATCGACTATTTTTGAAAATTTAGGCTTTCAGAATTCCAATTTTTTGAAATTTTTAATTTATATAAAAATTTCGCCATTTTTTTCAAATTTTCAAATTTTTTTAAAATGTCAATTTTTTTAAAATTTTGATTTCGCTGAAAAATCTTGACTTCTTTTTGCAAATTTTAACTTTCTATGATAAATATTTCGTTTTTTTTTGCTGAAAATGTTGACTTCAAAATTTTCAACTTGAGAGTTTACATTTTTTTGAAACTTTTCCACTTTTTTCGAAATTCTAACTTTTTTGAAAATTCTGATTCCAAAAATTCCGATTTTTTTTAATTGGGAGAATTATTAAAAATTTCAAATTTTCTTAAATATTTGGGACTTTTTGAAAATTTTGCCCGTTTTCAATGTTTTTGAAAATTTCTTTTTTTTTCAGTTTCGTCAATTTCTAAAATTTTGACCTTTTTTTGCAAAGTTTCGATTTTTTTTTGAGAAAATTTCAACCTCCTTCGAAATGTCCATTTTTCTGAATTTTTTGATTATTTTGCAAAATTTCGAATTTTTCCGAAAATTTGTTAAGTTTTGGTCAAGTTTGGACTTTTTTCAAAATGGTAGCATTTTTTTTTAACTTTCCACTTTTTATTGAAAATTTCGAAATTTTTTAAAAATTTTTGAATTTTTTTTTTGAAATTTATGCAATTTTTCAATCAAAAATTTTGATTTTTAAAAAATATGCGACTTTTTTGAAAATTATAACTACCCAAAATTTCGACTTTTCTTTGAAGATTTTAACTTTTTCGATAATATTGGCTTTTCTTCAGTATATAGGCCTCAAAATTTTTGATATTTTTGAACTTTTAGTTTACTTTTCAAAATTTCGCCTTTTTGAAAATCTTCAATTGCTTTGTAAATTTCGCATCTTTTTCAAATTTTCGAATTTTTTGAAAATGTAGACTTCAAATTTTAAAATGTTTATTTTCTCAAATTTTGTCTATGAAAATTTTGACTTTTTTTTGTCTTTTGAAAATTTGAAATTTTTTAAAGATTTGTCTTCATTCCATTTTTTTTGAAATTTACGTTTTTTCCAAAATTTCATCATTTTCTAAAGATTCACCTTTTACACTAAACATATTTTAAAATGTCGACATTTTCAATTTTATCTTTATCTTTTTTTTTGGAAATTACTGTTTTTAATTTTTTTGAAACTTTCCGGCTTTTTCCAAATATTTTACTTTTTTAGAAATTCCAATTCTAAAAATATTAAATTTTACAATTTTTAAAAATTCAGATTTTCTTTTAAACTTGCGACATTTATTTTTGAAAATTTATTTCATAGGTAATTTTTTTTTCACAATTTGATTTTTCTAAAATTGTACCTTTTTCAATGGAATTTTTTAAAAATGTTGACGCTTTCTTAAAATTTTTTCTGGAAATTTCGAACTTTTGCAACCACAACTTTTTGTAAACATTGTGAAGATTTTAAATACAGCGTGTCCTACCGGGTATCCCGCGATCGATATCTGGCAAAGTATATAGATATCGATCGCGGCGATTCCCGGTGGGACACGCTGTATATGCGAAGAATTTGAATTACGAATCTTAAAATTTTGAACCAATTGTAGAAAAGGAATTCGAAACTTAAGTTCGATTTTAAAGCTACCATTTTAAAAAGAAGTACTTTTCAAAGTTAAACTAAAAAGATTTAAAAAAAAAAGTCGAAATTTAGAAGAATTTTGGAGTTTTAAATCTAAATAAGAATTTCGAAGAAAGAGCACAAACCAACATTTTTCAATTATGTGCAGAACATGTTGACTATAAAAAGGAAACGTCAAAAAGAAACTTCAAAATATCTAAAAAGAAAACGTTTCTCCACATTTCAATTCAAACATTGCAAGTGCTAAAATGGAAGCCAAAATTTCGAGTTTAAAATTTAAATTTTTAGAAGTTGAAGGAAAAGGATTCGTACAAAAGTCAAAACATGTATTGATCACCTACAAGAATTTGGATTTTGTGTGGAAACAAATTGAGCAACGATGTTAGCTCTCAATGTGATTAGGCAACTTTAAATATAATCGCGTGTATCATTCATTACATAAAAATCCCCTGTCCAAAATGCCCATTTTTACCATCTTAGATGCTGAATTTTTAAAAATCCTCTCTTAATGCTCACCTACGTTTTAAGGGGAAAATCTATATGAAATTTTATCCTCCTAGACCCACCCGTGCGTTGTCTGTCAGTGTGTATAGATTTATTAAATAGATTATCCTATTTTGGAAAAGAACGTTTCCAAGTTCGCGCTGATCATAAGACAGATCAGCCAAATGTCCGTTATGAAAGTTACGTGTGATAAAATATCCGAAATTTGTTAGTAAAAATTCTCGAAAATTTGGACTTCAACTTGAAAAGATTAAAGTCGAAATTGAAAAATAAAAAAGTTTGACATTCAAATTTCAAGTAATTGACATTTTTAACTCTTGCTGTGTGGAATTCTTCAATATTCATAACTATTAAACTATATTAACGATAAATTTGTAGGTGGTAGACTGGAACTTTCCGTTGTCCGAGGTAGTACCATCTAGGTAGTATCACTAGGAGGCGGTGAAATGATGCTTACATCATGTTTCCGTATCTGACACGTGAGTCTTTTTCTGCTATTCTTCTTTCCTCATTCTGTCCATTTCCTTTTTTCATCTACTCTGATTTTTTCTTCTAATTATTAAAAACATAGATGATGGATTCTCTTCGTGCAAAAAATTATAGACGTAAACTACCCTCCCGCTCGGATGTCCAGGTGGAGGGTGTACGAGGGAATCCAAAATCGACGGACAATTTTAATGTACCACGGGCTAAGTTTCTTTCAAACAATTCATTCAAAATTCAATTCTGTAACATTCGGGGTCTAAACTCAAATCTAAACTCGGTTCACCTTCAAAATGAAAGACCCCATGTGCTGTCTCTGACAGAAACCCAAGTCTCCCCATCCATCAATACGGTCCATTTGCTTTGCCCTTTTGCACACAAAATTTCGACACAAGATGGGAATTTGTGCTTTTAAGCGAAACGACCTGTTCTGTTAACGAGAAGAAGCACTGGAATCTGCTGATCATGATGTGATTTGGCTGAAAATCTGCTCTAAAAACGAAGTAATATTCATTTGTTCACTTTATTTGTCCCCAAACGATCCCTCATACAGACAGCTCTTCTCTTATCTCTCCGTAACCTTTGATCACCTACAGGTGAATTATCCAAAAGCTAAGATTGTCTTTCTCGGTGACTTCAACGTACACAACATCCTCTGGTTAAGGTTTTCTTCCCGAACTGACGACGCGGGAAGGGTGGCAGAGGCTTTCACCATCACTTGTGGACTATTGCAATTAGTTGAGGAACCCACAAGAATTCCTGATGTAGATACCCAACAACCTAATCTAATCGATCTTTTCCTTACAAATTCACCAAATTCGTGTAAAATCTCTGTGACATCACCGCTTGGAAATTCGGATCACAAGCTTGTAGCAGTTTCTCGCTCGCTTCATATACCACTTCCTTCCCAGACGCGGTCCCGTAGGGTTTGGCACTTTAACTCTGCAAACTGGAAAGAATTAAGAGACAACTTTGCATCTTTCCCATGGTAGGAAGTCTGCTTTAACTTAGATAACCCTTCCTTAATCGTCGAATCCATCACGGAAACTATCTTGATTGGTATGGAATGCTTAATTCCACACTCCCAAAAGAAGTCTGCCTCCAGTAAATCTTGGTTCAGCAAAAAATGTGCTCGCGCTGTCTCCTGCAAAAATCGCGCATATCGTCGTTGGCGAAATAATCCCTCAGTCGAGACTCGGGCCGTATTTGTAGGTGCACGAAATTCTTGTAATCATGTTATTGACGAGGCAAAAGGTGATTTCGATCGTAAAATGCGCCAGAGGCTTATCAACTGTCCGAACGGTTTCAGGTCCTTTTGGGAATTTGCAAAGTCGATTGAAAAGAATTTTACAACTTCGAATTTCCCACCTTTACTCGATGAAAATAGCAATATTGCTACTACCTCCAAGGAAAAGGTTGACATGCTAGCCTTAATGCTTGCTGAAAATTCCATTCTTGATTCTCGAAACGCAGAACCTCCTATTCTTCCTAAGGTTGGCACTTCGATGCCTGAAGTTGTTTTCAGACAACGCACAATCAGGAAGATTCTTCTTGAGCTCGACATCTCGAAAGCTTCTGACCTTGATGATATTCCCGCTATTGTTCTTAAGAAGTGCGCCCCACTTAGGACTCTTGTCCTAAGCAAATTGTCCACACTCTCTTACAACAAAGGTGTATTCCCTAACATCTGGAAATCTGCTAGAGTGCAGCCTATTTCTAAAAAGGGAAAAAGGAATCTGGCTAACAACTAACGCCCTATATCTTTGTTACCCGTCATATCTAAAGTGATGGTTATTAACATCGAGATCTTCAAATATTTGGAGGAAAACAGAATCATCTCCGACAGGCAATACGGTTTTAGACAACAACGTTCCACTGGCGATCTATTGACATATGTTACTCGTATCTGTAACTCAGCTATGGAAAAACATGGTGAGGCTAGGATTGTGGCATTGGATATCTCAAAGGCTTTCGACAGAGTCTGGCACCGATCTCTTCTCGCCAAATTAACATATTATGGTCTTCCTCCTGGACTCTGTCATTTGATATCCAATTTTCTCGCTGAAAGATCTCTTCAGGTCCTCGTCGATGGCATCTTATCCGAGACATTTGCGATTAACGCAGGAGTGCCTCAGGGGTCTGTTCTGTCTCCTTCTCTATTTCTGTTACACATAAACGATCTCTAACTTCGAATCCTATATACAGCTACGCAGATGATAGTAACCTTGTGTTATCTTTTTTCTCCGACAAACCATTATCTATCGCTGCTTCAGATTGACTAAGGGAACAGCAGATGCAGACGATTAATTGGAATATCGAGATTATTCTGGAATGGGGTAAGAACAATTTGGTCGACTTTAACGATTCAAAAACTCAGACCGCGGTTTTCTCTAAGAAAACATCAAGGGATAATGCAACAAACATACTAATGGACGATAAAACCCTTCCGATGGGATCTAATCTATCTATCCTAGAAGTGAATGCGAGCACTAACTTCTCTTGGGACGATCATGTGCGCGCCATTGCCAAATCAGCCTCTCAGAAGCTAGGCTTTCTTTTTAGAGCTAAAAAGTACTTCACATCTCATCAGTTATTAACATTATACAAAGCTCAAGTTAGGCCAACACTAGAATACTGTTCTCATGTTTGAGGTTCAGCCCCAAAACACACTTTAGCTTTCTTGGATTCAATTCAAAGAAGGGCGATTCGCCTAATTGATAACGAGAGTCTGACCGATTCTTTCGAAACCCTAGAGCACAGGCGTATGGTTGGTGACTTGTCTCTTTTCTACAAGTACTATCATGGAAGATGCTCGCCGGAACTAATAGGATTAATCCCCCCAAGGGCAAGATTCTTGAGGCCTACTAGACAGTCGGAGACAGCAAATTCCTGTGCGGTCCAGCTTGACACAGTCTACGGAGGCTCTTTTTTCTATAGAACTTCCAAGTTATGGAACTTCTTACCGAAAGGAATTTTTCTCAAAAATTACAACCTATCCTTGTTTAAGAAGGCGGTTCATCGCCATCTATCCTTGTTTCCGTATCCTACTCGCAGTGCTTTCAAAGCATAATGGGGTTACTCTTTGCGAGTGGATTAAACTTAAAAAAAAATACAACAAGAGATGTTTTTTTCAATTTATTTAACATTTAAGGGTCTACCATGAAGAACAACAAGAGATGTTAAAAATTCCGCCGACAATGCTAAAAAACAATCATAGCAAATATTTGCAGAAATATTGTGGAATTCTTAACTTCTCTTGTAGTTATCGTTAATAAAGTTAAATCGCTATGAATGTTCAAATTTCAACAAAAAATGTGAAAAATGTTGGAAGAAGTGGACACGTTTCTGTTGAAACTCGAAATTTTGAGAAAAAAATGTAAATTTCGTTAAAAATTTACAATTGCCAAGAAAATTTTGAAATTGACCTTGGTTCTGCGATTATTGTACTCCGATGAAAAGTTTGCAGAATGTTAAAATAATTTATGACGGGTTATTTCGAATGAAAAATAATCTATCTTTGGATTATTAGAATTACTAGAAAGAGTCCTTGGTTATAAAAAATAATTATTTTTAGTCGTTATATAAAGTGCAACAGCTTCAAGTTTTTATTTGACCTGATAGTTGATGAGAAGTGGGAGAAATTGTTTTATTTATTGGTTTCGTCAAAGAAACAGTTTGTCCAAATAATATTTGATTTGTTCCATTAAAAGTTTGCATGGTTTGCATGACACCTAAACATGCCCGAAAGAAGTAACAATTAATTTAGGAGAAATATAAAATTTCTCCTATCAATAATAATGTTTTATTTCAAATTTTTTACTTATTATATATGAAATAAAAATGTATAAATAATCTTATTATGGGTGAAATATTCTGTTTTTTCAGGTCGGTACCCTCAATTCCTCCATTCCCATTTTCCCAAGGTAATCCAGAGACCTATACCTTGACAAATCCTTCCTAGTTACCATGCCGATTACCTAAAATTTTTGAAATTATCGTCTTCCGCGTTGAGGAAATATTTTACCTCAAAAGTGTGGGTAACTATGGGTAAGTGTCTTAACCCCATGTTGGAGAATAATCTTATGGTGCGAGGTAAAGTGGTACACTGGAAGAAATAGTTGAAGTCTAACTTTAGGCAGATTATTCGACTTACGTGAAGAGTAACATAAGGCGAGTTATTCATGTAAGGTCTAAGATCAACGAATTTGTTCCTATCCTCATAAGAGAGATCAATATCCTACAATTAAGTGACAGTAATACTTTAAATACAACAAGCGTAACATTATATACTTCTCCTGTTAAATCTTCCTGTTCTGATCTTATAAAAACGGATGGATGAAACTCATCGAAGGAAGTTTTCAGATATAGTTTATCCTTAAGGATTGCTATAAGTACGGATCTTAATATAACACCTCGTATTGTTCCATATGAAATATATTGACCCTAAAATTAATTATAAATTGAAAGTTTATCACTTCCATCTTATTTTACCCTTGATCTTGTTTCTGGCTTGGTAACCACAGGGAAACCATTATGGCTCGTATCTACGAGCATATCGAGAATGTTACCAACTTTTTCCACACACTGGAAAGTATTTACTGGAAACGACATGACCTCACTAGCTAAGATATCGTTTAGTAAAGCGCTGGGGTGGAAAGGGAGCAACGGAAGTCCTATATAAATGTATTTCATTGTCGAAAATCCCATCGTTGAACTAAATCTCCCGTCCATTTAGCTGTGAGTATCGTAACGGTTAAGGGGAAGCACATAGAGAGATTTCCGGAACATTCAATCAAGATCACCACCAGCGCAATTGTACATCTAATCAGTCCACCTAATTGGGCGGCAGCTCCAATTAAAGCGTACTTGCCAGGAGGCGTTATAGCCTGAAAAAAAAAACAAAGATGAATGCATCTGTCACAATTTTTAAACCATCAACCTCTTTAGGAAGGAAATAAGCCAAACCAAAATTCATGGCTCTTCCCCAAGCAGCTCCAGTAACAATACTTGGGATGTAACTACCGATTGGAAGCGATACTCCAAATGTTATGCAAGTTAGAAGGTAGTAAGTCACGCTAAATATGCCAATTGTTGGAAAATCTAAATCTACAAAGTCGCTGTTTAGTAGAGAATTCGCCATTTCATCTGAGGATTGAAACCACAAGGCGATGTTAACGTTGATATTATCTTTACTGCAATACAACTTGTACTAAAATTGTTAATATGATTGTTAAATTTTAAAGTCTTAGTTATTTGTGTTTTATGGTACATTTTGATCGTTGTCTTTTTCATTTTTCGCTTCTATACATCCACTTCCAGATAAAATGGTTCCATATATGGCCATCACATGAATCAATGTCACAAAACCAACTTCTATCACTTTCAGGAAATTCTTACGTTTTACGTACCTAAAAATGCACATTGTATTTTCAAAAAGGAACTCGATAAATAAGAATGATACTTCGCTCTAAATATGTGAATTTTATTGTTGAGGAAGATCCAGAATGATCCCAAAATTCCTCCTATGAAACCCATGAGGATGAATACCGGCGTTTCGTATAGATCAAAATTGAAAATTTCTACTTGCTTGAAGTAATAACCTCCGACGGAAGTAGGACTATCCACGGAGGCGCTTATATACTGGATAAAAATGCCTGTCAGGGAGCTAGCAACTATGGCTGGAAAAAATACTTTCCACGTCAGGCATCTAGACCAGTGAGTGAAACCTTCCTCAACCGTGAATATGACTCCGCCTGAGAAATAAAAACTATTAAACCATTGCATTGGCAGCGATATTCACATTGGTGGACGAAATTCATCTTTTTTTTTTTCGAAAAATGTATTCTTGTATTAAGTTTTCCATTTATTCTAGTGGACCTCTCTTAACACATTCCATGCTAAGAACACGCCTAGCGTGTCCATAGGAACAATCGCTTCATGCTCAAAACACGCGCAGCATGTCTAGGCCTTAAAAATTCCGCTTAATATAAATAATGTTACAAAATTGTTCATATTTACATCAGCACTTGTTCTTGTTCATTTTTTTTCATATTAACGTTCCATCGCATTGTAAAGTTAAATTTACATGTACAATAATAACCTATATTTTTTTAAAGTTTTGTTCAATTTTTTATCATATAATTATAGTATGTACTGTCAAATTTCACAATTTTACAATATTTGCCTAGCCTTGCGCCCAGGAGGATGCAAAAAATACCGATTATTGAGAATTCAAGGGCATGATATCTTTTTTTAGTCGACGATTTTTTTGGGGACTAACTATTTTTTAATCTTAAAAAAAATATTGGCAAATACTAAAGTTATGCCCGTTTTTTATTTTTGGTCGTTAAAAATTATTTTAGGGCATTTTTTATTGTTATCGGCACAGCCCCTCATTTCCATCCCTTTAATCAATATCCCGTTTTGCTGTTAAAAACCTAGAAACCCTAATTCTTATGCTATTTATTACTTTTAGAATATTTCTAGTGCAATTTTTTAAAAGGATTAGGCTAAGGGGGAGCATTTATTGCCAGATGTACTTTGTTTATCTTTGCTTTGTTATTTTTATGTTCGAAAAGATAACAAGCTGGATTGTGAATAAAGTGAAATGCATTTTGAAAAATATATTATAGTCACCGTAGCGCACAAATTTAAATTTTTTTGGAATCTTGCAATCGTCCAGAATAGAGAGCCTCAAGGGGGAGAGTGCAAACTGGTTTTGCTGTGATTGGCTCGCCTAACTGATTTGTATTTCTTTCTCTTCATTTTGGAAATGTAGTTTTTCTCAAAGTGTCATTTTGTTCCAAAAATCTCAATTTTTCTTACGCTAAAGATTTCTTATCTTTATCCTGTCCTCAACGAGTAAAATGTCTCTAAATGATGGTGACATCGAAATTTTACTAAAATAGCACTTATCACCCAAAAATCTTCTAGTTATCAAGTTTCATTAAAGTTTGAGTTTGAATTTTTCCTGAAGGAGAAAAACATCCCTAAAAATAGTGATCCTCTCTCTGGAAATCGACAGAACCGTTTCAGAGAGAAGAAATTGTTTCTCAAGGAGGATGCTCCTAATAAGTAAAGATCCGATTTTTACTAAAATTGCTTCGTAATCTAGATCATTTTTCTGACACAAAGATGTCCTAGTTACCAAGTTCATCGACATTGATAGAGTCATTTCGGATATAAAAATTATTCCTGAAAGAGGAAGATGCCCCTAAAAAATGGTGATCCTGAATTTATATAGATCGTTTTCCTGAACCAAAAAACCCTTAGTTACAAGAGTTTCATGGAAATCGATAGAAACTTTTTGGAGGTAAAAGTTTGTTTCTCAATCAGGAAGATGTCCCTAATAATGGTGACCCCGAATTTTTACTAAAGTTGCTAAATTGCATCTACCTAGATCATCTTCTTGACCCAAATATTTCCTGATCACCAATTTTCATCGAAACTGAGGAGTCGTTGCGGAGACAAACATTGTTCCTGAAGAAAGAAAAGTTCCTAAAAAAATTGTCATCTTAAATTTTTATATATAATTTTTCCAATTCAAAAAAATTTTGGTTAGCGATGCAAATAGAATGCAACCTAGACTACAGTTTGCAGCCCCCTAAGAGTATTTAGTAGATCATAAATAAATGAAACTATCAACAGTTGAGCCACAAACACTTAGCAAAGCGGTTGCTCTATAGGGAAGCCCCAGAAGACTATCATATAAATGCACGGACCAATAGGCTTGAACATTTATCAAATATTGGTTTGTGCATTAGGACTTGGTTACCAACTTTGGTCAAAAGTGATAGAACATACGTAGAATCGTTTCAGATATAAATAATATTCGTTCCCCCCCCAAAAAAAAAAATCCTAAAAAATGGTGATAGCTAAATTTTACTAAAATTGAATCCGTCTAGATCAGTGATTCCCAAAGTGGGCGTTACCGCCCCCTAGTGGGCGCTGTAAGGTTCAAAGGGGGCGGTAATGGTCCATGGGTGCACCTGGGGGCGATGAATAACTGTAAAGTGGCGGTAAAACCACACATATGCATGTCTTTCGGCTTAATTGTAATAAAAATTTTGAAAAAATTATTTCAAGGGGAGCTTTTTCTGGAAAGTGGGCGGTAGGCCAAATAAGTTTGGTAACCACTGGTCTAGATCAAGGATGAGCAAGACGCGACCCGCCTAACATTTTTCTGGAGCCCGCCTAAGCTCTACTGTTTTATGTAAAAATTTTATAAAAGAAAAGGTCAAACAATTTGATGAAAAAAAAAAGAAAATAAATTTCCACGATTCATGAAATATCTTAAACATAAGCTTAGGCAAGGGGGAGCAATAACAATCATTCTAAAAAAACTCATGGGTAAAAAAGAAAACCTTCTGGTTTAGTAACGTGTATTTTTACTTAAAAACTATAGAATTGGGAACATCGCATTTTCAAATTAAAGTCAAAATTTTTAAAAAAAAGTTCAATCTTAAGGAAAAACCTTTTAGAGAACTTTAAGAAATGTCGAAATTTCGAAAAAGTGGAAATGTAAAAGAGACGAAATTGCAAAAAGAAATTTTTGTAAAAAGAGTTGAAATTTCCAGAAGTCGAATTCAGGTAAAAAAATGCAACTTTTAAAAACAATGATTTCAGAATTTTTATTTTATTATAATTTTGTCATATTTTTAAAATTTTTCAAGGAATCTTTTTTTCAAGATTTTCTAAAAATATTCTTCTCAGATTGTTTAGATTTCTATTAAAATTTCAATCCAATTAAAAAAAATAAACGAATTTTGTGAAAAAGTCTAAATCTTAGGAAAAAAAATCATTTTAAATGGAAATGTCCAGAAGCAGATAAAATTGAATTTTGAGTTAAAAGTCAAGTTGAAATTATCGGGAATAAAATTCTAAAAAAAATCAGAAAAACAAAGAATTCGAAAAAAAATTCAGGATTTTTCAAAATTACGTTACTAATTACAAAAAATATTGAATTTTCTAGGAAACATTCCAAATTTTCAGAAGAAGGTCCAATTTTAGGAGGAAAATTTCAAAAGTTGAAATTTTCAATAAATCATATTGAAAATAAAAACGTAACCTTTCTCAAAAACTCGAGAAATGTGTAAAATTCAAAAAGAAGATCTGATTTTGTGAAAAGACGCAATTTCAAAAAAAGCCCAATCCTGAGAAAGGAAAATCGCAAAATTCAAAAACATTGTTCTCAAAATTTAAAATTTAGTAAAGATGTTGAATTTACAAAAAATCTTTTTCTCGAAATCCCCAAATATATTTTTCGCAACAACAGAAAAGTGAACATTTTCAGAAATTTTTTTTGAAAAAGTCCAAAAAGTAGAAATTTGAAAACAGAATCGAAATTTCGAAAAAGACAAATTTTGGGGAACAGGCGAATTTTAGGTAAAAGACTATCTTAGAAAAATTCGAAATTTTGAAAAAAAAGGCGATTTTACCAACAAAAAAAAAGAAAAAATTTATTGAAATATTAAATATCGGATATTGAGATAAAAATCAAGATTTCCTGAAAAAGACAAATTTTAGGAAGCCAGTCAGAATTTCTAAAAAAATCAAAATCTTTAAGATCGAAATTTTTAGTAAATGTTCAGAAAAATATTGGAATTTGAAAAAAAATTTGAGAAAACTTTGAAATGGACAAAAAATTGTCTAAAGAAAGTCAAATTAAAATAAAGTAAAAAAAAATAGTCAAAACCCCGATAAAAAAGACGATATTGTAAGAGAAATTTTGCAAAAAAGATCTTAATTTTGAGAAAAAGCATTTAATCTTAGTGAAACTTCGAAATTCAGAAAAGTAGTAAATTTTATGAGAAATATCGAATATTTATTTTCTTTGGACTCTCCGGACGAGTCAGAGGAAAACAGGGTTCCTACCTTGCCTCAACAGGCGTCAGAAAATGTCAAATATTGTGATAACACATCGAAATTTTGACAAACAAGTTGAAACTACCAGAAATTTGGAATAAAAAAGGGTTGAAGTTTACAAAGATATTTTTGTTTTTTCACAAAAATTTTAAATTTCTAAAAAATATACCTTTCTGTCTAAAAGATCGACCAGATTTCGAAAAAAAGGGAAATTTTTATAAATAAGCGGACATTTTCAAAATCAGAAAAAGGCGAAATTGTCAGGAAAAGTCGAATTTCGAGAAATGACGAAATTTCAGAAAAAAAACGAGGAACTTTTAAATTCAAAATTTTTACAGTCATGTTTGATAAAAGAATGATTTATGAATAAATGCGAAATTTTAATAGAAAAAGTCAAAAGGTAGAAATTTCGAAAAAGTGTTTCAATGATAGGATGAATTCTGAATTGGAAAGTCCTCCAATTGAATACATACAAATTTTCAGTTTGCTGCATGAACCAGGGAGTGCAAGTGCCCCAGCATTCATATTTTTTTCAGTCTGTAAAACAAGGTTGCGCATCCCTGGTCTAGATCGTTTTGTTGACACAAAAATCCTCCATTTACTAAATTTTGTCGGAATCGATAAAACCCTTTCGAAAATAAAAATTGTTCCTGGAGGCCAATGATGTCCCTGACAAAATGCGACCCCAAATTTATATTCTTATGGTTTTCTTAATCCAAAAAACCCTTTTTTACCGAATTGCATCGAAATCGATACAACCGTTTCTGAGATAAAAATTTCTTCCTCAAGGAGCAATATATCCCTAAAAATGGTGATATCAAATTTTTTTTTAATCAAAAAAAACCTTAATTAGCAAGTTTTATCGAAATCCATAGAGCTGTTTAGGAGATAAAAAATTTGTTCCTGAAGAATTAAAATCTTCTCGAGAACTGTTGATTCCAAATTTTTACCAAGACACCTATCTGGATCATTTTTTTGGCTCAATTAATCCCTAGTTAACGATTTAATCAAAAGCGTTAGTCGTTTTACCGAAAAATGTATACAGGGTGAGTCACTAAGCGGGAATCGGTCTTTGGTAGGCGTATCGTTCAAAATATCGAAAAATGTTTCGAATAAAAGTTGTTCGAAATAAAGTTCTCCACAACCTAAAATTATTGCCAAATATGGAGGCCTTCCGGTTGCATCGGAAATGAACACAACTTTCTTATTTTAAATAGAACACCCTATGTATTTTTACATTTTTGGATTACTTGTTAAAAATGAATATGAATTTATTAAGACGACATAGGCTCTTAGTTAAACCGTTTTCGCGTAATTTAATTTTTTTGGTTAAATTTGACGATTTCGGAGCTTGACGCCATTAACGATATTTTCCAAACGCAATGACTCAGAGTTGTGTGGCATACGGTTTTGGATTCAGCAAGAAATGGAGTATTTGTTTACGTCTTTGCTGTTAGCAAGATTTCTTAAATTTCTTCACATCCGTCGACTCAATTCTTCAGTTGTTCAAACATGCATAACTTAATTTTTTCAAATGGAACCACCTATCTTGGGTTATCTTATCGGATGCGAAATTAGATTACCTTTTTTTTGGTACCAGGTATTGCCACCTCCGTCCAATAATTTTTGAGGAATTTAGAATTTTGTAAAAATTTTAATTAATTTCGTATTATCGCGTTAGCCCTACGTCGTGGTTTTGTTTCGTCTCGTTTGTCCGGCAATAACTGACAGTTTATCTCATTGTTGTCGCGAGGTCTTGATATTAGTACTGAAAGACAATGTTTTCTCAAGAAGAATTGGTCGATATGGTTTACGCCTTGGGCAGTGCTGACAGAAATTCATTCTTTGCCTCAAGAATTTATGCCCAACGCTTTGCCGATCGGAGACATCCAAATTCAGCGGCATTCGCTAAATTGAGAGAGGTGTTTGAGCGAACTGGTAGTACGAAATACGAGAAAAAGGAGCGTAGAAAACCAACGACGCATGAAGAAAAAATGCAGTTTTGTGAGTGGGCGTTACGAAAAGTACAAGAACAAAATGACTTTTTGGACAATGTACTATTTACCGACGAGTGTACATTTCATAAGAACGGCTTCGTGGGAAGACACAACTCCCATTACTACCACACTGAAAATCCTCATTGGATAAGGCCCTTAGACCATCAGCATAGGTGGTCTCTGAATGTTTGGGGTGGTGTCATAGGAAGATTTGTTGTCGGACCACACTTCTTCAATGAACATTTGAATGCCAACAATTACTTGCATTTTTTGCAAAATCAATTGCCCGAAATGATAGACAATTTGCCTCTTGCTGTCGTGCGGCAAATGTGGTTCCAACATGATGGGGCACCGGCACATTATGGAAGGGTAGGGGAGTTCCTCAATTCACAATTCCCTAACAAGTGGATAGGAAGAGGAGGTCCAGTGGCATGGCCCGCAAGATCACCGGATTTAACTAAGCCAGACTTTTTCTTGTGGGGTCATGTTAAGCAAGTTGTGTACCAGGAAGCACCAACTACCCGAGAAAACATGATGGACCGGGTTCGTGTTGCTTTCCAAAATATCAATAAAAACGTCTTGGTGGATGTGAACAATTCTTTGCTACAGAGACTGCGCATTTGCCATCGTGAAGCTGGTGGTTATGTTGAACATTTAATTTATTGTTATTATTACCATTGTTTATGTATTCTTCTTAATATTTGTTGCAACTTACTGTTAACGATTTGTTTATTGTTTATTTACTTTCTTTAATGCTTTACACTGAAATCCAATGATGATTTTCAGTATCGTGGTGCATCGTTTCCTTCCCACGTAATTTTGTTCCTGCAGATTATGTAACGTCCATTCACACAGCTGCATCGATTGTTAGTCAGCTTGATTGAGTTCTTGCACTAGCTAGGTGTGATACGGATGACACTTGTTTTTACACAACAATCATGAAACCGATTTTTGGCTTATTTGTAATGTCACACTTATTCTTCTGGTTCTTAAGTGCGGATCTTGGACAACAGCAGCTGTTACTAAACCTTGGTTTTCTTTATGCGTCGTTGGTTTTCTACGCTCCTTTTTCTCGTATTTCGTATTACCAGTTCACTCAAACCTCTCTCTCAATTTAGCGAATGCCGCTGAATTTGGATGTCTCCGATCGGCAAAGCGTTGGGCATAAATTCTTGAGGCAAAAAATGGATTTCTGTCAGCACTGCCCAAGGCGTAAACCATATCGACCAATTCTTCTTGAGAAAACATTGTCTTTCAGTACTAATATCAAGACCTCGCGACAACAATGAGATAAACTGTCAGTTATTGCCGGACAAACGAGACGAAACAAAACCACGACATAGGGCTAACGCGATAATACGAAATTAATTAAAATTTTTACAAAATTCTAAATTCTTCAAAAATTATTGGACGGAGGTGGCAATACCTGGTACCAAAAAAAGGTAATTTAATTTCGCATCCGATAAGATAACCCAAGATAGGTGGTTCCATTTGAAAAAATTAAGTTATGCATGTTTGAACAACTGAAGAATTGAGTCGACGGATGTGAAGAAATTTAAGAAATCTTGCTAACAGCAAAGACGTAAACAAATACTCCATTTCTTGCTGAATCCAAAACCGTATGCCACACAACTCTGAGTCATTGCGTTTGGAAAATATCGTTAATGGCGTCAAGCTCCGAAATCGTCAAATTTAACCAAAAAAATTAAATTACGCGAAAACGGTTTAACTAAGAGCCTATGTCGTCTTAATAAATTCATATTCATTTTTAACAAGTAATCCAAAAATGTAAAAATACATAGGGTGTTCTATTTAAAATAAGAAAGTTGTGTTCATTTCTGGTGCAACCGGAAAGCCGCCATATTTGGCAATAATTTTAGGTTGTAGAGAACTTTATTTCGAACAACTTTTATTCGAAACATTTTTCGATATTTTGAACGATACGCCTACCAAAGATTCCCGCTTAGTGACTCACCCTGTATAGTAGATTTAATAGCAGATATATTGAGCACCTGTAGTTTTCATACATTTTTGAATCAGCAGTGAATGGGATAAATTTGAATTGAAACTTCTATTGTTTTTGTTTTAAATTCAATTAGAAAATTTGCTTTTATAAATTTCAAGTATATTGCTCGAAATTATGATTTTTTGTAAAAATTTTCAGTTTATAAACATAAAAATCATTAGTTTTTTACGATGTTTCGACCTAAATTTCGCAAATTTGGCGTTGCAAGTGTTTTTTTTATAAATTGTGAGTCCTGTTCAGTGGCGTCTTGTAGCCAAAACTAATGGAGGTGTTGCGACAATGTTTAGCGTTTTAAAATTTTTAAGATTTCGACTGAAAATTTCGACATTTTCAAATCGTTACTTTTCGAAAATTTTAGATTTCTTTGACAATGAAAACGTTTGATAATGCCGCGTTTTTTGAAAGGTTGGATTTTTTCCAAATTTCGACTGTATTGCAAAATTTAGATTTTTTTTGTAATCTCGACCTTATTTTATTTTTAAGTTATGACTTTTGTGGAAAACTGAATATTCTTTTAAAAATTTCCGTATTTTCGTAAATATTTAACTTTTCGGTATTCTGTTTTTTTTTTGTAATTTTTTTTTGAAAATTAATTATTACATTTTTTTTAATTTTTACCATTTGAAAATTCTTGCTTTTTCTACAAATGTAAATTTTTTCAAAACTGGACTTTTGACTTTTTAAATTTTCGACTTTTTTCTAAATTTCTTTGTTTATATTTTTTTGGAAATTTATAATTTTTTTTTATTGAAAATTTCAATTCTTAATAATTTCGACTGGTTTTTATTTAAATGTCAACTATTTTTCAAAATTTCGATTTTTTTTTGCAAAGTTTCGATTATTTTTTGATTTTCTTTGTTGAAAATTTCGCTACTTCTTAATTTTCGAAATTCTTTTAAATTTTCGAGTTTTTTGAAATTTTACGAAATGTTTGACATTTTTTCAAAATTTTATTTTTTTTGACCTAAAATTTTAACTTTTTAATAAAATGTTCCACCTTGATTCAAAATTTTAACTACTAAAAACTTTGTTCAAAATTTTAACTTCTTAATATTTCAACTTTTGAAAACCTCAATCTATCTGATAATTTTCACTTGTTTTCAATATTTCGGTTTCGAAAATTTTGATTTGTACTGAAAAGTTGAGTGCAAATTTCCCAACTATTCAAAATTTAAACTTTTTTAAAATTTCGAAATATTTCGTAAATTCGATAGAAATTATCAAATCTTTTACAAATGTTGATATTTTTTTAATTTCGACTATAAATAGCGACCTCTTCTTTTTGAAAATTTCTTCTTTTTCAAAATTTTGACTTCTTTTGAAAATTTGAAAGATTTTGAAAATTTTTACCTTGTCAACAAATTTCGACTTTATTGAAAATTTTAACCTTTTCTTAAATCTGCACTTTTTTGAAATTTTCAACTTTTTATTTTAATTCCCACTTTGTTGAAAATTCCGCCCTTTTTCAAATGTTCGAATTTTGCAAAATTTTGGTCATTTCTAATAAAAAAAAAATAGAATGATAATAGTGAATTGGCGTAGATTAATTTTGAAAGTTTTTTCTTGGATTTTAAACACTAATATTTATATTTTAATTATTTATTCCTAATTAGAAAAATCCGATTCATATTTATTTTCTACTCTGTTTTTTATTTATGCATTTTTGGTTTTTTACGAAGATGTAAAAAGGGCATTCATTTATAAAAATATATTTAGAAATATGAAGTTTAAACTGGAAATTAAGGTGGAAATTTCTACTTTATTTTCCAAATTTCGACTTTTTTTGAGGAAATTTCATAGATAAAGTCGAAATTTCGGCTTTAATCTCGCAATTTCAACTTTTTTCACGAAATTTCAAGATAAGTCAAAATTTCTTATTCTATGGTTAAGTTAGGCAGATGACAGTTAAGCCTCACCAACCCTTAGAATATAAGACTATACTCTAAGCACCAACTCTTTTACAATTTAATATTGACACTAAGCAGTAGGATACGTTCAGTAAATTCAATTTTTTATTACCCAAAATTTCGACTTTTTTCTTGAAAGTTCTACTTTTTTTCTAAAATTCCGAGAGTAATCTCTGACATTTTAAGATTAAAGTAGAATTTTCGAGAAAAAATTCGAAATTTCGAGTTCAAAGCCCACATTTTACAAAAGCGTAGAAAGGCGTTGATTAAACAAAATTATGTTTTGAAATTTCGACATTTTACAAAGGCGTAAAAAAGACATTGGTTTAAAAAAATATTTTAAGAGATTTTGACTTTTTTCTCGAAATATCGGCTTTAAACCCGAAATTTCAAATTTTCACTCAAAATTTCGACTTTTTTTTCGAAAATTCGACTTTTTTCTTGAAAGTTCTATTTTTTTTCTAAAATTCCAAGAGTAATCTCAAAATTTCGACTTTGATGTCGAATTTTTTCCCGAAATTTCGAGACTAAGTCGCTCTATAATAAGCACACTCTATGGTTAAATTAGGCAGTTACGTCCCACCACTCCTCTTTACCAACAATCTTGACAGTTGGTAGGGTGCGACCAAAAATTGCTTTTTTTAATTGGCAAATTTTGGTCTTTTCTTAGAAATTTTGATATTAAAGTCGAAATTTCGAGTTCTAAATCGAAATTTCG